>HG738139.1:3956609-4273578 GCA_000499405.2 Onchocerca volvulus | reverse complement strand
TTTTTTTTTTTTTTTTTTTTTTTTTTTTTTTTTTTTTTTTTATGAAATATTGGAAAAAGAGAAGCAAAAATTCTCATTTGGAGTTTTAATGAGGTTGCAAAACTTTTGCGTTATGTTTGATTGACAGCGTTAAATGTAACCAACGAAATTTTACCACACCCTTCTTTTTTTTTTTTTCATCTTCATCTTCTTTTCTCTTTTCCTTCTTTAATGATTGAGATTTACTTGAAAATATCACTATTATCATCATTTATATACTATATACTTTCTTAAATTCTAACCAATTTATAATTTTTAATAAAGAAAAAACTTCCATATTAACTGATGCTTGTTTCAAATGTTTTTTCAATAATTTCAAAATATCAAAAAATTAACAAATTTTATCTCAAGAAGTTAACAGATAGGTTTTAATAAGAAATTTAAAAAAAAAATTTATCATATAAATAATTCTTAAGATTGATTAAAAACTAAAAATAATAAAAATATCAAATTATTTATTTTAATTCAAAATAAATTTTTTCTTTAATATTTCATAAATAGATAGTAAATTGTTAATTGAAATTGATTTTTCACAAATTTCAAAGATAAAATGTTTATACGAACCATTGCTATATAGACAAAAAAAGTTTGTTATTATATTTTAGGTTTCAATTATAGAAAAATCCATTTCCAAACACATGCAAGGATTTAAAAAAAATATCCCTTTTTTTTATTGCCAAAAGGTTCATGCATTTTATTTTTTAAAGGATTTTCAATCATTGGCTTATAATCTTTGGATTTCAGGAAAATTTTTCTTTAATTTCATTTATATGTCTTATTTTAATGATATATCACTATAAATTGAAAAGGAAAAAACTAGATTTTACATGAAGCCAATTGCCACTTCACTTTAATTCATATTACTTAGGAACTTCCTTTTCTTGCCTAAATTGAGAGTTTGCTAACTGAAAGATAGCATAGCGATAGAAAAAGCTCATTAAAACTTGTTGTCATTCAAAATGTTCTTTGATCTAATCTTTATCTTTTCTTGGGCAACTTTAAAATCCATAAAATAATGCGTTAATTAAAATCACTGACTAATTCTATTTCTTCAAATCTTTTAAACGATCAGTTAAATTGATATGATTACGATGGAAGAAATAAAGATGGCATAATTATTGATTTAGTATAATAAGTTTAATTCAGATGACCAACTTATTTATTATACTTATAAAGAATAATTTTTCTTCAGAGTTTTGTAATTAGATAGTATTATTAATTATCCTTAGTCTATTTCCTTTTCTGGGCTATTTTTTTATGAGATGAAAATTTAAATTCTATAAATGAAGGTTTGATCGATAGAAAATTTTGTGTTTGAAAGTCATCTTCGTCACAAAAGATTTTTTCTTTTGTAAATTTCATTGTCAACATTTATTTCCTTTCATATTATAATTATCGTTAATTATATGAATTATGTTGGGAAAGAAAAGTAGGGGGAAGATTTAAAAAGAGTATTAGGCCTAATATTTAAATCAAAAAATTTTTAGAATCATAAAAAGATGTTGGAATTAACATTTCTAAATTAATCTGAATGAAATTAATATGTTGAAATTAACATTTCTGAATTAATCTTAATGAAATTAATAAGTTTCATTCTATGTATATTTTTTAGTTTTATTTTAAAAATTTGTTAATTTCATATAGATTAAAACTTAAATTTTAATTGTTTGGATTATATTCATTCATTGTAATATTTGAATAAATGATTTCAAATTTGTTATAGATGTACTTAATAACAACTTTACTACCTGCTCAGTCCGATCAACCGCTCATCAATCGCATTCTGCCAAAAGAACTCATTCTTAGGTACGAGTATTTCTTTTCCTTTTAATATTAATTGGTTGGTTTTTTATTTATTTAATTTAATGTTTTATAGTTCTATAGAATTCTCCCGCAATTGTTACATTTCAAATTGAATTCAAAAATTGTTTGAAAAAAAATTTGTTGAAGTAAGAATTCTTCTCTTTAAATTTTCTTTATCATTTTTTATCTTTAAGTGATCTTAAAAATTTTTTGAAAAATTTCTGGTGAGAAACGCCAAAATATTGCTTCATCAATTATAGTTTTTTTTTTCTTTTTTCAAAAATTTAAATCAGTTTTCTTTCTCTTCCCGACATTTTCCAAATTGGTGATTTTTAGGATCTTTTCATTTTTGGATATTACATCATTATGTCGATGTGCTCAGACATGTCGTCATTGGAATATTTTAGCGCTTGATGGTAGCAATTGGCAACAAGTTGATCTCTTTCATTTTCAAAAAGATATCAAAGTAAGTGAATTTTTTTCCTTTTATTATTTCCTTATCAAATATTATTATCATTTATTTATGTATTGCTGTTTATAGTCATATTACTTACTATTTCTATTATTGTTATAAAAAGTGTCATTTATACAACATATTGAATATTTTGAATTTTAATTGTCAAATTTTATTTTTTATTTCTAACTTAATATTCGGAAATTTTAAAAAGATATTTTCCTAAAGTATATAAAAAAATAAGGTAAATTAGAAGTGTTTTTTTTTTTTTTTAGAGGGAAAAAAAAAGGGAAATAATAAATTAGAAAGAAAGGATTGTTTTAATGAACGTGAGGGATATTTCAGGTCTAATTTCTTAGTAATACTATTCGTAAATCTATAATAGAAAGTAGAAGTTATCGAAACAATATCTATTATCTATTCTTTGCACTGTTATTATTATTATTATTATTCTTATATGTTGTTGTTGTTAATGTTGTTGTTATTGTCATCACATTTACAATTATTATAATTATACTTATTATTATTATTATTGTTACTGCAATAGTTAGTATGTGCTATAATGAATCCATCAATTTAATCAAGGTTACTACTTCAATTTGGTACACATTAAAGAAATAGGCATGTTAGAATATATGCTCTGTCAATAATAATTATTCAATTTTATGACAAGTTTTGAATAAATAGGCAAAATGGCATGCATCTGCGTGACAGCATAATTTCGGGAATTTTAAATTTACTTCACTTAATTTTAATTATTCCATACCGTATATTCAAGACATTGCATTAATATTTATATCATTTGCTCTAAAAATTTATCTCTTGTCTAACTTATTCCTTAAAATTTTGTCTAATTTTGTCCTTAAAAAGAAGGATAAATAAAATTAAAAATTAAAATTAGAATAAATTATTGAAATGAAACTGTTAATCATTCATTTTGTTATTTCTTCTTTTTTTTTGACATCAATTATTGATTATTTATTAATTGATTTTTTCTTATGTTGTAAATCATTAAAATTATTTTTCCTTTTTTTTTCTTAAAATCTTAAATATTTATCTGGATAAGTAAATGTGATGATAAACAAACTAATGGAAATTTTAAAAGATTTTTTCTTTTTTTTTTTTTTTTTTTTCATTTTTCTGAAAATTCTTCAACAGACAAATGATAAATGAATAAATGAACAAAATATATTTAAGCTATCTTCCAAATTAATGAATATGGTACAGTGAAGATAGAATGGCATTTTAAAAAGTTGCTTCACAACTAAAATTCAATTAACTTAAAACCATTAAGCAGCTAGTCTTAGCAAGCAAACTATTTAATTACATACGATAGTAGTATTAAAATTGTTGCTTAGAAGCCAAAAAAAAAAAAAAAACTAATTTATAATTTTTTTTCCATAATGTCGAAAAATTTCAGACACCGGTAGTGGAAAATTTAGCAAGAAGATGTGGTGGTTTTTTGAAAAAATTAAGCTTACGGGGATGTGAAAATGTCCAAGAAAATGCTTTACGATCATTTACGCTAAAATGTCCAAATATTGAACAACTTTCATTATACAAATGTAAACGTGTTACCGATTTGTAAGTTAACATTTTTTTTTTTTTGAATTTAAAATAAAAAATGAAAATTTAAATTCAAACATTATATAATTAAAAAGAAAATGTTTGTGAACAATAAAGCAGTATCAAATTTTTTATTCAAAAAATTTCATTATTATGTGGAAATTCAATTGAATTTGTTTCTCATAGCATATTTGGTTCTTTTTTTTCCCTTTCTTTTTTCCTTTTTTTTTAAATCAGTTATATTTTACATTACATTAAGAAGTGAAAAAAAAAAAAAAAAAACTATGATGAATATTTGTTTGATGAGAAAACTGTAGCATTTTAATATTCTCTTTAAGTGTAAGAATTGAAAAAATAAAAGATTTTTATTAAAGTTATCAAATATATCAAAAAATGTCCCGAAAATCTTCAAGTTTTGGTAATTTTCGTAATACTTTATTCAAAAATTCAATTTTTACATAAATTGATGCAGCAGGATTTAATTTTTAATCCAAAAATTACAAGAATTACTGTTTTATAATTCAGAAAAAAAAAATGTTATTATTGTATTATCATTTATAGTACATGCGAATATTTGGGAAGGAATTGTCATCGCTTGGTATGGCTGGATCTCGAGAATTGCACTTCAATAACCGATAGATCCCTCAAGTCAATAAGGTATATTAACTGTAGATAATATTAAATTCCAAACAAAAGAAAAAAAATTAAATTCAAAAAAAGAATTCGTTTGTTATATAATAAGTAAAATTACAAATCATTTCAATTAAACGATACTAAATTTAAAAAATTTTGTAATTAGAATAAAAATTTTTTTAAGCAAAAAATTTTTAAGTTTAATTTAAACAAAATGATTTAAATGATTAGGAAAACACAAGCAGTTCATAGCTAATTATTATGTATAATATTTTTTGCTATTGCTATTACTATTTTACAGTGAAGGATGTAAAAATCTGGAATATTTAAATATCAGCTGGTGTGAAAATATACAAAGTCGAGGAATACAGACAGTATTACAAGGTTGTCCAAAGTTGAATACACTTATCTGTCGTGGGTGTGATGGAGTAAGTAATTCAATTTATGGAAGTTCTTTTTCGAAATTTTAAAAAATTATGTGGCTTATTATTAAGAAATGAATTTTTTCTTTGGTGCTTTTCAAAGTAAATTTAATTATTATCCAAAAAGCAATCAAATATTGAAAACTTATCTTTTTTTTTCGTTTAGCTTTTTATGATATTTGAAATCAAGAATGAAAATTCCGTATAGATAAGAAAGTGAGCTGTAAAAGTGTATAAAAGAAATGGGATTAAAAAAAATTTAGATTAGTTTAAATTAGTATTGAATGTCTGAATTGAATATTGATAAATGTTTAATTGATTTGTCCGAAGTAAATATGAATATATTTTTGATTCAATGACTTATTTTCACATGCAAAATAGAATAAAATATGAGTGTCGAAAGAATGACCGCAGTGACCATCATAATTGGTAAGAGCAATTAGTTGTTAATGAATTCTTTAATAATGAAAATATGCGAATTTAATATTTGAATGAAAGAAGGGAAAAGAATTTGAACTTACGATATTCATTGAATTTCCTAACTCAACTTCAAACCTGAAAATTAGCAAAATTTTGGATGGTTGAAAAATTACAAAAAAAGCAACCAATGGTTAAAAAAAAAAAAATAAAATAAAATAATAGCAGCCTATACTGCTATTACCTTAAAAAAAAAAAAGAAAATTTTAAATTCTGAATTTTCAGGTGGCAGAAAATGTTTTTGCGGGAATGCGCGATTTTTGCTATGAGCTACGAACAGTCAATTTACTTGGATGTTTTATCAATGATGATACGATAGCTGATCTCGCAGCTGGTTGCTCACAATTGGAATATTTGTGCTTATCTTCCTGTACGCAAATTACCGACAGAGCTCTTATCTCTCTCGCTAATGGATGTCGAAGGTTAAAGTAAGTTATGCTGGCTTAGGCTTTCACGAAAGAAATAATATATTCTTTTTATTTGAAGAAATTATGTTTCTATTATTGTCGTTTTGCAAATATTTGATCATTTTCATTGGTTTTAAATTTATAAATTTCAACTTTTAAACTTTTTTGATTTTTAATTTACATATAAGAAACAAAGATTTAATATAGTCAAGTTCTTGTTTCTATAAGTTCATATCAGATTCCATTGAATTCCTGATGGTATAATTATTTGATTTTTCGAACTATAAAAATTTACTTTTTCTGAACAAATTTTTGGTCTTTTTTTTTTTTTTGCAATTGTTTGCGAAATGATATGTTTTAGGGATCTCGAACTAGCTGGATGTTCACTATTGACAGATCATGGTTTCGGTGTTCTGGCCAAAAATTGCCACGAATTGGAAAGAATGGACTTGGAAGATTGCTCGTTGTTAACTGATGTTACACTGGATAATTTGAGTAAAGGATGCCCATATCTTCTTAATTTGGTAAGAATATGCTTTTACTTGAAATGCTCTAAAAATGATAACATTAGTAGTAATGCTATAATCTATATCATTTCGGGTGTATATTTTCACTATCTGAAGAATATTGCGAATTTTTATATTCATTATAAAATTTGGCTTCGAAATTCAACTTTCTAATAAAATATTACACTTGAAATATTTTAAATCTTTCTTTGGTAGTCTGGTAATGATAAGTATTTAAAAAAGAGTGAAAGCAATTATTTTTTAAGAAAAATAGAAGGTTGCTTAAGATTAATGATGGTAATTTTAATAATAATAAGAATATGATGCAGTATGCTAATTACATTCTTTATCAATTAAATTATTATATCTTTTCTTTCTTGCTATTAATATAATTTTTTCTTTTTTAAATTCTCATAATTTGCATGGCATGTATTTTGCAGAGTCTTTCACATTGTGAACTTATCACCGATGCGGGTTTACGGCAGCTTTGTTTGAATTATCACTTAAAAGATCGAGTCCAAGTGTTAGAATTGGATAATTGTCCTCAAATCACGGATATTAGTCTAGATTATATGAGACAAGTGCGTACCTTACAACGAGTTGATCTATACGATTGCCAAAATATTACCAAAGATGCTATTAAACGCTTTAAGGTATTTTTTGCAATTAAAACAATTATGAAATCTTCCAAAAATTAATTACTATTGATTTCTAGACCTGTTTGATTTTATCATTTTAAAGTTAAAAATCAATAATCTTTTTTATTGAAATATTCAAAATTCTTTCATTAATATTTCTCTTTGTCAGTTTTTGAATCAATAATTCAATAATTCATTCCTTTCTTCTTTCTTCAAATTTTTTTATCAATTAAATTTACTACTTTTTAAATGCGTTTTCAATTACAAATCAGAGTTTATTCTTGTTTTTATTGTGAATGAAAGTAATTTATAATATTTTTTAACTTTTCAATAATGAAACATATTTATATATATTATTTATTTAATTAATTAACTTCTTTTTTTCTTTTTTTTTTTGCAGAATTTCAAACCAGAAGTGGAAGTTCACGCATATTTTGCACCCTCAACGCCACCTACGTCAATGCAACCGACCCGAAGAGCCATATGTCGTTGTTGTACGATTTTATGACTATTAATAATTCTTGCTTTCTTATTAGGGTTATTTCAATATTTCGACGAAGATGAATTAAATATTAATTGATGATGGAAGTTAATGTAATTATATGACTGATTATTAATTGCTACACCGTCATCTTCCGAAATTTGCTTTATTTCGATCTTTTCGTCGATGAAATATTGTTAATAATAACAATTACCATGTTGTATAATTTGTTTGCTGTATTATTTCTCAGATTTGCTTTATTTCAACTTTTTTAAAACATTTCCTTTCTTTTTTCTTTATTGTTCTACTAATTTTAGCAGAAAAGTTCACAACAAAAAATTTTTTTTCCACCCATTAATTATCAGTGTTTATTTGATTATTCAATGTATTCATTGCTTTTTCATTCTATCTTTCTCTCTCTTAAAAAAAAGAAATTTCTGCAAATAATGTAATAATTAATTAATGCAATCAATTATTTGAATACAATTTCAATAGTTATCATTCATATATTTTCTTTCTAACAGGATCATTTTATTTTTATTATTATTGTTATTATTATCATTATAATAGTAATAATGATAATGGTTAATATTACCATGAATTTATCCACCTTTATTGGTTGATTTCTCATGCAGTTAAAAATGTTATTTTAAGAGAAAGGGTGGATTGAAAAAAAGGATTTTTGTTAAATAAATTTGAAATCAATAGAATTATGTATTATATGGAAATTTGTTCTTTTTTTTGTTAAATTGAAATGTTTTTTTTTTTTTTTTTAATTTTAAATTTGATGCTTTTATATGTCATGTTACCATTCTTCAGACTTTTTCCTTTCATTTTAGGATTCTTTCATTTTTTTTATTTTTATGATGATTTGGGACATTCACTTTGTTTAAATCACCTGAATTTGGCCATTGAAATGATTGGCCAAATGTTTTGTTTTTTTTTTTTTTTTTATAGGATAATAAGCTCCGTATGTTTATTTTTCTTATCATGACTGTAGATGTTTTTATTTACATTCATCCAATATTTAGATTTAGATTTTCAATCGTTGTGATCTTTTTAAGAAGCTGAAGTTTATTTAGCTCATTTAACACTGTTCAATAACTCTTTTTTTTCGTCTTTCCTTTCCCATCTTTCTTTCTCTTAGATCACATTTTGACCATAGTAAAATTGATTGATTGTACATTAAGAATGAATGCCAAAAATTTCTTTCATTTATTTGAAAAATTATTGCACAAAAGCTTTCAGCATGGCGATCGAAGTGAATGCTCGAAAAAAAGATAATAATTTGCGCTTTTTCAATTCTTGTAAATATTACTTCTTTTTTATTGATTATTCCTTTTTTTTTTACAGTATGAATTGTTTTTCTGTTGTTTGTTACAATTTTTTACTTTTTTTCTATACCAACATATAGTTTTTTTTTTTTTTCAAATGAATATTTTCAATAAATTGTGTACATTATAATTCTATTCGGTTCTTTCTAATTTTTTCCTTTTTTTATTGTGAAGAAATGTCAGGGAAAAAAACCATTTTTCTAATTTGCTATCAATTTGATAAAATTTGAAAAAAAGGAAACAATAATATAATGCAACTTGCTGATGTAAGAAAGATAATGCATATAATAATAATTGCCCTGACATATTGCGTTATATGAAATTAAATTTTCCTTTACGAAATTTTATAAAATTGTGTAAATCTAATGTATGTAAAAATAAGCAATAAAAAAATTGTCAAAAATTTTGCATCGTAGAAAATGTCCTTTTTTTTCGATGAATAGCAACTTTATTAACAATTTTTTTTTTCTATGTCCTTTGATAGCATTATTCATTTACAGTTTTTTTTTTTTTTTGAATTTTTTTCAGTAACTATAATTTCCGAATCATTTTCCCTTTTAAAAATGATATATTGAATTGAAAATGAAAATAAACATACCATTTTAACAACTAATGTTTCATTTTGTTTTAGCAACAATATTAATAATTCCACTTCTCATTGACCTTTTTTGCTTCCTAATTTATCTGGATCATCATCTTTCTTCTCTTCTTCCGCATTTTTTTTTCTTTTTTTTTTTTTTTTTTAACAAATGTATCGATTAAATTTATAACATTTATGCGTATTTTTATTTCCTTATAATGCTTTCGTAAACGACAAAATGATACAAATTTTGATTGCCGCTTTTTTGTTCCTCAGTTATGTTTTTTCATTTTTTTTTTTCTTTCATCTTTTAATGATTGTTTTATATTTTTCTAAAATAAAATTTATATTGTAAATAATATTTTATTTGTTATGATTCGACATGAAATGAGATAATGCGCAAATGTTTTAATTTACATTTCAAACATGATAAGAATTATGGTAATTAACTCATATATTTTCATCCATTAAAAGAATTTGTCAACTTGTTCATCGCTGTCCTATTCAGTGCTTTAAAAAATTATTCTATTCATAAATTTATTTTTTATTCAACACAAATTTATTCCACAATTTTCCAAATTATTTCATACATTATATAAAAATAAGGCAAATAACATCATCTTTTTAATCCATCGATTTTCAGAATTTCACTATTCGATTTATTAACACTTCTTTATTATTACTTTATAGATACTAATTTATCAATTCATTTCCATGTAATTTGCAACTGATAAGAATGCATTTCGTTCTGAGCAAAAAAAGATATCCAAGAATAGGATTTATTTATTTTATTTTTTTTTAAAAACAAAATGAAGTAAATTAAAAAATGATTATTATATTCAAGTTTTATCTTTAGCTATTCTATGAAATGATTTTATTAAAGATATTTACGCACACATTGTGTAATTGTAATATGCTATTGGAAAAATTAAATAATACGAATTTATCATTAAATTTTTTAATATTCTTAATAATATTTTATCGATAAAAAACTTCTATCTTCTCTAATATAACCATTATCATTCATATTTCAATAGAGATAGCAATAATCAATTGCAGAATTCATAATTTTTTGTTAACATGCAGCAGTTGTTATTTATCAATAGAAATCATCCTATTCTGTTGATGTGTTTTGTGTTTGGGATAAATATAAAAATTTAACATTTTTACTTTTTTTTTTTTTTGTAGTTTAAAAAATTTAAAAATTTAGAAAGGTTGCAAATTTTTTGAATGCTTCCCGAAATCTCCGAAAAATCGATCGTTAGATAAAAATTCAAAGATAATTGATCAAGAATTCATTAAATATTGACATGAATTTCATAATTGATCGACAAGAACAAATTTCAATAATTTATCGCATAAAATAAGCAAAAACTTCAAAAATTTCCAATATTCCGTGGGAGAAATCAGTAGAAGATAATCATTTTAGCATGGTTTGAAATGAGAAAACAACTGTTTCAACACCTGTTTTCCTTTTCAGTTCCTTTCCTCATCAATTCACTAGTTAAACTTTTAAATCGAGAATAAAGAATTTCGTTCAACGTCGACATTCCTTCTAGCAAAAGTAAGCTGAAAAGTTAATTTTAGTTTAAAGCAATCAAAATTATCAATAATGCTTTCCAGAAGCAATTAATTAGCATTGCTAAAATATTTCAACAAGAAAAAAAAGCGAAACAATTTTTAAATACACTAATAGTATTTTAAATACAATAAGAAAAGATTATAAACAAAATAATCATAATTAAATGTTGAAAATTAAAAATTTTCAATTAATGTTGAACATAAGAAAGAATTAGAAATAAAATAATTATAATTAAAAGTTGGAAATTAAAAATTTTCTAATTAATAATTAATCATTTTTTCAGCTAGTTGTTGAAAATAGGAAAAAATTAGAAACAAGATAATAATAATTAAAAGTTGGAAATTAAAAATTTTTAATTTATAATTGTTCATTTTTTTTCAATTACTTGTTGAAAATACAAAAGAATTGGAAACAAAATATTTTCATAACTAAAAATTGAAAATTAAAAATTAAATGTTAACAAAAATTTATTATAATTATCATTGAAATAATCAATTATTTATCACCTTAGTAACAATTTTGATTGAAAATAATTTCGAATTGTGATATGCGGAGAAAAAATTTTAAATGTATTAATTAATTTAAAAGTTTTATAGATAAAAAAAAAAGGAAGGAATACGCTGATTTTTTTCTTTTGCAATTCTTTTTAATCCATGACTTTAAAAAAAAAAAAAAAAAAAGTTAATTTATATCAAAACTTAATTTATTCTTTTTAAAACTGTTAATTTAAGTTTATTATGATTGGAATTTGCGTAATATATATTATCGGAATAAATGTTTAATCATAGGTGTGTACAACATACTTATGATAATCGATCAGTTATTTTGATAATTTTACATTATCAAAGTTTGATCAATCAAATGATACGAATAATAATAATATCATTATTAATAATAGCGTTAGGACACAATTCCAAAATTTAATGAAATTTATTTCTCTCAAATATCAGCCAATATATGTGAATAATTATTTGAAAAAATTTTACATGAACATAAATGAATATATCTGATAGATAAGCTATGAGAGAGAAAAAAAAAAAAAATATGAATTAGGCTTAAATTATGTAATTAATTCGAATTAATACAAAAATTGTTAATATCGGAATATATTCAATTTTTAATTAAAATAGCCTTATCATCTATTATAGCCTCATCTCTTGATTATTATTTTATAAAATTAAAAACATATTCGTTTAATTAATTTATTTATTTTTTGATTATTAAAATGACATTTATTCATCACCATAAGAAAGGGAAAAAGAATCCGATATAAAGATTAAAAAAAAAAACAGAAATATTTTGATTAAATACAAAAGGATTTCATGAAATTTCAAAAAATTATTTGTATGAAACGATAATACATAAATATTTCACATTATTAATTTATGTGTTGCAAAGGAAAATTTTAAAAAAAATCATAGAATAGCGAAGCAAAAAAAAATTACTTTGTAACAATAATCTAATCTTACTTTAGCTAAATTTTAAAAATTCACTAATTCGATACACAAAAAAAAAGAAAAATTCGGAGTAAAAAAAAAATTGAGTATAATCAATGATTAAACAAACGAACAGCACAAAAGAAATCATTTCTATTTGACAATTTTTTAATCTTTAATTTTACAAATAAAAAAGAAAAATCGAAATTATTTGGAGTGTTAATGATGATTGTCCTTTTACTAGTAATAGATTGAAAAATAAACTTTTCAAGTTTATTTTTTTTAGGAAGGGGATGATTTTAAATTTGACGACATTTTCACACTTTCTTTATGTTCTTGCATATTTCGAAGTGAATTTTCCAATTCATTAATTCGTTTTAATGCTTTTTTTAATGATCTCTTCAACAAATCATTTTTTTCTTCGCATGAGACAATTCGCCTTTCCAGGATTGCGACAATGATAAAGTTTAGATCGACCGTATTTAGCTCACCCAATGATACCGCTTTCATTGGTTTGGTTTTTTCCGGATTATCGATATTATTGATAAGACGTTGTAATTGTGAATTACCATCCTGTGATATCTATAAATTTTAACTGATATGATAATGATAACCGATAAAAATTCGAAAATTAATAGATCATTGAATGGAATTTCCAATTTATAAATTCTTCTCAATGCTTTTTTTTTTTTTTTTTTTAAATGATTTCTTCATTTTTTTATAAATATTTTTTTACATTTAACAAATTCATTGACCAATAAGTATTGAAAATAAATGAATAAAACATTATGAAAATAAAAATTTTAGTTTTCTTGATCATCGCTATTTGTTTTATTTTAAATATTCAAATTAAAGATAAAGATATGGATAAAGAAGTTAATGCATTTCAAAATCTCAAATATCAAATCTAACTAGTTCAAATTTTTGATAATTTCAAAAAGATTTCCGTTTTTTTTCAAAGCATTGAAATGAACAAGAAAATAGGGATTCTTTTTAAATTATTGAAAAATTAAGCTTAATCGAGCTTAATAATTGTATTCATTGTAATACTGGTTTAATTAATACAAAAATTGATAATTAATTAATTTTATCAAATAAACAGATTAAACCTGACTTTTAGTTAAATCTGATTTTCAGTTAAACCTAATTTTTAATTGAATTTTTTTTTTAATTAAATTAAACCTAACCAACCTGATATGATGACTTTTCAAGCATTGCCTTGATATTTTGCACATAATCAATTTCGGATGTTGATGAAGTGGATGAAGTTAATGAACTATGAGGAATTAATGCTGAATGATCATTCGGCATTTTCTTTCCGATTGGCCAAAAAAAGCTTCCTCACAAATGAAGGGGAAAAAATTGTTAAAAAATTTTCAAAATAAACAAATAAATAAGCAAACAATGATTAAATGCGACGAAAATGACGCATACTGAAAGATCAATTCGCAAAAATTGTATGTAAATTGTTTGCGTAAAAATTGATAATAGCACGAGTGAAATTTGAAATAATTTGATAGATTTGAAATTGATTTCGATAATTTCTAACAACAAAAATTTGCTTTTCGTTTTAAAATACAAAAAGTACAAAATGAAAGAAAATTTGTATTACCTGAATTATTTGCAAATAACTAAAAAATTGGTAGAATGGAATGATTGGAAAAAAAAAGATTTAAGTAAGAATGGATTAAAGTTGAACTAAATAGTTGGTAAAAGAGGTCAAAACGAAAAAAAAAAGAAGACAAATGGTAAATAATTTAAAATAAAATATTTTGTAACAAAAATTTATCAAATTTTTTCTTAATTAAAAAGATAAAAATTGAAGTGATAAGAGATAGTAGGAAAAAAGAAAAATAATAGCTAGAAATGATAATCTATTTGAAAGATCGGTAAATACAATTCTAAAAAATGATAATCGATTCGATAGATTAAGTAAACAATTACTGAATTTAATTTTTGTCCTAAAATTATTTTATTTTCATTAATGCTAGCAGCAAAATGTGAGAAGAATGATTTAGCTAAAATTAAAATGAAAAGTAAAATTGTATGTTAGAGGATTAGTTGAACTTAAATGATTTTTATTTTTAGATAAGATAGCTAGACTAGTTAGATTGAAATGATTGTGTGTGTGTATGTGTGTGTGTGTCTGTGCATGTGTGTGTATGTGTGTGTGTATGTGTGTGTGTGTATGTGTGTGTGTGTGTGAACTAATTAGATTTGAAATAACTTTGTATTATAAAGATTAATTGTACTGAAATAATTCGAAGAAAAAAAAATACTTGTAGAAAATCACAATTAATGAGAAATGGAAAAAAATTTTTTTTTTAGCTTGTTTGAAATCTTCGAAAAGAAATGGCTGAAAAAATTTTTTTAACAAGTAAATATTTGAAAAAAACAAAAATAACAAAAAAAAAGGAAAAAAAACTAAATATTTGAAAAATAAAAATTAACAAAATTAAAATTGGATATATATATGGTATTATTCATTTATGGTATTGTTTTATATGCAAAATTTTTTTTTAATTAAAAATTTTATTTTTTATAAAGTATTTTTTTATTTTTATTCTTAAAAATGTTGAAATAAAAGAATTGAAAGGAGGGAAAGAGAGAAAGAGAGAGAGAGTGAAAAACTGAAGATTATTAATGAATTTATTATATAAACTGAAACTACGGATTACAAATGTATCATCAATATTTTTCAATATAAATTACTCATGAATTAAAAAATTTTTCGAGAAGAAAAAAATCCAAAAAAAAAAACAATAAATTTGTGATAAAAATAGAGAAATGAAAGCAAAGTAAGATTAAAAAAAGGTAAAAAAAATATTGCAATGATTGAAGAAAATAAATGATGACAAGCTTTCTTTTTTCTTTTTTCTTTTTTTTTTTAAATCAATTTTTAGCTTTTCAAAACGTAATTGAAGTAATTTTATACATGTAAAAATTTTAGCAAAATATTTCGGAAACAAAAAAAAAAAAAAGAAAAAACAAAGGAAAATGAAAAGAAAAATTTAATAAAAGCCATTTTTCCAATATAATAGAAATTGTTTCGATTTTATTTTCATTACTTTATCGATAAAGAGTGATAAGAAAATAATTAAATGATTAAATTACTACGATTAAATCACATTTATAAATTGATAATTAAAAAAATGATAAAATAAGGCGTATTTCTTCATTAATTTAAATGCTTATCACTTTTCCATCTTTCGTCTTACGTATAAAATGCCTGCAAACAAAAAGCAGAAGCAGCAAAACGACAGCGAAACTAACATTATAACAGCCAATATTCTGCAAAAATTTAAAATTTTTAAAACGACTAATATAATTTTTAATTGAAAAAGTGAAGAAATAATATAATTAATTATTTAATTAAAATTTAAATTTAGGTATAATATGAAAAAACTTACATAAACCATAATTCGAATCTTATGCAACATTCAAAATAGTCGCAACAAACATATGAAAAAAAGAAATTATCAGGTGGACATCTGGAATAGAATATTTGGAATTTGCAAAAAAAAAAAAGAAAAAAAAGAAAAAGATTTAAAATTTATAATATTTAAAATCTAAATATATATGAATATTTGAAATCTACATATATATGAAATTTTTTTTTATATTTAATAAATAAAGAAAAAAAAATCGTTTTCTACATAATTACACTGAAAAATTTTTTCAAAATATTACGATTAACATATTTAGTAGATGAGAAAGCGTTAAAGATGTAAAAAATTGAAAGTATTGCTTACACTTGTGTCAAGGTACCATATCCTAATTCATAAAACAGGCTATTAAATTCGTTTTCCGGACATACCATAGATGCAAAACTTTTAACAAATACTGTTTTAATCAATAATACCATCATTATATAGTAATACCGTAACCATAGCATCCGAAAAATAATTCTTTTATCATCCGTGATAAATTACATTAGTTGTACGAATGGTAATTATCATTAGGACTATCAAGTTTGTTGAAAATCTTTTCTTTTATCAATATTTACTTTCCTTGTTTCATAAAATTTATGCTGCTTTTAAAGAAAGAAAAAAAAAGAAGCCAAATATTTAAAATGAAAAAATTTAGTAAATTTCAAAAAAAAAAAAATTGTCATAATAATTCCTAACAATGTTGACATTATTCCTAATCTCTACTGAACCAAAAATTTCGAATGATATTCCAAAGATTTACAGCCAAATCTCTTTCTCCTCTTAGTTAATATTTTTACCAAAAAAAAAAAAAAAAAAGACTATTCCAACATCTAATTTTTATTCTTGTCTACCTGATTAATGAAAATGATTACAACCTGAAACATTGTTGACAATGAAATTTTTCATCTTATTATTGGCACGATATGAAGCAAAATGTCGTGCTATGTTGAGTACGTAAATGAACATTACTTTTATTCTTATTTGAAAGTAAACATACTTTTTCTATGAAAACATGACAATAATAATTGTTATTAATGGGTAAATAATTTTTAAGAGCGAATTCAATCATACTATTCAACAAATATAACTCATAAATATATCAATTACGATAGTAATATATTTTTTATTATAGAATTCTCTTTCATTTTCTATAAATCATTCTGAATTGTTCATTTTCAATTTTTTTTTTTTTTTTCCGATTTGAATAGCTTGCATGATCTAATAATTGGCTCGATTTATGATTCGAAATTGATTTCAACCTAAAATTGAAGTTTTTATTCGACAAAAAGAGAGAATTGAATGTTACTGTTTTATAAAAAATGAAAGAGGGAAAATTGAAATATATCTTCCTTACTCCTCATTTTCGTTGATACAATCTGTTACAAAAATTAGCCAAATTATTAAGAGAGAAATCCATCATGAACGAAAAATCTCGAATGAAGAATAGAAGGGATCAAATTTTAGAACATTAGACCATAAACACATCACAAGATTTTCCCAGATCTTTAGTTTCAACATTGCTTCTATTCAGAGCTTTCCTAATAAACTCCAGGATTCCTTTTTCAAGGACCTTCTTTTTTTCCTACACATATAAATTTATTGTGCATTTATTTCAAATGATGAAAGTGTAATGTATATCGATCCCGATGTCTCAAAATACCAAATATATAGTTTTATTTGACATGGAAATCAGATCCATATTGATAATGCACAAAGAAAAAATTTATGGAAAGTAAGAAAGGCTGAAAGTGAATAAATCGGAAATGTATTTTATGAAAGACGAAAGAACAAAACTTGAGAATACAGTGTTATCGCTGACACAACCCAACTTATTAGAGCAGTAGTAGATGCGATTGCATATACAGCGAAAGTCCAAAGAATGATCAGTAATCTAGCAATAGAGTATATGAAGATGAAATAAATCACAAAATTAGCAAATCAAAAAAGTTAAGTAAAGTTCAAAAATAAAAAAAGAAATTTATTGATGGCACAAAAATATTTTAAAAGAACTCAGTTTTCCATTTCGCCATTTTGGAGAGATCAAATTTCTTTCTTAAAAAAAAAAAAAAAAAATGAAGATTTTAGCATCAACTAATAACTGAAATTTCAAATATATTTGGCAAGAACGATTATTATCATGAAACAGTGCATCTTTGGTGATTTGAATTCGTAGGAACGCGTTGAAATTGCTGCCTGAAAACTTTTAAAAAGTCAAATATGATTATATAATATTTGAATTTTCACTTGAATATCTTTTCCGCTAGTTTATTAAAAAATTTTCACCGACACAATCATCAAAGCCTCTGATATATGGAACGAAGTTACTTCAAAACAACCAATTTAACAACTTACTGATATTCCATCCTTTGCATTTCGTCTCCAATAGCTCGGTCACGTTCTTCTGGAGTCATGTAATCATCAGAGTTATATAAAATTTCCTGCAGCGCTTGCGCTAGGGTTTCATCTTCTGACTAAAAATATGATGCAACTTAGCTTCAACAATGGAAATTTAATGCTTTCAATTTCACAAATCACATTAAAAAGAAAACGCATACGATTAAAATAATAGAAAATAAAATTTTATCTGAGCAAAAAATGAACACACCACTGAATTCACCGATGACAGACGACCATTGTCCGATTCTTTTATGACTGATTCATTCCGGTAACTCTTTTTATTGCAATGTAATGCAGTTAATCTGTAATTGATATGACGCTTTAAATAAGTTGATGCAGATATGTCGTTATTAAATTCATAAATGTCTGATCAAAAAAGAATTGGCATCAATTAAACAAAAATAAAGAAATAATAATGAAACATACGCTGCATTTGAGAGTGTTTTTTCGTTTTTTATTTCCATACAATCGTGATCGGCTGGAAATCGATGCTTCAGGCAAAAATTTTGTCCACATTGATTACATTTAATAGAAACGAGCTGAAAACGCAATTTAATTTCATTTTATTTGATAATCGATTGCCAGCATCGCTTGAAAGTACCATATGAAGAAATCAAATACTCGAATTCAAAAAACCGAATTTTTGATTTCTCAAAATATCTGAGCTTCTTATTTATTTCTATTTGCTATAAAATTTGTTAATTATTACCGAGATAATACTTTCATCTACATAATGCAAAGCAAAATAATCAATTAAATAGAAAAAAGAAACAAGAAATAAAATGAAATAAAATAAACGAAAATAGCATGTGCCATAACCCAATCAACTTTCTTTAGGTTAATCACAAAACAAACATATATATATTCACTCTTCAATTCGGGAAAGAAATTTTAAAAAATACCTCTCTTTTCTTGCAATTTCGTTGTGAACAATGATAAGTATAAATTTTTCCTTTTAGTGCAATGGCAGGATTTGATTTACAATTCGAATCGATGTGATCGCTAACTCGTTTATCAGGAGGTTCTCCTCGTGCTATTGGAATTGGTTTACTACACAACGGGCATACTGGCACTTGCATGTCCTAAAAATTCGACAAACTGAGCGCTAATGATAAAAACATCTCTTTCCATGTAAGCATAATGAAATTGAAGAAATTCAACAGAATTTTTTCGAGACTAAATTTTAATAACAATAAACAGAAAATAATACCTTTTTATAGGAAGAATGACAGCAATGTGATTCATACGAGTAGTGCGAACCACAAAAATCTTTCTTACAAGCATCACATCGAATCGGAAGAAAATCTTAAAATTATATGCATCATAAGATATTGATGAGAATGAAAAATAACATGCCACAAATGCATAATGGATTTTAAAATTTATCATGAAATTTTAAAACCTATTGCAAATTCAAAACTCATTCATATAGCAAGCTCGGGCAAAAAATGATCAGCTTCGAACGTATCATCATGCATATCTTATTCAGCAAAAATAGACATATTTTGATGATTACATTAATGCTATTTTACAATCTTATTAAATTATTTATTTGCATACTACCAGATAGCGATGACCCTCAACACAGTATTTAAAATGTAATGAAGAAAACGTGATAGGGATATTTTCTTTTTAAATAAGTTACAAATACTATTAAATGTGAAGCTAATTCATTAATTAATATTATACTCATCAAATTTTTCCGTATCAATTATAGTTATAAAGAAAGGACTTAAAGTGTAAGATAAATATAACTTAGGATAACATATCTACCAAAAATGATCTGTCGATTATTTGTTCACAGTGACTGTCAACCAATAACTTTAAATGATATGCTATTAATGCTGCTGACATAAATTCACATGAAACGGTTAAAACTTATGAATAATGAAGAAATTACCTAATAAATTACAGCCATCAAAGTTACAATGACGGCCAAAACCCGGAAATTCTGCCATTTGATAATATTTTATCTGAAAAAAAAATACTTCATGTAAACAAAATTTTTAAATCTCAGAATGACTGCCAAGTAATTACGTGATTAAAACAAAATGTGGCTATGTGACTGAAATGAAATGGTTACGTGATTACGTTTTGGTACGTGATTATGTTTGGTTACGTAATTAAACATGATTAAAAGGAGATTGTCGTTATGAGTGAACGGAAAATTCCCAAAACAACAATCCTCCACATTTTAATGGAAAAACGGCAAAACAGACAGCAAAAATATGTCATATTATAAACGAAATAATTTTTATACCATTTAAGAAAAGTACTCCTCCCCCCCAGAATATTCTCGAAAAAATATTTCAAAATCACAACACTTCAAGTCATAAATGACAAATCATCAGTCAAAAATCGTTGGAATATTCGTGCGGCGTATGCTCGAATTTTGTTGGCAACATTAAAAGTGACCGTAACCTCTTAAGATCATGGATTTTTGCTGTGAATTTCTGCTCTGAAGAGAGGTCTAAGGCCGGAGGTCAAAGGTCAGGGTGGGGTAATTAGAGCGGAAGTCGGGATGGATTGGGAATTATCGAAACTTTGGAGGAAGCTTGAATTGAAGCATTGATGTTAACATCAAACTTTCGTCCGTATATGTCTCCTTCATATGCAAATAAGCTTCTATTTGAACATACATACACGTATATATGCGTGCATTTTGCAAACGTACGTATATATTTGTTAAAATCGAAAGCAAATCCTCTTGAATCTCTTGCATTAAATATATAAATATTCAGTTTCGTATAAGATTGTTTTGCACTAACATACAAATTTAAGTAAAAAAATATGTAAATTTAATAATTTCAACTAAATTTTATTTATTGTTAACGATCATTTCTATATGGTTGTTGTTGGATTTTCAAACGGTATCTCTCGGTTAGACAATGTCAAAGAAAATAACAGTAAAGGTTGAAGGTCAAGATGTTGCTTGAATTGCACCTTATTTTGTGCCTTATCATTTAGAACTTCTGTAGAATGGAAGAATTTTGTTGCTTGCGTGACTTAACCTGTTTTGAGATATTTGGTATTCAAAAGTCTCAAATTTTTACGCTAACCCGAATCTATTCATATCATTTATTTAACTCGAATAAACATTTAGTTAGCAAACAGTCATATAGAGAGCGAATGTTATCAATATAAAAGCGAATTAGAATCAATTTTGGCTATTAAATAGTTTTGATAGAATTTGCTATTAGGCAGGACGAAATTTCAATTACAGAAAGACGAGATAAGGAAGGGAATAATGGAATTGAAGATAATTCTGGAAGTGATACAGATATGGAATATTTTCCGGAAAATGATAGTTCGAATTCGAAATCGGAATATTTTGCAGCTATTTCACCCACTGCTATTATTGAGCAACCTTATCCACAAATGAACTTTTTTCAGAATGCCAAACTATCAAATTTAATTAGTGATCAAGCTACCAATAGAAAAAGTACGATTTTCTTTCTATCATATTTTGATATTTTCTATAAATGCTATATATAGTTAAATCATTTAAATACAGTAAGACGAATATATTTAGAGGAGAAACCAACATATCATGAAGAAAGAATTACTGGTGATAAATTCTCAATTGATCATTTATCAATGAATGAGCATATAATCTCGCTAAAACTTGAATCACTCACACGATTTTACATTCGACAGGTTATCGTTTTCATTTTTAAATTTTAGATTTTCAGATTACTTTTAAAAAACTTTAGTTTTTTAAAATTATTCTGAAAAATTTGGTCTTACAGTTGACTAAATGCTCTAAAAAGGATTTAATTTATAGACAATAAAACAATTTTATTTGCTATCTTATAGCAAATAAGATTTAAGCTTAAGTTAAAAATTATCATTTCGTTAAATGTTTTATTGTAGCATTCCAATCTATTCGATACATTTCTTGATTTTCTCAAAAAGAATCGATATGTTGTCCAAGATAGCGAAGGAAAATTAGTAATATTTTTATTTCATTCATCAATTTCTGTTCTTTTTTTTTTCATTTTTCGATAAGAAGACAAGCATAGAGATGCTAAAGTTGTAAAATTTTTAGTATTAAATAATGAGAAATTTACAATGAGAAAAAAAATAATAGGAATGTAAATATTGTGAAAATTTTCAAAACTGATATGTAAACTATCCAAATTTCAAAATATTTATGACGTAAAACATTGATTTTCTAAATACTGGAAATAGTATGTTTCTTATTTTAATAGTACTGTAATACCGACTGTTATCTGACAAAAAATTTTTTGAATTCCTGAACTTTGCTAACTGAATATGCTGTTTTTTGAGATTCTTATTATCAATATATAAAATATCATGTTTTATTCCATTTCGAAATATATTCCAATATTTCTTGTTTTTCAAATTTAGCACTTAAACTAAAAGTGTCAAAAAAGCTATTAGAAAGATTCATTATGAATTTCAGATTTATCATGTATTTGAAACATCTAACAATATGTGTCAGTGCGATTGTAGAACAGCAAAATGTTCTCAGTTGCATTTCACCACATCTACAGGACAAGTAAAGCCTAAATTTTTATCTTTCTAAAAAAGCATATATATATTTGTTTAATATTTTTAAAATAATGTTGAATTTTTGATGTATTTCGAGAAAATAAATGACTCCTCATTCTAGAATAGTGTTTTTTTTTAACTTTTCTTCTATCTT
Organism: Onchocerca volvulus; assembly: GCA_000499405.2. Lineage (NCBI taxonomy): Eukaryota > Metazoa > Nematoda > Chromadorea > Rhabditida > Onchocercidae > Onchocerca > Onchocerca volvulus. The sequence goes on along the minus strand of HG738139.1, from coordinate 4,250,723 downwards.
AATTTTCTTTCATTATTTTAATTTAAATATATTCAATTTAATTATTGACTTCCGATACTTTTTTACATTTATATAATAGTCTTGAAAGATGCATTTGATCCATCAATTTGATATAATGTGATACTTACTTGGTACCATGTAATAACTAAGTAATTCAGGAAATGATAAGAATGGAAAAATTGTTAAAATGTTCAAGTTTTTTTGGTGGTCGATGTGGTACCCATCCAATATGCTGCATATTTTCAACCAGTAATTCTCATCAGCTAAGAATTGAATCACCTCCAGGACTTGTTATCGGTCAATTTACGAAATGTTACCGTTAATATCGAATTGAAATTTTGCATCATATAATTTGAAATTTTGAAATTAAATATACAATTTTGAAAATTTAACTTTTCAACAAACCTGCGGTTAAATTATCACTTAGTGACATTAATTGCTACATCAGTACTAAAAAAAAACTAGTAAATCATAGTAGTCTAAGAAATAAAATCTCAGACTACTGTAACTTAATGTTTTATTACAGTTGACGTACAATAATACAGTTGTTGCATAAATTATAGGTGCAGTTGTACAGCAAATTAATTTCATCAGACCTTATTATCAAGTAGAAGACGCAGAAGGGAATCCGAAATATTTTATCATTGGTTCGACTAATAACTTTAGCTGCTTTGCTTGTTGTTGCTGTGATATACAATATGATGTAAATTTCCCAATTCTTTCATTGCTAGTAGATTATTATTGATAACGTGATATTTTGATAATCCTCACCATATTTTAATAGAGAAGAAATATCGAAACTATTGAAAACAATCTAGATAATGAAGAAATTTAATTAACTTGCAGTTTAATTACAAAAAAGTTACTTTAATCTAAAACTTAAATTTCAAAATAGAACCAAACATCATATGTAAGCTCTGGGATTATTGTACAATTATTAGGTAATAATGGCGGACAAGAACATTTTTATTGGTATTATCATAAAAGAATGGACAGAAACAAGTGATAAGCATCCAACTATTGACAATTTCAATATTTCATGTTAGCATACTTTCATTATTTTTCTATTTATTTGGATTTCTTTTGTTGTGAGTGAAAAACTCAGTAAATTGCGCATTTCGAAATTATAATTTTAAAAAAATCATATTTTAGTCCCACGAAATATTACTACAAAGGACAAAATGCTTCTCCTTGGAGCACTTTTTCTTATTGCAAATTTCAAGTGTTAGTTTCATACTTATATGATATTGCATTCGAATCAAACTTTTTTATATTAATTTACATTAAACTGCCTTCTGTTATCAAAAGAGTTTTCCGTGTTAGGACTTACTAGCTGAAATTTTTGAAGTAAAAATAATTTATGAAATAAATATGAGGAAGGAAAGCAAAAGAAAAGAAAAAAAGTTTTAAATAAATAAATAAACAGTGCCAATCATCAAATTAATAAAGTCAACAAATGTAATAATCTTCAACTCACTAATTTATTCATTTATTACGATAATAATAGTAATTACATTATTTCAGGAAGAATTCATATGAACTATTCGATTATTCAGTGAACTGTTTCATGAACTTGGAAATTTTTCCTCTTTGTCTTTTTCTCATTATTTTATTTTGTTGATTCTTAATTTCTTTCTAATTTCTAATTAAGCCGCAATGATGGTGATGTAATTGATTCCTCTAAAAATATCTGAATGGTTTGATTTATAATTACAATTTTTCAGGGATAAATTTACCATTTTTTTTTTTTTTTTGCATTTTATGATTAAATTCATAAATTCAGTCTTTTTTCATTTTCAAACTTGTGATAACAAAAGTTTCTGTAACCACTGTACTTTTTTTTTTCTTCGTACAAATCTTTTCAATCTTTCATTGTCAAAACATGTATTCATGTGATAAAGACAATTTAATATTTCTGTAACAAGAAAAAGTAAGGAAAAGTAATTTTTATCATATCACGATTTAAATTTTGGATCTTCCTGATAACTCATTTCCAAATAAACACTTTCAGGACGATATGGATTATCATAAAGAGTTTTCCTCGAAAAACGACTCAGTTTACATTTGATTCCACCATTTTTGTAAAATAAAAGGATAAATTTTGAACAAAACTACAATGTTCCCAGAAGTATTAACGAACCTGCTTTCACTGATATTATCTTTTTTTTCATCTTTTTCATCATCGCTATCCATAACTAGTTCCAAATCCTCGTCATCCTCTTCCATGCTTTGAATAACATGAAATTTAGCAGTCGGCCGTACCGCTCTATAAACGAGATGAATATAAGAACGACACCCTTCTTATCATTCAGGTGAGAGAGGAAACCTCAAGGAAATGCTGAATTACATAATTTTAATAAAAATAATTTCGGGTGGATTGGGTAATTTTATTTCAAGAAAAAGAGTGGGGTGCGTATCTTCACAACGACCAAGTTATGGTTGCACAAACTCATAGTAATCTAGCAAACTATAGCCTTAAACACAATTTGCCGAAATCGTATAACTGGATTATATCCAAAAATTAGCGGGACTGGCCACGGCCAGTCCAGTTAGTCTATAGCAATCAATGCAGGAAATAGGCGTGGTCAGTAAATTCGGTCCACTCACTTGCTTTTACATGTCACGAGTGTGACAGGTAAAAAAAAAGTAGAAACACGAAACACGTATAGAAACACGCGCCTATTCGAATGTAATTTTGTGCCAAAATTTCAAAGCAATCGGTGAAGAACTTGCAACATTGCGTTGTAAGCCACAACGAACATCTGCATTTTGATCTACACAGAGAGTTTAATTGTCGACTATTTTCTAGCAATGAACCAATGATTGGTTGATTTCAGTCTGCTTATCTGTTAATCGCAGATGCAGCATTTTGGCGGCAAACATGTTTATATATATATATATATATATATATATATATATATATATATATATTTATTTATATTCAGTTGTGGCTTTTGACACAATGTTGCAAATTCTTTACCACTTGCTTTGAAATTTTGATACAACATTGCATTCGAATAGACGCCTGTTTCTATATAGATGAACCTAATTTTTTTTACCTGTCTACAAGAATATATGTAAAACTCAGAAAAAACAAAAAAAAAGATCAAAATTTCGGAGCTGAAGCAATTCAGACTGATACAGTTGGTTGATACAGCAATAATTCGGAGTTCACATCGACATAACAGTAGCAGCAGTTTAACAATGCAGATTGAGCAGTATTCTTCTATCCAATTTCTACGAGTGACAAAGGAAAGAATAACCAAGTGATTAATTTACGGAATATTCTCTAACAATTGTTTTTAATTTATACGAAGAATCGCTCCTCTATCAATCAATAAAATTTTTTTCATCACAATTCGTCTCCGTCACAAAATAAAAAACTTTTCCGATATGCCCTTTTCACTTGAAGTTTATGATTTATGTTTATTTTTATAATTTCGGAAAATGTCAATATGCAATTTTGGCATTTAATGGCTGAAAATTCGCTAATGAGTTGAACAAGTTGCCAGAAGACAATATTAAGGGATTACATCAGACAACAGATTCACCTGTACCAAGTTCCACTCTCAAATAAAGAAACTTTCAAAAATTACTTTCATGACATACATTAAAAAAAAAAAAAAAACAAGGAAAAAAAAACGGGAAAAATAATAGAAAAAATGAAATGGGAATAATGCAGGAAGATAGAATTATCGATCAATGACTGATACAAATAATCTTAATACTATGTGATAAAATTTAAACGATTTGAATGTTACATTGTAGGTAATTGAAAGGCAGTGCAGATTGCTACAACGAAATTATGCAGTTTTCGTTTAGTTTTGAGGGCTCACTGGATATTCTAAAGTGCCTTTAAAATCAGAATATTACCTAATAATGTCAACACTTTGATAGTGATTTAAATAGTTAAGTACGTTGAATACTTATAGAAAGATAGAAGAACTAGCTACAGGAAATTAAGCATATAAATTATAATTCTGAAAAAAAGAAAATTTTTGGGAATCAAAAGAATAAATTCAATGAAGTAATTACCTTGATGAACTTGATTTTTTTTAATGTTCAATCACAAATGGAAGCATTTGGTTGTTAATAGGTATTGTTATCTACAATTATATTAATTATAGATAACAGAAATTATAAACTACATTTTTTTTATTCCTCATCAACATATATTTGACTTTAATGATGATGGATGGTGATTAGCTGAGAGAGAAATGAATTGATAGATGTATAATGAATTTGGTAGCAAAAGAAAGACAAAAGCAAAAAAGATTTTTTGGAAGCATTCGGCTGTTAATAAGTATTGTTATCTACAATTATATAAAATTTTATTTGAAAATTTTTTGTGTAAAAATATTGAATATTCCAATGAAAGTTTCCGGAAAATTTAAAATTTCCAATTATGTTGCAAAAACATTTTAAGCGATGGACTAACAATGAACGATGACATTACTCTGAAAATAAAATGAAACGAGCAAGTTTTAAGAAAAAAATTAACATGAAAATTTTGGAGATAAAATTAAAAGTTTCAGTTCTGTATTTCATGAGCGGGAAATATATGACAAATAGGGAGAATGAAATTGGGAAGTTGGACCAACTAACAGAGTCACTGCCTGTTAATTTCTAAGAAATTTTGGAAAAATCTCAGACGACATCAGTCCTCTCTCAAACGACACCATTCCTCCACTAGCTAGTCCGTCAAAAGGAACAAGAGAGATGGAATATTTCTTTTATTCTATCGTCGAAGCCATTCGCTAACTAAAAAAAAAGTGAATGTTGCGACTGAGACACAAATTTGAATAATGTTGACAATCAGATATTTTCTACCGCGTTTTAGTTGTGAGCGCGAATTATGAAATAATATTATTGGATGTTGTTGTTTTTAAGGAGTGTAGGGTCAGAGGTCAGGCATACTAAACGGTTATGCATTTTTCGATGGATATTGATTTGTGTTCCTTATTAAACTGTTTAGTTTTTTTTCTTTTTTTTCAATATTTAACACAAATTGTATTTTTCTTCTCAAGAATTATACCTCATTTTTCATTTTTTCTCTTCATTTCATGTCTAAAAAATCAGGAATTTTAAATGATATATAGTACAAAAGAAACTACCGATAATATTGTGCAAATTCGATTTCCATCTTTTTATCAGCTAATCAGATTAGATTGGATAGAGATAAACAGAATTATCATTAATTGAGAATTTTATCCGCCCGAGAATCGGCAGGCACTTCTAACACTTTCAAGGTTAGCATCGGGATTAAAAATTATATTTGATGATTTTTGAATTATTTAATGTGTATACTCAAAAAAAAAAAAAGAAAAGACAAGAAAGATAATAAAAAAAATGAAGTGTAAAAGATTTCAATGCAGAAAGATGGAGTTATCGATCAATGATTGAAACAAATAATCTTAAATTTTATCCTTTGAGATTAAAATTACGGAGAAATTAGAAAGATAGGCAGAATGGATTTGTAGTGTTTTACGGAAATGAATTTTTAAAATTATTTCTAAACGTTTCAATATTAAATTTAAGTTCAACGAATTGAATAGATATAATTAAATGTTTTTCAATAGTTCATGATTTATTTTAGATTGCTTTAATAAGATATGAATAAACAGCTGAGTGATGAAAATTTTTCATCAACGATATTGAAAAAACAACTGGAACGAACCAAAAAAAAGGTTCATTATAAACATACACGAAATTAGTTGTTAATAATGTTTCGATATTATCTTTTCTCGATATCGATCATTTTTCAATAGAATGCTTGTCAGTGACAAAGATTTAATGATTGCATTTACAATTGCCCAATCCTCAATTGCTTACAATATTAATTGCTATCAGAGTTCAGTCGAAGTCAAGCGTTAGACTTGTCCAGATATAGGAAGCAACGATTAAATCGATTCCATGAGTAATTAGGTTGTTTAGTGAGCAATTAATTACAATTAGAACTTAGCAATTGGTTTAATGAAATTACTTCATAATTTGTTTCAGGAGGAAATCCGAAATGTCATTCATGAATCAATACAGACAGAATTTTCAGTGCCCTGTTCATTTGAAGTTTATGATTCGGAAAATGCCAATGCAGAATTTTGGCGTTTAATGGCTGGAAAGTTCGCTAGTGAATTGGACAAGTTGCGAGAAGACAATATTAGAGTAAGGAAAAAATAAAATTATAAAATAATTGGACTTGTCTTTTGATATGTGTTTAAATTCCTCGATGGGAGTTATTTGGTAATATTATTATAGTTTCACACTGCTTATGTCGAAGCTATTGTAATCAAATGTTTTTATTTGTAAATTTAGAAGTATCCTAAACACTTGTTACTTCTGAAATAATTTTCAGTTGAGCTCGATTATGCAGTTCCCGTTAAATTATAAGACAAGGCCAATTCAATATCAGTTTTTGATTATTACAGGTTTATTATTATTGTCATTTATAAGTGTTGGTCTTTTTTAGCTAGAGAATTTGATAAATAGCAAAAAAATCCGGCTGAATGAACTCAAAGATTTGAATACCGAATTACTGGAGAAAGCGCAGTATCTGGAAAATGGTACTAACGAAATTAAATCCACTTCCTCATCATCACCCTGAATTTATTTAATTTTGAAAAATTCAATCTTATAATTTATATCCATAATTTTTACGCTGTTATAGCCTCTTTAATGCTTACTTTGTTGTTTGAAAAGAAAATCATGTATTCATCGAATTGCGACAATTATTTTGTTAAACTGATACTATTGGAAAAAAATTGTCAAAATTGATCGCTGTATTATTTAATGAGATTATAATTTCTCGTTACGATCATCATGTATTTGAATTTTGAAATGTTGCAATTTGGCGACGATATTTTAGCAATAATATGTTACAAATATTTACTTAGTTTATTACGAATTTGAGTAATGTTTTTCTTCTTTTATCACTTTATTTATCGACAAAGAATCGAGGAGAAAGGATCTTTTTAAGATTGATAATTTCTTTCTCAGCATTCTATAATTGTATGTACTGTTCATTTTGCTTTTATTTGATAAAGTTTCACAATTAATTTTCTTTTGTTATACTTTTTTTAGATATTTCAATTACTTCTACAATATTTCTAATACTTAATTTAATTTTTATTTATTGCTTTTCTTCTATGCTCAATTTGAATTATTTATAAGTGCTCAAGATTCAAATTTATTTGCTAAGAATTGCAAGATTTTATATTAAGTGAGATTAGGAAATCATTTTTTTTTTCCCTAAATCTATCAGCGGATGCCACTTGTGTTTTAGAATAGAACAGCTTTATTGACTTTTTTGTTTTCAGGATTCGTTATATAAAAGGCTTTATTCTTTTCAAATACTGCTAAGCAGTATGTATTTGTTGTGCACATGCATGAAATGATAGCATTTAGAACTAAAGAGTTATATTGACATCGGTGAGGTACCATACCTTTATATAATTTAAACATTTCTTCTATTTTTTTTTTCTTTTTTTCAGCTGATCTTTTACAAAGAGTTTAGAGTAGGACATTTGGAAATATGCCAGGTAGAGCACTTTGCCAAGTGCAGAATATACCGACATATGCGACGCGGAAAGCGGGAGAATTGAAACATTCGAAAACAGTTACAACGAATGCCAAGGTACCATATGATTGTTTGTACAAAGACAAGAAAAGCTATTATTTTAGTTTTATTAATCCGCTAAAGTTAATTTATTGCATAATTTCTCTCAAAGTTTGAGATATTCTCTTCCTTGTATTGTGTGAAGCATGATTCAGTTGCAGAAATTATTGCTTGATTAAAGGTAGATTAAGCATCACTTTCTTATCTTGACAGAAATTCATTTAGTAATTTGCTATGTTTTTCCTTTATTAGGTGTTCGATTCCCATAAACTTTAGTTTATATTCTTAACTCCTTTTGAAGAAAAAACCGAAGTTTGCAGTGAAAAATCAGGACCTGGCGCGAAAGTCGCGAAACCCGGAAATAGTATAATTAGCTAAATATTGTATTCTCAAAGAGAAACAAATATCGAAAGTAATTATTACTATATGTAATGGATTTTAACAAATTCTCACCATCCCATTTAGACATGAGATTCGAATAATACCAGATAATGCCAGAAGTACTAACGCTGATGTTCTCGATTATTTCATTGTTGAATTCATTGAAAAAGTTTCGAGTAAAAATAAGTTAGTTATCTAAATTAATATTTAGGATGGAAATGAGAAAAATGAAACAAAAACCGAGAATGAAGATCTGGAAAGGACTTCGGTAAACATTGAAGAGAAATTAAACAAAACGAAGGTTCTTAAGGCGGAACTTCTATATGAGTCACCGAATATTATTGAGGTTTTTTTTGTTTAACTTATCACACTACCAGCATTGTGATTTCGCTATTCTACTAATGAACTAATGTTAGGATAGCAATTCCAGAGTTTGCAATGAATAATCAAGATCACCCAATTTATACATGAGATTCGGATAATACTAGATAATACCAGTAGCACTAACACTGGTATTCGATTATCTCACTGTTGAATCAGTCGAAAAAGTTTCGAATAAAAATTAGTATTCGACAAATGTTAAGGATGGAAATGAGAAAAATGGAGCAGAAACCGAGAATCAAAATCTGGAAAAGACTCCGGTAAAAATTGCGGAGAGGTTAAACGAAACGAAGGTTCTTAAGACAGGACTTCTACGTGAATCACCGAATACTATTGAGGTTTTCTTTGTTTAACTTGTCACACTACAAGCATTATGGTCTTGCTATTCTATCGATGCGCTAATGTTAGGGTAGCAATTTCAAATTGGTTTTTTACTTGAAATCATGATCCTCCAGTATCTATCTTGCAAACAAGCATACAAATATATATTTTTCTCTTATTTTCTCATGGATTTTTCTCTTATGAGCTGAAGCTAGCGAGGAAATTTATTGTTTCTAAAATGATTAATACATTAAAATATTAATGGTTTTAGATTGAGTTAAAAAACAATTGATCTAAGAGAAACTGAAGGGCAGAACACCTAGTATTTCGAACATTATCTGAAAGTATAAAATTTGTATGGACAGAAAAGAAATGTAACAATTTAGGCGATCACCTTTTTGTTCAAAAAACCAATATCATTTTCTTTTAGAAAAATTTCTTATTAATAATTATTAGTCATTTTTTGTATACAAATCGCTCATTTGAAGGAATACAAACGTTAAGCATCTATTGTGATTTGTTTTGCTTCAGGTTGCAGTACAGACCAATGTAATAGTTAATACTGAGTCGCCAAAATTAACAGCTGAAGATTTGAGGTCACCGGAAGTTAGCGCAAATTACTGGCGTCGACTGGAAGAGCAGCTATATATTCAGAGTGAACGAAAAGCTCGAATAAACTTTGAGGTCTGTTTATGCTGAATTCGTGATTTTTTATCACAGATAGCATAGAGAAATTGTAAAAATTAACAAAATTCAACAAAATTATTTTTAAAATACTTCTTGACTTCTTACAATATATGGTTTTTTTTGGATGAAAATTGCGAAACGGCTAATATTTTCACGTGGAAAATATTTTTCCAAGATATAGTGAAGTTGAAAAAATAGTTCTGCATTTTAGTCAACAGTATAAAAATTGAAGTTTTTATGACAACTGAGTCAAAAAATTGGGCATTGCAGTTATCAATTCGTCTTGCCAAACTAAATGAAGAAATTGCGGAGAAAGAGGAAGATTATTTGGCGCTTAAGCATTATATTTCTGCCGAAGAAAATATCGAACATCTTAGCGAATCTGAATTGAACGAAAATAAGAATATTGAAAGAGAAGATGAAGAAGATAACATGTTCCAGAAAACTTGATCGTCTCATAATGAGTATTGTACAATTAAAAAAATAGCATACATTAACTAAGTGCAATTCATGCATTTGAAGTGCGCTGATTACCATATAAAATGTTTCATTAAATAATTTTGATTCAAAATATTTCACATCTTGCTTTTCTTAGATGGCTATTAATTATTTTTCTCCTTTTATTGCTAAATGTCTTGGTATCAAATAATCTCTGCCATATCATCTCATATGAAAGCAGTAATCTTTTTCAAAAATTTACCTCTCGTTTTGTCTATATTACGCTAGCGAGTGAATTAAATTTTGGGAATTGCGAGAAAAGAATGCATTCCATCTATCAGTTTTTCTTTATTGTATAATTGTATTGATTGTATTACCTTGTCTGTTCCTGTAAATTGATTTACTCTCTGATCAGATGAGTTGCAATTACAGTGAATTCATATTCTTTTTTATTGATTTTGAAATTAATAATTCATCTTGCATGTTTTGCGGTGCTTATGCCTTGTTTGCAGTGCAGAATTTTTTGGGCATTCATCTCTTTTTTGTTGCTTCTTGACTGTCTTTCTGTTAAGATTAATGATTTTAGAATGTGTGACTAGTGGTTTGATTTGTCAAATATCACCAAAATTATAAGTTTTTCATCTCAAGTATTTTGGTTTTTGATTTCGAATTTGATTAAATTTCCTCGCTTCTGCTAATTTTTAACTCATGAATTACTAAATTATATGCTGTCCTGGAAATTGTTAAAAACAGTTTCATGCATGTTTTGAATAATCACGATGTTGGTAATTGTACAAGATCATCCAAAATGTATTCGGAACTAAGTGTTAACAACGATTTAAGATAATATATAATTTGATAATTCGTGAGCCAAAAAATCAGAAGCGAGGAAATTCAAAATCAGTCTTTTACAAATTGTCACATTCATTTTTTTCAACTTTCGTATACTAACAATGCCAACATTAGACAGATTACTAATCAGTGTTGATCAGAAAGAAAAAAAGAAATATATTATGGACATATATTTCCAATGTGATGCTAATTGCGCAGTTTTTCATTTGCATTTGTGCAATTTCAATTCAATTTTCTCTTTCTGGAAATCCTATGTATTATGATGAGGTGAAGAATGATTGGGTGATCTGAATCCTTTCTGCTTGCGTAGTGAATCATTGTATAATTATTTACAATAATTTATGACCTCTGTTTAATGTAACTTGGTATTTTCCTTTGTGTTAATATCCTTAAAGCAAATGCAACTTCATAACCAAAAATATAAATTTTGAATATTTTTCGTATAGTGAATTCCAGACTTACTGGTTCACTTTCATCTTTATCGAAGTATTGCCAGTGTTGGTTAATCCTTACCATTTCATATTTAGTTAGCTGTAATTGGCCATGCGGAGCTTGGTCAGTGCAACTAGTCTATATAAATTAAAATGTAAAGTTCGTTTTGTTCAAAATCTTAAATCTCCGAAGCTTCTTAGAGACGCGCCTTATCTATATTATTTCAAATCTAAGATTTCCGAAAATTCTTATTGGTTTGAAATTTTGACATAACGTGTATTCGAATGCGCGCATGTTTTTTATATACTTTTTATAGGCATGCATTGCTGCAGCGCCATCTGGTTAAATGGACAAGAAAAAAAAGGGAAAGCACAAGTTTCTAATGCCGGAAAAAATTAATTTCACAATTTATAGTATACTATATTTTTTGTTATTCCTTGACTTTGGAGATATAGAAATTGTTTGGTTTGCTGATTTTAGAAATGCAACAAATAATTGTCCATGTGAGAAGCAATTCGTTTCTAGATCTAAATCACACTATTCTCAAGATTGGCCTTGAACTTTGTTGATGATGATTGCAAATGCCAATCGAATTGAGAATTGCAGTCTCTTAAATTGAAATGGCATATCCGCTGGAATTATACCAATGCGAGAAATGAGGAAATCGTCACTTCTGAAAGGTCCTGTCAAGATTGCTGCTTCTGCGATGTTGCCCTTTTCTCTTTTACTGTAAGCCGCGTGTCGTTGCAAAACTTTGGCTGGTTGTTATTTCGCAACATAATAATTGCACGCCGATTCTGGCAGATCGAGTGAATTCAATTCTGTCGATGTAGAAGCGAGCGATTTACCCAACTGTATAATAATAATCCCAATCATTAAAATTTAGGGAAAATGACCCACAAATATTTTTGGTTTTTATCGTCGGAATTTATTCAACCTTAATTTACTTTATTATTATTTAATCTTAAACATTTTTTAATGAATGTATCTGGCAAAATTTGGATTTTTTGATTATTTGATACAAATTTGGGTTTTTCTTGAATACAAGGAATGTGTTTGACAAAATTTGAATTTCTGAATTTTTATTTTATGTAAGTCTTTTTCCTAGTCTTAGACACATATAGTCATGTGTGTTATGCGGAAAGATTATTCCACTAGAAAACTGGTTCCACTGATATATCCTCGAATAGACGAATCAATGCAATTAGTATATTCTATATTACTGTTCAATGATATATCAATACAAAAACTTTTTTTATTTAAGTATTCTCTTCTCTATAACAAAGAAGAGAATACCTAAATATAACAATATATATATATATATATATTTTTTGATATATATATATATATCAAAGAAACAAAAATCTTTATAACAAAAAAAAAATTCAATATTCTCTCATGTTTTGCACAGCAAACAACGGTATTTCATGAAATCTTTAATTATAAAGTCAACTAACTATTATGATCCCGTACTTTTACTTTTTAAGTTAATTATTTTTTAGTTAATTATTTCCATCCTTATTTCTAATTTTCGAAGATAAAGGTGTATAAAAGTATATTGTTACATAATTAATATAACAGAATGTATGCTGTCATCAGTGAGGAATTTTTTTCGCTAGGATTAATTGTGTTATTTGAAATTCTAAAAACCACTCAGTATGATGCATTATATTAGCAATAACTATTGTGAGCGTAAAACAAACCAAACATTGCCAAATATGCAACGTCGTCATTTAAACTTTTTTTTTTCATCTATGAAGAATTTAGACTATTGATAGAATTAGTTCATGTGAATATGATATCCTTGATTAAAGCGATATTTAAAGTAAAGAATTCTATTGCTCTCAAGCAAAAGAATTGATTGCCATTTTTGTGAATAGAATTTTCGAACTTGAAAATTTTCGGAAAAGGACTTAATGTCTTTATAAATATAACGAGCGTTTCAAGTATTAAACTAGCTCCTCGTCTGCAGATTTTGAATAGAAAAAGTAATAGATTTGCATTTTTCATAGATAATAATTTTTGATAAGCAAATTGAAATTCTTATTCTAAATCAATCTTGACGAAGCCAAATTTTTAAATCTGAAATATTCAGTTTTTCTATAAAGTTCAATATTAACAAGTATGATGTATTATATTAGTGATGCTTTTAAAAGCGTAAACAGGTCAAATACTGAATTATGCAACGTCATAACTTTTTGGCGATGAATAATTCATTAGCAAAAATCATTTGATTGATTTTATTCTATGTTTTAAAGAGAAGAGGATTAAATGATAATACTGAATTGTGCTGTCGGATAAAGTATTGATACTGCAGAGACAATCATGACTTTTATTTGCATAAATTTACATAAGTCTATGATTTTTGATGAAATCATAGAAAAATTGCCATCATTTTACAAAACATTCACACTAGTGTAAGCTTTTCAAGCTCGCTTTTTTTTAAATCGCTTTTACCGCTAATTTAAACGAAAGAAGAGTTTATCATAAAGATGTAAAAAAGACTGAGAGCACTATGAATCATTTGGTTATAGATCGCGTGCTCGCAGAAATGCTTAAAATCAATCTCCAGCGAAATCCCCCAATTAGTGTAGCATCTATTTTATTATTTATTCGGATTCACTCTCCCTTGATTTAAATATGCTTTGTGAAATAATTTTTCAAAATATTTTCCAGAATTCTACATCAGATTCTGTGCTTCAAGCATTACCATTTATTGGTGAAATCGCTTATGAATCAATATGCTGCTGCTTTATTACTTTGTAGCAGTTATTTTGCCATCATGTATCGCACAGGTAACAGTAAGTGAACAAGCTATTGCATTGATTACAGAAATTAAATGTTTATAAATTTTCCTCCTTAGCCAAGAGCAGAATTTTCTTCTGTGAAGAGCATTCATCGTCCTTACCAATTTCCCTTTTACTATTAAAGTAGTCAAGTCAATGTTTTGCATTTTACACTCTATAGCATAACATCAATGTACAACACAGAAAATAGTTTCATTCCATGAATTATTTCAAAAATATCACTCTATTAATCTTTTTGTGTATCTACGTCATCCTTTGTTTCAAATCAGCTTTTCAAATTCTCCGAATTATTATTAAAGCATAGCAAAATCAAACGATTATGAAATGTTGTTATTCAAAGATTCCACAATGCATGTATTGGTAGCAACAGAATTTTTTGGCAATGAATGAGAAATTTAAAAACTCAAAGATTTTAGGAAAAATAACTGTCAAATCACTTTATATTGTGAAATAAGTCATTTGCATGGTTTCAGATATCAAATGGAAATGATCCACCAGTGCAAGCAAGAATAACTGATCAATTGGAACAGAAAAATGACACAAAGGAATTGGATTTAATTCACCACCAGAAAAGTGACAGACAGTTCGAATATTCTTTCAATCAGCAATTTCGCAATGAGACACACACTGATGAAAACCCNATGCAGCAAAACATACAGTCGGCGCTACGATATGAACGTGCATAAGCGAATACATACAGGCGAGAAACCGTACAAATGCAGCGTTTGCGGGAAAGAATTCAGTGATCTTAGATATCTGAACGAACATAATAAGACTCATTTACTTGAAAAACCATTCAAATGTGATCTGTGTGGTAGAGATTTCGCACTACGCAGTCATCTAAAGGAACATAGTCTAAGAGTACATGCAAATGAGAAAAAACTGTTTAAGTGTGATATATGCAGCAAAACATACAGTCGGCGCTACGATATGAACGTGCATAAGCGAATACATACAGGCGAGAAACCGTACAAGTGCAATGTTTGCGGGAAAGAATTCAGTGATCTTAGATATCTGAACCAACATAATAAGACTCATTTACTTGAAAAACCATTCAAATGTGATCTATGTGACAGAGATTTCGCACAGCAAAGGTATCTAAAGCGACATAATCAAGAAGTGCATGCAAGCGAAAAAAAACTGTTCAAGTGTGATATATGCAGCAGAACATTCAGTCGGCGCTACGATATGGACGTGCATAAGCGGATACATACAGGCGAGAAACCGTACAAGTGCAATGTTTGCGGGAAAGAATTCAGTGATCTTAGATGTCTGAACCAACATAATAAGACTCATTTACTTGAAAAACCATTAGAATGCATTCTGTGTGGCAAATATTTCGCACTGCGCAAGTATCTAGAGCGACATAATCGAGATATACATGCAAAAGAGAAACTGTTCAAGTGCGATGTGTGCGGCAAAATATTCAATTGGCGCCATAATCTCAACAGTCATAAATGGATACACACAATTAAACAAAAATTCAAATGCAATATATGTGGTAAAGAATTCAGGCGAAGTGGTAATTTGCTAAGACATCAAAGGAAACACAAAGATTTGGCTGAAAGGGCACAATGTCAAGCGACTACAGCAGCAAACGATATTTTCCACACAGCTATATTAATAGAGAAAATAATTTCATCTGCAGGACTATGAATAATTTTGTTTTTTGTTTTTTTATGTTTTATCGAATGGTTAATTACCAAAATAAATGATGAAAATTGAACAAAAATTCTGAGTTTTAATTAGACTGAATATCATATTTCAATTCATTTTATCATTCATACATTTCGTCTGTTATTTAAAATCATTTCATAGCGTAAATTTTTGCAACATTCTATTTTTCATCGTATTTGTCTACCGGTCATTATAATTTTTCACTTGAAATTCGATAAGATTTTCGGGATATCCATAAATTTTTCCACTCGAATTTTTTCTTTTCTTTTTTAGTAAAAATTAAGAAAAAATTGTACGGCCACGCTTCGCTTGGCTGGGTCCATTTTAGTAATTATTAGTATAATATTTTTAGTACTTTAGTATTATACTAATAATAATTACTAAAATGGACCCAGCCAAGCCGAGCGTGGTCGAGTCTAGCTAGTCTATGAAAATAATACTGTCAATGTTCGTTTGTTCAAAATCTTAGACCTCCAAAAGTTCTTAAACACATGTCTTATCTATATTAATTCAAAATCTTAGATATCGGAAAATCCTCACCTATTGCTTTGAAATTTTGACACAGTGTTGCAATCGAATAAGCGCATGTTTTTAAATATTCACCGTTTGATTTGAAATTTTCATACGCGTTTTATACATTCGAATTTGTATATGTTTTTAATAAATAAGGTGAGTAATTTATGTTTATTTTTTGCTTTGTGAGGGATTTAATTTGGTTTATTTTTTGATTTGTGAGGAATGTGGTTGCGTCGCACAAATGTTGAGGTAATGAAATGAATAATGAAATGTTTCGTTCAAGCAATTTATTTCACAATACTTGTGGGCATACAATATTTTTACATCCCTTACATTTTTTGTTATTCTCTGTAGACATAGAGATTGTCTGGTCTGGTTTGCCGACTCTAGAACACGCAACATATAATTGTCCATGTGAAAAGCAATCGGTTTTTAGATCTAAACCGCACAATTCTAAAGATCGGTCTGAGCTTTGTTGATGGTGAATACAAACGCCAATCGAATTGGGAATTGCAATCTCTTAAACTGAAATGGCATATCCGTTAGAGTCATAGAAATGTGAGGAATAAGGACATCTCCACCTTTGATAGGTCCTGTCAAAATTGTTGCTTTACAACAGTGCTCATTAATTTTTTTACTGCAAGTCGCGTACCGTTGCAAAGTTTTAGCTGGTTGATATTTCGCAGCATGATAATTGGCACGCCAATTTTCAAATGCAATTTGAGCGGTAGATCACTGGCAGATCGAGTGAATTCAAAAATTCTGTTGAATAATTAACCGTTTCATCTGCTTCCACAACTAGTTCGAAGAACTTATATGTGACTGCCTCGTTTTGAATGATAGATTGCATAATATTGTCAAGTTCGTCGACGCCTTTGTTCTTGGCCGCAAGAATAGCTCGTACATTCTGCCATTCGTGATTCTTATAATTGGTTTGAATACTGGGAAATATTTTTTCAACCAACTCTTCTTTTGACGCTACTAAATCAAAGAAGTTATGAGACAATGAAATTCGTCCTTAGGTCAGATTAACCAGCACCTTTCCATTCCCAATTTCCAGTGAATTATGTGAGAATATCCCAGCTGATCGATCTCTTGCAGTGGATACTCATATTTGCAGTTAATTCTAACGTCTTTACGCATCGCTAAAAAATAGATTATTTCAGGCAAGCATTTATTTCGTCCGCTGTTGTCGATCTAGGAATTACAGGTAATGTTCGCCTGGAATCTCCTGTAAGCAAAATTAATGCGTTCCCAATGGTCTGGTATTTCCACTCAAATTTTGCAATAATCGATCAAGAGCCGATTTTCTGTGCGTCATTGTACATTTATCCGAAACAATAAGTTTGCATTTTTCGATACTTTTCCCATGTCCGATGTTTTGAAATATTGCATGCAAGAGTTTCATGAATTGCATGCTCAATCGTAGTTTCAAACGGAATGAGCAGTTCTTCCACCTAGTAGCAATGTTGCAGCTATTCCGGACGATACAAGAGCTAAGGTTATGCCATTTTGCGATCGAATTGCTGCCAGAATCAATTTAATTAGGAATAGTTTTACCGGCTCCTCCTAGCGCAGTTTAGAAAAAAAATTTCTCCAACTTCCTTATCGACAGTTTGCATTATTTGATCGTAAATATCTTTTTGTTCAGTCGTTGGCTTAGAAATATTTGACTGCACATATGAAAAAAGATCAGTCTTGTTTTAATTTTGTTTGCGACGCAATTCTACATCAAACGAAGCAACAGCAGATCGATTCGGTGATGACATTCTCAGAATTTTGTTCGCGATTTTTAAGAATTTTGTTCGCGATTTTTAAGCACAAGTCTTCAATCATTATCAACGCTTCGTTGTAGATTTCTGCTGTGAAATCCACGCTCATATTTGAATTTTCACTGCG
Source organism: Onchocerca volvulus (assembly GCA_000499405.2). Lineage (NCBI taxonomy): Eukaryota > Metazoa > Nematoda > Chromadorea > Rhabditida > Onchocercidae > Onchocerca > Onchocerca volvulus. The sequence continues at coordinate 4,232,720 of HG738139.1, read as the reverse complement.
TATGCAAAAGAAAATATCTTCAGCCACATGCGATTTATGTTTCTCTCATAATTCTGATGGAGATGAAGGAAAAACGGTCAGTATAATTGCAAACAGTGTACGAATTGATTTGGATATGACGTGTTGCATGTGTTATTAATGCACACATCCTAGTGTTGGTTGTTCTCCAATAAATTCAGAGCTTGACATGCGCTGCGAAAAATGGCATGTGTAACGTTGACAATTTTCAATTGTAGGGAGGAAGTTGGACCGAGCATATTTACTAACAATATGCGAAGGACGAAGCATTTGTTTTGATTAGGATGCAGGTGTATAATCTGCCTATCGTAGTTTGTTTAAATATACCAGATTGCCCTGGCTCTCCTCCTTTGCATCTTCAAATGATTTTCCACTCGCATTCCATGTGTAATACGTAGGCACTTCCAAATATAAGTTGGAAAACCCGGCATAACTTTTCTAAAATAACTTTTCTCGAAATACTTACACTAAAAAATTATTTGAATCGATATCCAATTCACAATTAAAATCTTGCATACTAATCATATAACATGTAAGATTCACATTCTTTATGCTAATCATGTAACATGGAAGTTTTTTCACATCCGATATGCCAATTATTACAAAAATTATATCCTTTCTCATACCAATCTCTTACACAGCATGAGAAAGCTTTTAATTCTCTTTTTTGTATTTTATAAACCACACCTCTTATCTGGGATAGAAGGGTTATCCAAAAATTTGATTTGGATAGTGCCAGTGGAAGATTCGACTCCAGTAAAATTTCGACGATTGTAACTGAAGCCTGTAACTGAAGCTGCAAACTGTTATATTTTCGACCTTAATTCTTCGATCTGGTAATCCGGTTGTTATAATTTTTATTCCATAAACTTCTACTTTTTTTTTTTATTTAATTTTTTCATTCTATATATTATTCTGTCATCAATTAATATCGGTATTAACAATAAACATAAAAATTAATTGTCCACACATTCATCAGTTCGACTCAAATCGTAAGTCCTTACTTTTCATTAATACTAACTCTTTTCATCAAAGAAAAAATTCACGACAATAACAATATTTCGCGAATGCGTCATTTTAACATAACATGAAGAAAGCATAAACGTTTTAGCCAGTGGATTCAAGCTATTTGTAGCACATTTCCAGCTGTGAAATAAACGCATTGTCTATTTTGTAGATATACTGCTAAGTGAACAACAGCTGGACTTCGTTCATGCATGAAAATGAAAGAATTCGTCATACAGCTTCATTGCTTATCCTTTATTCACCTACTTACAAATGTATTTGATCAGTTGCAGTATTCCACATTTATGCCCACTTGCATGTTTTTTATAGCAAAATCGAACATGGAACAACCCACCGGTTATCTACTTCGATGTCATTCTTCATTTGTATGATTGCTAATTTATCTTCTTCATTTACATGGTTGCTAATTTATCGCCATCTTCTGTTGATCTTTTGTATAAAGTTTTTCTGCAACTGTGTTGGATACTAATCCTCGAGGATATCGCTTAGAGCATTTCTCGTTTATCGTGCATGGTGATTTTGTGTTCAGTGTATCGCAAAGTCCACGTATCAGTTTTTTTTTTTCAACATAACTTCATACAAATCCTTATCGACGTCGGCATGGGGTATTTCAGCCCATATTACATCGTCGATTTCGTTTGAAGTGATTTTGTCATAAAGCCAGATTAGTATATGTGTATGTGACATTCCTCTCTTTTTTCATTCTACTGAGTATATCCATCAGGGCACAGACTCAAATATTTCATGTTTTACTATGAATCCATAAGCGATTTCAACTTCTGTCTGAAAATATGTGCTGTGATGTCATGCCTATCTATCGGCGATTGCACAGGAAGTAAGAGATTTTGTATATCATCTCAAACCGGATTGCATGTGAAGATATTTAATAGGTCTGAACACCCGTATATTGGCGAACATCTGCAATTGCATTTTGAGCGTATTCATGCACATGATGTGGACTACTTGCATATGGAGATAACAAAATCCTTAGTCTTCCAATTGTATTACCGTCATTTACAGTTGCATCTCGCAAATGAATGTGAATGAATTCTTCAGAGAAAAGCTTGGTCTGATTCAGACGGATGAATATCAAACGTTCTGTTTCGATTTTTGCAAACATATCTACGATATACTGGTAAAACAACTGAGGCATTTAAAAATTAGATTGTCTTCATTCACTCGATTCATTAATCGGTATGAATTATAGTTCATTGCGCTGCATTTCTTTTTTGTTTCTTCACCATTGACTGAATTTATCATCTTAACGTTGAAGTGTTATCCATCGGCAACATCCCAAAAAATGATTGGATATTGCAGAGCATCGTAACATCGATGAATTTCTGCAGTTTTTGTCAATTTATCGTTTCTACGGTGAAGAACAATATCTCTACATTCGAATTGATCTCCGACTACAACGATTGCCACTTCGTCTATCGTTGGAACATTGAATCTTCGTATGTATTCTCCAGCAAGTGTTTTGTAACCATGAATAACAATCTTTTGTGTATCAGATGGCATCATATCAGTTGTTGTTTTGAACAAACATACTAAATTGTTTCTTTTGTGAATAAGCTTAGGCTTCTATGTCGGTATGAATTCTGCAGCGTGCATTCAATTCATCATTGCTATCACCGATGAAATACATTTGTAAGAATTTATGCTGACCATCTGACAACGAAAGCAGAGAGCCGGTTTTATGATAAATTTGTTCTTCAACTTTTAAAGTTGGCATAAATTAAGTTGTGCTCCAAACAACGTCATTTGGAAGCAGGAGTTATATTTTCTGATGTTAAATAAAAAAATGCTTTGATTCGGCGGTATATTCGGCAACAATGGCTCTAGTGGTTCTTTTAAGTTGAGGCAGTTTAATTTTTTCGGCAGCACAACACATTCCTTTCATTCTCCATTAAGTTTCAAAGCCTTACAATAAGGACACACTTCAGTCAGAGTGCGGATGAGACCATGCCGTTTAAAATATAATCATCAGCTAAGTTGTACCGGAATGCAAGTCGTGCGATTGCTGAGACGGAATCGTGTCTGACGCTAATCTCCTCTTTCTTATTGACGTTTTTCAACCTCCCTCAGCCTGTCGCGTTCATTCTATTCAGCACAAAACAGATGTGAAGCTGCAAAACACGATCGCATACTCGCATTCATGCATTCGAAAGTACAGTTGCACGTCGCTCTGCTTTTTCGGCACGTATTTGAGCCGTTTCTTGTCTTCTTTGCTCGTTCGCTAATATTGTTCTTCCTCAGTTTGATTTGCAATTAATCGTCGTTTTCGTTCCCTTGCGCGAATATGATCTAAGTTTAATCTTTTGCGAGGCATCATTTGGATAAACTAAAGCAAATCGATTGCACCCGAACCGTTCTCGGAATTGATTTGTGATTGAACTTGAATTTGAACTCAGAACTGCTCAATTATTGGACTGTTGCTACTATTATACATGGTATTAAAAGATAGTAACAGTCGTGAATGTTCGTTTATTCAAAATCTTACATCCCGAAAGCTTTACCTATTACTTCGAAATTTTAACAGAACGTTGCATTGGAGTACGCTCATACTTTATCGAACATCCTGAGCGTTGAATACTGAAGACCTGAAGGCCACATCTACTCTACTTTGCAGAAAATAATCATAGTCAGTAGATTCAGTTCGCCCACTAACTGTCGAAAATTCCAAGAAATTCCGAGATATCAATTGTTTAATTCAACCATTTTTGTTGTTCTGAATTGTTATCTTAATATGCAATCAATAATTCAAATGTTGTAGTCTAGTTTACGCGCCAATAAAGGCGCGCTCTCATGTACTATTAATGGCGCTTTATTGTAGGTCAAACTCTGTCATTGTCATCTCTCTATAAATAAGCATAATCCTCAGTATAGCTTCATTTTTATGGATTTTTTTATCTCAAGATCGGATATTTAGTGGCCAGGTTGTTTAGTCTCTTTTAGGATCATTGGAATTGTTGATATAACTGACATTGTAATGGTCGTTGTCGTTATCGTTGTTGTATTATCAACGTTTCATGATAAAGGTTTAATTATCCAAGTTTAAGGTGCTACAAATCAACTTCTCGACAAATCAAATCAACGCAACTCCACACAACACAAATTCAAGCAAACTCAACACACCAATCCAACCCAAGCGATCTCAAATCGACACAATTCAACGCAATCCAAGCCAGTTCAGTTCCGAGGATTTTTGGAAGCTGATCGACTAATCCAACAATTAAATCGCCTAGACTCACTGGTGATATTTGTCTATTAATCGACATCACTCTCCACAATTGAGATGAATTCACGACACTTACTTTCATCTGTCACAGGTGTAATAGGTAAAAAAAACTAGGTAAATCTATACAAAACCGTGCTTATTTAAATGTAATGTTTGTATTAAAGTTTCAACTCAATCGGTGAAAAAGTTGAAACGTTGCATCAAAATGGACAACGAACATTTACGACGAAGTGTCAATTAAAGAAACGACTTAATATTAGAAGTCGAAGAGTTAATCCATAAATTGCTTGAAAAAAAAATTTCTTCATGCACTGTCATGACCTCGACTGCAACCCAAATGCATTCCTCACAAATCAAAAAATAAAAAAACTTAAATTACGCATCTTACCTATAAATATTTCAAACCAATGATCGGTCACGCATCTTATCCATAAGAATTTCAAACTGGTTACACGCATATTTGAATGCTCATGAAAATTTAAAATCATTCGGTATCCATTCACTTACTTTTACTTGTCTCACCTAAGTTAAAAAATAAGTAGGATGCCTATTTAAATGCACGGTTGAATCGAAATTTGAAAACAATCGGTGAATAAGTTGCAAAGATTTGTGAGAAATTACAGAGCAATGAAGATTTACATTTTTATTTATATAGATTCTGTTGTAGTTTGAACTTCGCGTTGAAGTTTCTGAGCAAAGTTTTATGGATGAATCTAATCTGAATTTTAAATTTTCAAGATATGTCGGGAAAGAAATTTAATTAACTTGTAGTTTAACTACAAAAACGTTACTTTAATTTAAAGAAATTTGATGAGAACAAATAATTTATACGTAAGCTCTGGGATTATTCTGCAATTATTAGGTAATAATGTCCCATGAAATATTATTGCAAAGGATAAAATGCTTCTTGGCGCATTTCTTATTGCAAATTTCAAGTGTTAGTTTCATGCTTATATGATATTGCATTCGAATAATCAAACCGTTTTATATTAATTCACATTTAACTGCCTTCTGTTATCAAAACAGTTTTTCGTGTTATTTTAGGACTTATCAACTAAAATTTTTGAAGTGAAAATAATTTATGAAATAAATATAAGCAAGAAAGTGAAAGAAAGAAAAAAAATATTAAATGAATAAACAGTGACAATCATCAAATAAATAAAGTCAACAAAATATAATAATCTTCAACTCATTAATCTATTTATTTATTACGATAATTATAGAATTACATTATTTCAGAAAGAATTCATACGAAATATTTCACTATTGAGTGAATTGTTTCGTGAACAACTTGGAAATTTTTCCTCGTTTTTTTTCTTTTTCGTCATACAAATCTTTTCAATCCTTCATTGTCAAATATATATTCATGTTATAAAGACAATTTAATACATCTGTAACAAAAAAAAAAAAAAGTGAGGCAAATTAATTTTTATCATATCACGATTCAAATTTTGGATCTTCCTCATAACTCATTCCCAAATAAACACTTGCAGGACGATATGGATTATCATGAAGGGTTTTCCTCGAAAAACGACTCAGTCGACTCAGTCTACGCTTGATTCCATCACTTTCAGCACTATAAAATGAAAGGATAAATTTTGAACAAAAAACTACAATCTTCCCAGAAGTATTAACGAACCTGCTTTCACTGATATTATCTTTTTTTTCATCTTTTTCATCATCGCTATCCATAACTAGTTCCAAATCTTCGTCATCCTCTTCCATGCTTTGAATAGCATAAAGTTTACCCGTCGGCTGTACCACTCTATAAACGATATGAATATAATAACGACAACCCTCTTATCATTCCGGTGAGAGAGGTAACCTCAAGGTAATGCTGAATTACATGATTTTGATTAAAATAATTTTGGGTGGATTGGGTAATTTTATTTCAAGAAAAAGAATGGGATGCGTATCTTCACAACGATCAAGTTATGGTTGCACAAACTCATAGTAATCTAGCAAACTATAGCCTTGAACACAATTAGCAGAAATCGAATACTGTATTATATTCAAGAAATCAAAATCTGTTGCGAATTGTTGATTCAGCAATTCGCTACGCTACTCGGGTTGAAGTTGAAAAATATGATCCCAATGGAAATTTTGATATTTAAAAAAAAGGAGATGGGAAATTTTATTTTAAACATATTTGAAGAAAAAGTTTGGATAAAAGAATTACTTTGGTTGCATTTTATCAATAGGTAAAGAATAGATATTCATCAGAGCATTAAAATTCCTTTCCAAACCTCGCCTAATAAACGGGAATGCAGTCGGTGCATTTCTCACAAAACGTGGCTTAATTACAGCATCTTTCGTCCTTGTATGTGGTAATACCTAAGAATATACACATTTATATTCCTTTAAAATTCAAATAAAAATTAGATAGTATAGTAGAAAGTAAAAATGATCAAGAAGATGAAAGATAATCCAAACATACCTTCTTGATCCTGTTTGCAAATTTCGCTGCCGGCATTGGAACGGGTAAACCCCTAAAAATTTTGATGTGGATCAAATTTAGTTGGCTAAAATAGCGATAGATATTACAAGAAAACACGAAAATTGTCATGCTCTCCAATCCTTTCTTTCCCATCCTTACATTTTTTGTCTCGCTTCTAATCTTGCTCTGATAATATTCTCAAGTTTTGAAATCAGATGATTCTTGTCCGAACAATTCCTGATCACCTTATGTATTTAGTGATCAGTGTAATAATTAAAGAGTAAAGCGCAAGAAAAAAAAAAGAAAGAAGAAATGATAAAAAAAAGATAAGGATTGTTAAGAACGAATAAAATGCTTATATTTCCTGTATAGTACCCCATTACTTTGAATTTGAATTATCAGTGAATTACATTTATTGTACCTGCTCAATTAAATTATTTAAAATTAAATAGTTCATTTTTCGAAATTTCACTGAACAAATACTAATATTTTATTCACAGTACAATTTATTTTAATATAAATAATTTGATTAATATTTGAAGTTAAATAAATTAAACAAATACAAAAATTTATTTACTATATTAACAAGAAAGAATTAGAAAAAATGCGAACTATGAGTTTGCATAAATGCGCATTACACATATATTAGAAAAATCAATATAGTCAAAACCAAATATCTCAGCGAGAAATAAATGTAACGTTCGACAACAATAGCAAAAAGTTAAAGGAATATGAAAAAAAAAAACCAAAAAAGAAGAAAATTAAAAGAATTATAATGAAAACGAGATAAAAAATATTCTTTACTACAATTATTACTACTAAACAACAAACCACACAGACAAAAACAGATAAAAAACCTGCAATTGAAGCAGAACAGCTTTACAAAAATTCAAAAAAAGAACAACTACGATAATCCTCGCTAATCAAAATTAATAAAAACCAAATAAACTACCCTCTTGAAAGAAAAAAAAGAATATTATATACATATATGTGAGAAGAAAAATATGCGTCAATAATGTACGTAAATATAAATATGTGTAAGCACAAATATAATTAATGACGAAATAAATGATTATCTCAAGTGTTATGTGATTAGTTAACATGAAAAAATGCAACTTCTAGTAAGTTGGTATTGAGGAAAACTTTCCAATAAAAGATTTAATGGATAAAGAGGAAAAAAAAAGCACAAAATGCAAACCAATCACAAATGTTAGGATGATATTAATGTGCAAGTAATTCAATAAAGAGATAATTCAATAAAGAGACCTGCGTTCTTTTCGAGACATTTCATTCGCTTCATTTATCTCATCATCATCGCTAGTACCATTTAATAATCGTTCCGGCATTGGAATACTTATCGATTCCGCAACTCCGCTTAATAATCGACGTTCCGCCATTAAACTTCGTTTCCTACTTCGAGCTATAATAAATGAGCTAAGCGGCGAAGCAAGAAAATGATAGCTAATCTAGAAATTATAAAATTTAAAATTTGCAAATTTGGTTGTTTTAAAAATGCTCTCTTTGATGGATATTTCTATGTGTGATTTTTTAAAATCTTTTTCTTTTCAAAAATATTTCCCTATTTTTGAGAAATGATATAAATTAATAGATTAAGCAAATGAATTATTTCTAAGGAATTTTTAAAAGAAAGGAAAAAGATAATATTGTTTGTAAACTAACAAATTGTTTCTTGTCTGAGATCAGTGTGACCGGTATTGAAACCAGCATTTTGAAGTATACCAAGTAACTCATATCGGAAAGCACTAATATCCTGAAATCATTGCAATTATTCTGAAAAATATCAATTAGTTCATTTCAAATAAATTATGATTTTATAGAAATATATAATTTGTCAGATTTTTATTTTTATGTTGAAACGCTTAAGTCGAATATCAAGTGAATCATCCGAAGTACTACCTGCTTAATCTCCGCTAAATTATCTTCGATAATAATTTCACCCTGTTGCTTACCACGTTGCAATTGAGCAATGTAACGTTTTACCAAATTACGCATTACAAACTGGAATTTAAGAAAAATTTTGGAAAATTTTAAAACTTTTTCGTCATTTTACTATCGAATTTCATAATTTCATTTCATTTATGCATAGTTGCATTTATGCTCGAAATGAATAAAACTATTGTATCACATACTTCTTCAACAACTTACTCTATAATTATTTTCTCGTTTATTGATCGTTTTGAGAATTTTTTGATTCTGGAAAATTATTTTCATATTTAACAGTTTGTAATTTAAGAAAATTAATATAAAGCATGTTGTTATTACCAATCATTTGTTTATCATTTTGAGACTGTTAAAATTTTAATCAATCAATACAAAGTTTCTATTTTTTTATCATTACCTCTTTCATATGACTTTTAATTACATCATTATTTTACCCGTCTAATAATTGCTTTTTTTGCATTGATAAAAAATGAAAAACTGACAAAATTGTATGCCTAAAATTGACTAAAAAAAAAAAGAAAACTAACTCTTTCGCTACGAAAATTGTATCCAACTCTTCGATTTGATTGACAAATACTCTCTAAACACCATCGAATACAATAATATAAACTTTTCGGACTAGGAATCATATTAAAAGGTGGTGGAAGTGTGGCACTATCGTCAAAATATTCTATCCAAAGTTTGCTACGAGCAAATTTCCATTCAACATCTGCTTGATTCTAAAGAAAAATTACATAAAATGCTGAATAGATTCAATAAAATTTAATTTTTCCAAACAAAAAATAATCAAAAGAAAAAAAATAAAATATTTATTGACAGAAAAAAAAGAGATAAAACAAGTGATTTCGATGATGCATTTGATTTTGTCAGATTTAATAAATATGTTAAGCTATATTTTAATCGATTTGTTTATAGCACGAAAAAAAAAAAGTTTTATTTGTTTACATAAATATCCTGATATGAATTGCTCATCATAGCGATAAGCATATTCAGAAGGACGATCACTGAGCAACAACAATAACAGCCAAATATAGTTCGGCCTGTCCATTTGGTAGGACCGTGTGATTCGACGATATCTAATTGTTCCAGCATAATAATCCCAAATGATGACCAAAATAATGTTTCCATTGAATTATATAAACTAAAAATACGAAAACAAAAATTATCAATCAAGTATTATGTGTAATATGATAATAATAAAAAATAATTATTTATCATTTCTAATGGTATTTCAATTTTTATTAATATCTTATACTGATGTCATTTATTAAATAGATTATTTCAAGAAATAATGTTATTCTAAAAACGAAAATAATACGGAAATAGTCAAAAAAAATTTGTGCATAAATTCTTCAATTCTTATTTTTATTTCCTTGATTTTTTGTTGTTCTTTAAGTCCTCATGATAGTAATTGTGAATATCCTATAGTTCATTGTTTTGACTGATTGTCAGTTCAGCAGTAAATGATCAAATCATTAGATAAGATAGTCTTGATTTCATTTACAGCTGCTTCTTTTCTTTTATTTTCTATACTAAATATATTTCATTTGTTATTTTAAATTAAAATATATGATATTTGAATTACATTATTAAGCAAAGTAAAAAATTGGCCAAATAAAGAAAGAAAATTTATTAAACTAATATTGGAAAAAAAATTTCATTTTTAGATATTTCATAAATGATTGAAATTAGTTGAAATATATAGTTAGGTTTAACTGGCAACCTTTCGCAAGCACGATATTTTATATCGCATGAATCCTTCATTTCGTTCAATTCTTTGATTGAAACATTATGCATAGGATTGTTAATCAGTGAATGATATTTTTCACATTCCTTTAAAACAAAACTGCTTTTGATCTTCCAAATAATGTTACAAGGTCTGGAAATCCGGGAAACGGACATGAAATCATTTAAATAAGATCCGGAACGTGTAACGATCACTTGAGTGTGTTATTTAATCATTTTCATTGAAAACGTGCATATTTAAGGATAATTTATCGAAATATTAAAATTAAAATTGGACAATAAAACTTTGTCAGTCGCCATTGCTCTGTTCTTTTCATTGAATACTTCGGAGAATCAATATAAATAAAAATGTAAATGTTCGTTGTTTTTTTTTGACACAACGTTGCAAGTTCTTCACCGATCGCTTTGAAAATTCTGACACAACGTTGCACTCAAATATTCGCATATTCATACCTACTTTTTTTTAAACTTTTCACATCTTTGACAGGTAAAAGTAGGTGAGAGGATTGAATCTATTGACTACGCCCACTCTCTGTAATAAAATGTGAGGTCAACCAATCATAAGGCAACATGCTGGAGAAGGAAGAGCCTCGAAGGATTTAAAAGGTCAGGATTTCGGAGCTTGAATAAGTTTTGGTCCCATAGCTCGACGGCAACAGAAACTCAAGAACTACTGAAAATCGGCATGCCAGTTATCATGTTGTAATCAAACCACCTCTCCTCCCTCCTCCTCTCCTATGTTATGAAATATAAACCAACCAAAGCTTTTGCAACAACATGCGCCTTGTAATAACTAAAATTAGTGAGCAACGTCGTAAAAGCAACAATCTTGACAGGATTATTCAAGGGTGAAGATGTCCTTATTTTTCGCATTCCTCTGATTCCAACGGATGCACCATTTCAATTTAAGAAATTGCAATTCCCAATTCAGTTGGCGTTTGCATTCACCATCAACAAAACTCGGGGTCAATCTTTGGATCTAGAGACCGACTGATTGGACAATTATATGTTGCGTGTTCTAGAATCAAAAAACTATGCAATCTCTAGATCTGCGCAGATAATGGAACAACAAAAAATATTGTATATCCACACTGTGAAATTAAAATATTGGAAACGTACGCTTTTTCTTTTTTTTTTCTTTCCTACCGGCGAAAGCCAAAAGATGTCAAATAGTGCCATGAAAATTGTTATGAACAAGGAGTGCGAAAAGTCAAGTAGTACGACATAGCTTCAAGGATGATAAACATGCTTACTGCCAAAACGCTCAAATTCACAGATAAACAAAGTGAGACCAACCAATCACGAAGTGACATGATAGAGATCAGATGAGGAGGAGAAGCCCCAAAGAATTGAAAAAGATAGGATTTGGAGCTAGAATTCAAGCTCAAGTTCTCAGTTTTAATACCAAAACAACAATCACAACACTTCGGAGTTCAAAGCGACATAGCAATAGCAACAATCCGACAATTCACTTAAGCAGTATTCGTACGAGCGACGAAAGAAAGAATATCCTAGTGATCAGTTTGACTGGATGTTCTCTGATAATTGTTACGAAAAATAATTCTTCCATCAATCAATAAACGTTCTCAATAGGATTTCCCTTTGTCACACAAGACATAGAAGACTTTCCAACACCTATTGCTGATCTAGTCGAGTCACAATAGTAAAAAGAAGCAATTCTCATTCCAACTAGATTACATCCAAATTACAATTCGATCAGATTTCTTTTCTCCAACATTTTTCACTTAATCAGATTGAGTCACAATAACGCATGTGTATAAAAGGCATATAAAAACATGTGCATATTGAATGCAATGTTGTGCCAAAATATTCAAAGCAATCGATAAGAACATTCGGAGATTTAAGATTTTAAATAACGTTTACATTTTTATTCATATGTACAGCTAATAATATGAAAAAATTAGTTTTGTTTTAACCAATTGAAAAGAAAAGATCATACCTCTTGACGCATCACTGAATAGTACCACAGCAATTGGTTCAAGCCACATGCAAACGAAAATAACACAAGGAAATAAATGAGAAGAAATTTGACAATATCCAAAACCATACGACCTGAAAAATAAAATAAGTATTTACTATTCTGTCGAATAATCAAAAAGTAAGAATTAAAAAATTACAATAAATTTGTAACTTTCATTTTGTACCCGGAATTTTTCATCATAATAAAACATCTAATGAGACATTAATTAATTTCATGAGTTAAGATTCGCAAAAGAAATCAATTAATTTCAATTGAAAATTAATTAATTTCATGAATTCAGAAAAAAAGTTTAATATAAAGAAAATGATTAAGTTTAATAACCAAGTGATATCCTAAGAGGTCCTAGATGTGGACTAACAGTGAAAATATGGATTATTTTCAATGATGAGAAAATGTTAGCTGTTGCAAAGACACATTCTGAGATAAGCGTTGGCTCCCACTCATCCCAATTACGTCTTATGATGTGACGTCCTAAATGTCGCATTTCTGGATTACGAATTTCCGCTTCAACCTGAAAATAAAAAATGATGTGACAGTTTTTTTTGTTTTCATGACATATGTAAATTGATTAAAAGATTATTTTAGGCTAAAATTCAGAATATTATTTCAAACCTGTAAATATGCAACGATTCGTAATACAACAGTACATAAATACAATGCATTAGTAATAAAATCAAGGATATTCCATAAATCGGAACAGTAATCACAGAGTCCTTCTTTCCATAATTGCTTAATTTCAACCCATATCAAACCTAAAGCATAGTTTTTTTCCAAAGTAAAAAATAAGATGTTAGTTTAAATCAGCCAGCTAATTATTTATTATTATATACAAATTCTATAGTAATTATATTGGAACTTGAATAATAAAATTTTATCAAACTTATTAATTTATTGTATACATCAAATAAATAAAATTAATTGAGTTATAAACAAAATTTAATTGAAATTGTCAATACAAAAGAAAAAATTGTATAACTAACCAAAAACCCAAGCTAGAATAGCTAACTCAACAGGTGTCGGTGGTGGACCACGTACTTCTTTACGATTTAAATCCTGATCATGCTCATCATGTACCAATGATGGCGATTTTTCACCAAAAATTAAATCAAAATTGATTCGTTGATTAGCAAGAATTAGCAAAACTGAAAATATTTGATGATATTTAATTAATTTCATTTGACATATTACAATGACAAATTTCAAAAAATAGCAACAATTTTTTAAAATATTTATTGATCGAATTTCCTAAAAATTTTTCAATTTTCTCGCATATTATTAGAAGAAAAAAAGTTTTTTGTAAATAAATCAATTTTTTAAAAAAAAAAGGAAGCAAAAACAGAAACTAACAAAGAAAAAAGCAATATGAAGCTGAATGGCTTAAAAATTTGATAAATGGTCGACGAGCAAATTTACCAAATTTTGATTTGGGTGCGACGAAATAAATGATAGCTAATAATGGTGAAGCTATAGATACTCCCAAGATGATTAACAACTAAAATTTTCGAAATTTATGAATAATTCAAATTTTGAAACAAACATATTTTACATGAGGTCTTTTTTTTCTGCAAAGTCGAAAAAAATTCCTTTTTTAGATATTTACAAATTCTTTTTTCCAGTCAATTGATTAATAAGTATAAATAAGTTATTCAATAACTTCGTGGAAAGTTAATCGTTTACTCATACAAGTTTATAGAAATATGACGAAAAAAAAAGTATCTCTATCAAATCAATGACCATTCATATCAAGCATATGATGAGTTTTGAATAAATTTTTTGATGAATTTCAATTAAACATATAAATTTTGCATAAATTTTTCGTTTTAAAAAAAATTTTTTAAATATTTTAGAGAATTGAAATATTTCTATCATTGAACAATATAAAACAAACGAAAAAATGAAGAAATAGTTTTATAAATAGCAAAAAATCAATCTAAAATGAAAAATATCAAGCATAGATTAACCTTTATGGCAAAATGATGATCACGAAATCCGGGAAGACCTTCGTAAAATATCGCTGATAATAATTGTTGACAATTTGGATGTGCAACGAACTGAAATAATCTCAAATAATATCTATTTTAAAAATTTTAGCTATCAGAAAAGTATCAGTAATCTGATTAAAACAAAATCATTGTATCAATCATTCAATTAAGCATTATAAGCCTAAATAGTTAAATATCAAACAATCAACTCAACTATATACTTAATAAATTAATATATGTTAAATGCTCAGTTTTAGTTAATTTCATCATTCAAAATTTAAATTGAAAAATATCAGCAATTGCAAGATGTAAAGAAATTATGCATTCCAAAAAAGCACAATCTTTTTCACATCTGGAACGATAGCTCGCTTTAATCAATATTTTTCAAAATTTTTAACTTTTGGAAGATGAATTTTCGATTATTTGAATTTAAAAAATGCATAAATTACTTACAAATTTTTGTCTAAGTTTAATAGCAAGTTTTAATCTTGCCAATTGTTGACAAAAATCGATACTTTTCTTTTCCGTTACATCTTCCCAGGCATTTGTCGTATGATTTAGGACAATTTCTAATTCTTTAGAACCACGTACTTGTTCTAACATATTTACACTAAATGTTTGACATTTTCGACTGAGTTCCTGAAAATATTGCATATTTATTTATGTAGCAATATTAATAATTAATATTGAATGATAAAATTGATAAGTAATGATAATAGTGATAATTGTTGTATGAATTAATAAATATAATAAAAATGGGAAAAATATATGATAAAAAATGACCAGAATCATCATTATCTAATTTGATCATGCTCGATTATCAATATGAATTTTCATTCAGCGTTGGTAATAACTCTAATATCTCGATTCGAAATATTTGATCAACTTTGCAAGCAATTATATATTTGGTCAAATCATTATTTTATTATTATTAAATTATTTATAAGTTAAATGATGCTAAAATTCGAATCTCACAGCTAATTTATGAACATTTTCATCTAATTTTTTACAGTTGCAACCAAATATCTATTTAGCTCAACTTTTCAAAAATAAAAAATACAGGAAAGTTTTAGTTGAACGAATTTCTTCAAACCAAGAAATCTTAAATTTTCAAGTAACTTTTAATTCACTATATTATCATAATAATATCAATAAGCAATTTTTCTATGAATTTCACTTTTTTAATTATAATTTTTGGATGTCTCAACTTTTATATCTAATTTCATCATAATTTCATCATTAATTAAATCTTATGAACTATATTATAGTGATTTGATTTCTGGCCAATTTTACAGTCAATAAAAAAATTTTTCAAGAAATTTTTCTTCAATTACTCACTTGATATTCATTTCGAAATTCATTTTCAATATTTGATAATCGTCTAAGTTCATAACTGAGCTCAAATGCATACAATATAGGATCCCTTGATGATAAACAGATAAGTGATGGACTGGTCAACGCTCGATATATGTTAATACGTGATCGTGAGAAACACAATGAATCTTCTGCCTTTGCCTATAATCATTTCAATTTTTATCATTTTTATGTTTTGGAAAGCTCATTCAATTAAAATTGATCAACTCATAATGAAATTTTAAAAACTCTTTAAAATATTGATGAAACAGTCATTTAAATAAATCTTTCTCACTTTTATAGAAAAAGGAATCTTCTAGAAGTTTTTTTTTTTTTTTTTGTTTTTTAGAAATTCTTCAATTTCTTTATATTTCAATACAATTATTTTCAAAAAATGATAATTTTAACAACCTGCACACACTCCTTGCACAAACATCGTACATCATGTGGATGAAGTATGATAGCTTTCTTATCCAGCAATAATTTAATACATTCATAATTATTTTTATGAGCTGCAAGAATGATCGGTGTTATATCAGAGGTAAATGCTGAATATGTACCAATTTCAACACCTTGAGTCTGAAAATAATTGTATATGTTGAACACTTTTTTTTGGTTTCTGAAATGAACAAAAATTTAAATTTTATTTTTACTAGAATGAGCAAAAATTTGTGAAAATTAAGCATTTGAGTTAAATGAAATCAAACTATCGATTGATTCGAAAATATCAAAATTAAAATAATACAAACTTGGGTTTGTAAATTTAGTAATTACCAACTTCAGGAGTAAATTTTCCAATTTTTTCTAAATGTTCCAAAAGTATTTCAACAGCTTCAACATTTTCTCCTCTGATAGCGTATAAGATAGCATCACCAGTGTTAATATTATAATCTAACAGCAATTCAATCAATTCAATATTATCATTTTCAACAGCTATATGAAGTGCCGACCTATAAATAATTAAACTTAAAAAAAAAAAAATTGGTTTAAATTTACAGCAAAAACTTTTAAGTTTCTGTTTTTACTTTTTCAGTAAATAAATTTTTATTAACAAATTATAATGATTATTTCCTGTAAAATTATATATTATGGTAATGCTGAGAAAATTTTTAAAAAAAAATTTTTTTAATTTAATTATTATCAAGAAATCGATTAGATAATAAAATTGATTTGATTTAAAAAAAAAAATCATTTAATAGAAAGAGAAAAAAAAATAGTCAAATGAGTAAATTTTAATGTGTAGTTTATTTTTTTATCTTTTAATTCTTTTCTTTTCGAATTTTTGAAGTAATTTTTTACGCAACCTTTTGAGAGGATCTAAACAATTAATGTTAAATGCTCTGGTGGATTTATAAATTTCTAGCAACTTTCGAACACTTTCAAGATCGCCACGTTCAGCTGAGAGCAGAAATTGTTTCTCATAAAAACTGGTGTCTGGCGCTGAAAATGTAACAAATCTCTTTTCTTTAAATTAAAATTTAGGAAATTGCAAAACAAGATAAAATATCATTAAAGTTTTGAAGTTTGTGAAATACCATTCGCATTTTAAAATTCAGTTAACAAATATATCAATTCATGCAGAATCTATGAACTTCAACATTTACTACAACAATAGTATCATAGCGAAACATATTTTTGAAATATTTTTGATTTGACGCATTTGACGTAGCGGCAAGCGTATTTTCTATCTCTTATCGTTTTAGTAAATCTTTTCCTCCATTTCTAAGCATCATTCGGAAAGAATGTATTTATTCTATGGATAAATAAAGGATTTATCTCTATCTTTGAAAAAAAAAAAGGAAAAAAAAAAGATAAATAAAACTTACAGAATGGTTTCATCGATTAATAATATCTTTTTAAACAGCGAAATATTTCGACATTACATAATAATTTAAGCATGCTAAAGTAAAATAAAATCAATTTTAAGAATTAAAAATTAAAAAATTCTTCCAAGTGAAAAAGTGTGAATTTGAAGAATTTCCATGCGTCATACATTTAAATTGTAATCATGACATGTTATCATCTGAAGCAAAATCATTGAAGTAATCGATTTTTTTCTCTTTTTTTCTTTTTCCAAACTTAATTTTATATCTTTAATTTGATAATAAAAATTTATTTCTATGCAGCTAATTTCTCTTTGATCATCCGTATTGTGAATTTTAAAACGAAAGAAAAGAAAAGGAAAAAACGATTAGCACGAAAATTGAAAATTTTTGAGAAAGTAAAGCAAACGAATAACAACAAAGAATGAAGTAACAAAAGCACTCATTTTTTTTCCAACTTTTTCAGCCTTTTTTCTTTTCTTTTTTTCTCTCAATGATCGATAATAAATGAATTTTCTTTCATGAACTACAGCAACTGTTCATTTCCCTCTCACATACACAATTGTATCATAAGATGTAATTTGGTTAAACATTAATCACACTCAAATCATCCTAAACTTTTCAATATCATCTTCAATTCTATAAGTACAGTAAGTTCGATCTCTTAAATTTCATGTTTATGAATATCATTCTTGATTACTGTATTTATAAATGCTGTTTCCTGAATGTCATATTTATGAACGTCATCTTTAAGTACTTTAATCATTATATTATAGTTTCTTATCTAAATATCATCTTGTAATAGTATGTTTATAAATATCGTTTCTTAAATGTTACATTTGAAGTCGCCTTCAATTACCGTATTCATAAATACACTCTCTACTTCCGCATACTGCCATGACATACTGTATTTATAAATACTGTTTTTTAACTATCATGCTTATGAACATCATCTTCAATTACTGTATTTATTAAAAGTATCTCTCAAATAATATAGCTGCATAGTTGATTGAAATGAAAACTTTCTAATTAAATTTTAGCTATCCAGTTCAAACCATTTATAATTATATAAAATAACAATTACTAAATTGTTCGGATTGTTTATAGATTTTTAAATTTCAAAGAAACTAATAATTTAATGTTTCCTAGTTTTGCAATGAAAATTAATAGATAGTTTAAATATTAATGAACGATTTCAAATCAATTTAACAGCTGCTATAAGCAGCAATAGCAGTTTACTGAATAAAACAATACATTTACAGCAAAATTAAAATTAATTATGTTGCAATGAAAAATAAAACGATTTTGTAGATATTTGTTGAATGTATTTTGTAACAAGAAAAGATAAAATATTTTAGCTGAAAGAGAATAAAAATATCCGCAAATCGATAAAATAAATTCTCTTTCAGCTAAAAGAAAGTTTGCCGATGAAACTGCATTTTTATAATGTGATGTTATTTCTCTTTCCATTCAAAATATAAAACTAATTTAACAGAATTGTCTGTTAGGTTTTTGGTTGATTTTTATATAAAAAAATATATATACATAAAATATATCAATTAAGGAAAATAAAGTCAACAATATTATTTCAACAAGCCATCAATGAATATGATGTGAAATATTTTAAATTACTTATCGTCGAAAATTATTCTAACAATAAATAATTTATTAAAATAGTTGAATAAACTACTACTTATAAGACAATTAAAAATGTGAAAATTTTTTTCCTCAATTTTCTTATTATTAATTTAATAGAAAATATTTTAAAAGATTCATTTATAACAACATTTAATAAATTCTTGATCTATTAGAAAGATTAATTAAATATATGAAGAAAAAATTGCGATCCATCGAGATATTTGCACAAAGTCATTTTTTATTTATAAATACACTAATTCAATGTATCAATATTAAATGGAATTATCCTCCGAATAAGTGTATTTGAGTTTATTTAATTTGATTACGATTAATTAGTTCAAAGAAAGCATTTAGCTAATTAATTTTAGGACTAAAATTTGGGTAGTGATTGTAAAATTAAAGTTCGGATAGTGATTTGAAGGTTTTAACTTGAGTGGTGACTTAGAATTGAAATTCGTGATCATTTTAGGATTAGATTTCAAACGATAATTTCATTCGAAATTTTAAAATCAGAATTGAAGCATTTTTAATGCCTAAAAATGGGAAATAATTATAAAATGTTTGTAAAATTTGGTAAATTTAATTAATACTTCAATAATTGGGTTTTGCAACAATTTAATTATTGAAATTTTTCTAAGATTGAACTAATAGTTTTAAAACATAATAACAAGTATTAATTAAAGATTACTGGAATAACTTCCGGATTCTGAAATTTACGAAGACAAGATGAACGATTGCAATAAATAATGATTTATGAATGCATTAATTTCCTCGAACATATGCTTCAATATCATTTCTAATTCTTAGAATATCAGTTAATCCATCATATTTATGAACTTATTATCTTTAGCTAATCATCAATTATCATTTAGTTAATTATTGTTTTATCGGTAATATGAATGGCATCGAATGATTTTTTCCGAAAAAATAAAATTATAACTTTATTAAGTTTAATTGATGCCAAAAGTTTTATGGATTTTGTAAATTTCTTGCCATTTTTGAAACAAAAAAATTTTGGAATTAGTTTTTTTTTGAGCATTCATTATGAATTATTTTCAAAGTAAGAAGATTATTTTTTGTCGCAAACTTTTTAAACAATGCGAAATGTGAAAAAAAGAAAAAAAACGAGATTTTTCTGCAAAAAATTTATTACAGTATGATCAAGAAATAAACTTAAAACAATTCATTTCTACAATATTCTATTATTCATTAATATTTTGCCTTTTTCGATTCATCTATTTTAGCAATTTATTAATTACTTAATGAATAATATTTGAGTGAATAAATTAAAAAAATATTAATTATTAATATGCATTATTTGTTTCATCGCATTCCATAATTTCAATTTATATTGCTGAATTTGAGTAATTTATTTTTAAAAAATAGGTATTGAAATGGAAATAGAAATGTAAATTGTAGGAAAGAATGAAGAAATAAATTGTTACATGGAATAATAAAAAAGATAAAAATGACTTCCAAAATTTTTGTTCATTTAATTAAAATATAATAATAAACAAGAAATAATAAACAAATGAATATGTCTAATTATTGACCAAATTAATGCTTGAAATAGTGATTAAACAATTGAAAAAAACAAATAATCAATATTTCCTGATATTTATTTACCAACTGTTTGCAAAAGTAAGATGAATTATGTCTTTGCAATAATGCTAATTTTTACAAATATTAAATGAAGAAATTAAACGTTCAACGTTTAATTTCAAATTCAATAATTCTTTATCAAATCCTTTATCAACGAAAAGTTATTGTTCAAACTTTTAAAAAATTTTTTTGAAAAATCATGCACAAATATTTCTGGCTTAATACAACAACAAATGTCAAATCAGTAAAGCATTTTTTATCTCTTAAAAACTTCATTTGTAATGGTTTTAAAAATAAAGGAAATATATTCTTTTAGTTTTAAAATAAATCACAAATTATTGTTTACAATAATTTTAAAAGTTTAATTTTCAAAATTCTCTCCAAAAATTTACTTCATATACAATAATTTTGCTGAAAATCTAGCCAGTCGAGTTGCATTTTATTACAGGAAATTTTCAGACTCAAAAAAGAAACGAAAAAAGGAAATAAGAAAAGATTTGTAACTTTTCAGATCTTAAATTGTAAGTAATCAATCTTTTCAAACAATATTTCCAAACAATATTTGATTATCTTTTTCTTTTTCTTTCTCTCTCTTTTTTTTCTTTCAAAGATTCTTTGTATTTTCTGAAAATGTATGCTTAAAAAATGGTTAAGATTAAAGTAAAAGAAAAAAAAAAAACAGAAAATAATCTTCTTTTCGCTATTTCTTTGAAAAGTTGTCGCATTTTTTTTCATTTTTATCTCATTTCAATTTTAACATCCGTTAGCAAAACAGCATTACGATTAAAAGTAATCCTCTGTGATTTCTTTGTTACGACAAATTGAGATTTTTTCAAACTCTTTTATTCCATCTTTTCTCATCAATTTTTCGATTACTTTTTTTTTTTTTTTTTTTTAAGCAGTTAATTGGAACACTTTCAAGAAAGTTAGATGTTGATTAAGAAGTAAGGGATTGGTTAAAGTAATGAACGATCATTCTGACCTCAAAATAACTGATTGATCATTTAAATTATAATTTTTAAAGTCGAAAAAAAAAAGACAAACCTAATCATAGGGAAAAAAAAATCGATGCATTCAAAGTTCCATTGGAATTATTATGAAATTTAAAATTTCAATAAACTTTGAAATTTCAAACCATCATCAGTCTTGGCCATGTTAAAAGTGACAGGAATTATTTACAAGCCTAACTTACCAAATAAATATGCTACTTGGCTCTTGAATACTTTGGAGCAGAAGAAAAGCAAATAAACTTGAAGTAATCAGAAAAAAAAACCATTTAGATTATTAACTCGGATATAAAAGTAAAAATTTTGATGATTCGATATGATTAGCAATCAAAATTAATCGATTGGCAATGAAATATCGAAAGATTGAACCAAAAATGATAAATGTTTTTTTCAATTCAATTATCAATAAAAGATATTAGAAATTTTTAGTATTATTTCTTATTTAATTACTAGTTAAACGATTAATTATTTAGAAATTTTTCTTAAACAATTATCAGTGATAATGCTAATAATATGAAATATATATTTTCACATCATTTGATTGACATTTCTCTTTTTTTTGTTTGATCGTTTGAGTGACATAAACTAAAGTTCAAATTTTGAAATGCTATTGATATCGCCTTTCTTTCGTTTCTTTTTTTTTTTTTGTAAATAACAAAATTCTGATTCATCATTAGTATCAGATGAATTACGAAAAAAAAATTCCCACTACTTATCTGAAGAAAAAATTAACCAAATATGATAAATTAATTGAAAAATTGATCAAAAAAAATGGTTTCTTGTTCTTTTACTTTTTTGATTTTATTTTATTTCAAAGACAAAAAAAAAAATTATGCCTTTGATGTCTTTCACTTCTTCCAACAAGAATGATAAGATTGAGCCAAGTAAATGATATGATAAACTTGTATTAAGCCAAAATGTTATCTTTCAATCGAAAATTAAATTGTTAAAGGAGACCAAACCAACCAAAATAGCAGATTTTGAAGTCTGAGAGATAAAAAGATAATCAACAGATAGATGAGTTCAGGCTCATTTATTATAATCTAACTTATCATCCAAACATTTTTTCACCCATCAGTTTTTCGGTTAGTTAGACGCGAACATAAAAATATGCAAAGTTAGAAGCACTTCTTGAAATACTTAATTTATCATCCAAGCATCTTTTCATCCAATCTTTTCATCCATTAGTTTTTTGGTTAGTGAAATTTTTCACTTTTTTTTGAGTGAAATCGTTTTGTTGCTTTGCATCAAATTAGTATGGAAGAGGTTTAGGGTAAAATAAATATTTAAACTAAGATTGCCAAAAAATATCACTCAATCTGATAGAAATGATGATTTTAATTGAAACGAACAAAATATGATAAGAAAGGATAATAATTAGTTAATTAAATGTTGGAAATTTTTGAAATTTTCGAATAAAAAAGTTTTTTAGAAATGCTTCTTTATTACAGTAAACAAATATGTTATACAGTTCATACAATGAATTTGTTTATTTATCAAGTTCTAGTAATTTTTAGCACTTTTTAATAATCAAATATTATAAAGTAAAGTTCATTATTATTTTTAAAGGAATACTTTGTTTGGCTGACATGTTTTAATTTCTTCAAAGTTTGAAAAATTAATTCCAATTGATGACGCATGATAAAGCTTAAACAATAGATGGAAATATTAAATATTAAATTAAAAACTGATTAGTATCTTTAAATTCTTACAAAAATTATGAATAATTTAAAACAAATAATTATTCGAATATGCAAAAAAAAATTCAATCATACATTTGGTTAAAAAGAGAAAAAATCCATGAATTATTATGAAATTCTGTTAATTTAATTTTTGACAAATAAAAAATTTCGATAAATTATAAAATTTTAATGAAAAATTTTTTCGCTGAACATTTTAATTGAAACATTCTATTTACATTTTTAATGATTATATAGTTGATATCGAATGATATTCAAAAAAAAAAAAAAAAAAAAAACTGAGTATTAAAATTTAAAAGCTGAAAAAAAGAGCAAAAATCATTAGAAATATAAATATACGGTGCCAATTTTTATTCAATTTTATTTAACAAATCCTAAAATTGCTACAATGAAATTGAATTATTCTAAGGCATAAATGAAATGAAGACGAAACTGAATTTGACAATTCAGAAATAGTGCGGTAAAATGATTGCACCCCGATATTACCATATCTCATATGGTACATGCATACATACACACACATACACACATACTTATACATGCACAGAACACATACATACACAAATTCACATACACACACATAAACACACAAATTCACATACACACACATACACATACACAGAACACATACATACATACATAAAGGCTTTGATTTCAATACTTTCTAACAGCTGTTCCATTTCGAAATATTTAGGATGTTTGGAAGATTGAAATTTAAGATAAATCATAATGCTTATTATCACTATCTATCATTCATTTTAACTTAAATGATTAATATAATGTGACAGTTTTTCTGACAAATATTTGTCCAACAAAGAAAAGAATCCCTTCACTTTTCTAATTCCTTGTTTAGAATTTATATTCTAAAATTTCATCAGTAATAAAATATTAATAATTTTAAGATTGAAGAGCATTTGTCGGAAATTCCGAGAAACTTCGTTTTATCAATTAGTTAATTCAATCATTTTTGTCGTTCTGAATTGTTGTTTTGATGTGCAATCAATAATTCAAATACTGTAGTCTAGATCACGTGCCAATAAAGGCGCGCTTTCATTGTGCTAACAATGGCGCTTTCTTGTAGATCAGACTCTATTCATTGTCCTCTCTCTATGAATTCGATGAGTTCTGAGCACAGAATCATTTTTAAGGGTTGTTATCACAAAGTAAGGATTGTTTTAGTGTCTCTGTTCTGATATCATCATTAAATTGTTTTGTTGATATGACTGATCTTGTGATGGTCATGTTCATTGTCATGTTATCAAAGTTTCGTAATGAACGGTTTAATTACCCAAGTTTGAGATTTTGCCACAAGTAAATTTCCCGACAATTTTATTGTTGCCGCTGCAGCAGAATTCGATAGTTTGAGATTCGTTCGTGCTACAAATCAACTTTTTCGACGGCAATTTCCATTTGATAAAATTTATATTTAAATTAATCACACAATTTACCATCGATTATCACGATTATCACTTTTTTTTCCTCTCATTTACCAATAAACAGTTGGATTTAAATGAAATAAGTTTATGCCAGGAAATTTGAACCAAAAAATTCATTCAGTTCAATCTACTATCAAGTTTTTTTTGCTTAAATGTATCTGTTCATATTTATGCCATCTTTTACTACTTAAAAGTGAAGGATGAACATTAATTGAATGAATTTTTTGAAAAAGAAAAGTAAAATATTTGCAATTTAAATTTCTTTAAAAAAAAAAATCTCTTAAAACAAAAATTTTTTATTCGATAAAATAAAAGAAATACAAATATAGCTTAATTAACAAATTCTTCAACTGATCATTGATTAAGCATATAAAAAGAAATGGATTTGTTTGGAGAAATAAACTTTGTCTTATTTGATCAAACTTTTTGGTATGACAATATTTATGAATATATAATAATATTATGCAAACATTTTGTTGCATTTCTATTTTGATTGATTTTTTGCTTGATTGGAAAGTATTGCTGGAGATGAAATTACCTTTATAAAGTTACCTTTAATCGCCTTTTTAAAGAACAAACATATGCATTTTCAGTTTTTAATACATTACTTTGAATTAATCCAATAGTTGCTATTTTAATTCGTCGTTGATTTTCTAATCCTATACTTTCCATTTGTTCATTACTACTACTTGATGATTGATATGATCCACTACTATCCGTTTTACTGGATAATGTTGATGATCGTGATGATGGTACTGAAATAATTCATGAAAAAAAAAGTTTCAGATTTCATTCTCTCATTCTTTTAGGATTAAATTAAAATACAAAATTGATATATTGTGAAAATTTTTAAAGAAAACATAAAATAGAAAAGTAATCTATATGAAATTGATAAAAAATTAACATAATTAAAATGAAACTGATTAATTTATTAAAGGTAATAACCAAATTACCAAATAATGCATTTTTAGCATTAATAACTACATCAATACACCATGATAATGATTCTCGATCAACAAGTTCTGCATATTGATAGCATAATTGTGACCAATGAAGATATGATGATAGCTTATCAACATCATCCACATCTCTTAGCAATTCGAACATTTTCCGATATTTTTCCTGAAATTTGCATAATTTGTAATATCAGCTCGAATATTTCACCCTATGTTTCATAATTTGTTGCTCTATTGAATTGAACTGGATTGAATTGAATTGAATCGAATTATATGATCAGATAGAATGTAATTTAATTTGCTATTAATGATTTATATGAAAAAATAAATAAGCAAATAAATAAATGAATAAGCGATTGATATAAAAAGAATAATTGAACACAAAAAAGTTATCAATTTCGTTTGTAATAAGAAAGAAAAGAAATACTTTAACTTCGAGAAATAATTGAAATCGTTCTGCAGGATTACTGATAAATCTTATTTGACAATAACACCAATTTAAAAGATATTGATATTGAGTTAACCATTGAGGATCACGTGAGCCTTAAATTTTAAAATTTAATCATTTTATCAAATTAATCCATTATAAATAGCAAAAAATAATTATATTGTCGAGCATAAATGCCGTCTAGAAATTTTAATGTGAAACATGTACTTTTACATGTTTACACAAGCGTGTTTGCGTGTTTGCATGTTTGCAGTTTGCAGTTTGCAGCAAAAAATTTATTTTAGCTGTACATTGATATTTATATATGAGATATAAGAAATGTGTATAAATAAGTTTTTGAAATAAATTTCCTAATTAATTTTCTAATAATAATTTCCTAATATAATAGTGAATTCCATAATTCTAAATTTTATTACTAATATTTTGATAAGTTTAATGACAAATACTTTGGATCAGTGTTTTTGTCATTAAAAACTATCAAAGTATACTTTTTTTTTCCAGAAAACAAATCAATAAATATTGAAATCAAAAATTTAAAAAAAAGAAAGAAATACGAACAAATTTTAATTTCATTTATAGCACAAATTGTACATTTCAATTCGTAAATTTTTTCCGAATGATCTTTACAATTAGCATATCGTTCCATAAATGTTTTTCGTAATAATTCCAAATCTGCTGTTGTTATGCTATAACAATTTATTGATTAAACTTTCAATCGAAAACTTATTCTCTAAGTTTTTTTTCTTTTCTTATGAATTATTCATTTCTCAAATGATAGAAAGATTTCCTTAGATTAACTGATTGATTAAATGATTGGAAAAGTTTAAAAAATCAATAATTTATTAAATTTAAAGGTCAAAAATCTAAGACTAAATGGTTTGATTAAATGAATAGTAAACCAAAAAACTAAAAAAATAAAACCAAACCATGCATTATTCTATTGATTTGTAATTTATTTCTCATTAAAATCTATAAAAATTAGTCAAAAATGAAAATTCAAATTTAGCTATTTACGAATAATTCGATTGATAAGTATATTTAAATCAAAAATCAATATACCCATCAGATGATTTGGCCAATCGTCTGATCACATAACGATCACGACAATTTTCTGGTAATCGCCGTTCGTTGATATTCTTTTGCTCCAATGATTTTAACATTAATAAATGCAATGAACTGTTATCTTCAACTATAAATCAATTTCGTTATTTATTTTTTTTTTAATTTTAATTTGAAAAATTTTGAATATTAATATCATTTATTTCATTTAATTTGACTAAATTCAATATCAATAATATTACTCAATATAATAAATTATTTCAATCATTATGATAAAAATATTCAGCTTATTTGACAATCATTGCAAGTATTAATTTTAAATCGATTAAATTCTATTTTCATTCGTTTGATAACCAATCAAAACAGAAGAGAAACTGGTAGAAATTTTTGAATTTTATTTTTATTCAAAACAACAAAGAATCATAAATCGAAATGAAAAACAACGCCATTCCAAATATAAAATGAATGTTTACTATCGTATCAATTCATAAAATTTTATTTTATGACATTTAATTGTCTCTTTCAAGTAGTGATTTCATTGATACCTAATCAGTAATTTTGAAAATAGTCCATGAAAGCTACAATAAAAAATTTTGGAATTTCAAATTTAATCCCTCCCAAATTACTGAAATCAAAGAAAATATAAAAACTGATTGTAAGAAAAAAAAAAAAAAAAAAACTCAGAATTTCAAATTTGCTGTAAAGGCTACCAATAAATTAATGGGAATTTTAAGTTTTAATTCACTGGAAAATAATGAAATTATTTTAAAACTTGAAAAAAATACTATAATTCTTTAAAAATTTTAAAAATTTCAAAAATTGGAATAATATTTCGAAAACATCAATAAAATAAAATTTAGGCATATGTCTTATTACAAAATTGTGTAATAGTTATGAAGTACAGCTCGATAACGATTACTTAATTTTATTTCAAATTTGATTTAAAATATGATCAAAATGACTGAAAGGCATTTGAAAAAAATTAGGAGAAAAGATAAAGAAAAGGAAAGAATTTGATATCGTTTTATATCTAAAAATGAAGATTTGTGTGATAATTTAAAGAATTTATACCAAAATTAATCCATCCAAAATTCAGTATTTAATTAATTCAAAATTAAATGAATTAATTGCATGTAGACGTCATCCAATCATTGGATCGATATGAAAGAACTGAACTGAATGTAGTGCGAAAAATATTTTAAAAAAAAAGAAAAAAAAGGAAAAAACAAGTTTGTACAGGAAAAATCTCATAAATCAAAGATTAATTCGTATGACATCAAATGTGAATAACTTGAATGAAACGATCTTTCAGCAAATTAAAAAAAAATTTTTTTATTTTATAAACTTTTCAATGAAACCAATTCTTTGTTAATAACTACAATCATTTGCTTGAATTCTAAAATAAAATCTCATTTAAATTACATGCAAAAAATTATCAAATTTAGAAATGAAGAAAAAAATTAATGGAAAAATTTTATCTATTTTCCAGAATATTGATTTTTAAGATTGAATTGCAAGAAATTTTAAAATTGTATTTTATTCAAAAAGTTTCAAAAAGATTGAGTAATTTATTGGAAAGTTATGGAAAAAAGCACTATACAAAATGTACCTAGAAATGATAGTGTAAATTGCGAAAATTTAAAATATTTTTTCAATTATCTTTAAAATCTCAACAAGCTATTTGTAATAAATTAAAGTTGCAATTTTCCCAAATAAAATTGCGAATATTTTCTAAATAATTTATATAAACGTAATTTATCATTACGAAAGAAGAAATAGACCATAGTCAAAGTAACAAAACAAAAATGAAAGGAAAAATCAATGAATTTCAACTGCTTCAAATGAAGTTTATCGGCGTTTAAAAGCAGATTGAAAAAAACTTTTCAGATAAAGAACGATTTTTGCTGCTAACTATTTGCTGGTTTGATGTGTCGAAAATGAAATTTTTCCAGAAAAATTACTATTTTTCCATTCTCATTTTATAATTTTTAGAAAATAGATTAATCATTTTTTTTTCTTGTGAATAAATATCTATTTTGAATTTTAAAATAGCTAGTAGCATCAATATTTGTAAATGAAAGAACTAAGTAGAAATGATATTAATGATTATAATGATTGGTAAAAATTTCAATGGAAATGATTTAAATTAGGGAAATTATGAGAAATTCACCAAATTTTACTGTCTAATTAACAACTTATCAATAAAATTCAATAAATTTCAATTTATTTTTTTTTAAATTGTCTCAATAAATAAACTCTAAACTATAAAAATATTGAAAAAGAAAAGTACAATTCTGGTAAGAATTTTCCAAAATTGAATTCATGATAAGATCTAGAAAGAAGATAAATTTGCTTGTAGCAAAATTTTTGCGTATTTTCCCAAAAATTTAATTTCAATTCATATAAATATATCTACAAGAAAAAAATATCGTTATTCATTTTTGAGACTAATAATAATTCATCAAATTATCAAAAAAGAAAAAGATAAATTACAATAGACAAATATAGTAATTCAAAAAACAATTATTACAGTACTCAAATTTAGTAAGCCACAATATGCTTATAATTTATATTTGATAGAGACAAATTTAGGTATTAATTAATTAATTAATTAATTAATTAATTAATCAATAAAACAAAAATTCAGAACGTACCACCATCTGCCGCATTATTATCATAATCGAATAACACGATACTGTTTCGCTTCCATCGTTTGTTACGACCACATGATAATAACACAACATTCATCATTTCTGCTGTGGTCATTGTCACGAATTTATCAGTTATTAATTACTATTTTATGAAATTACAATAATTTTGGCATACCTGAAATAGTGATAATATAACAAAATTATATTTATAAAACTAATGATAATTGTTATCATCATTATCACTAATTATCACTTCACTTACATTTCAGTACTGAACTTCAGCAATCACTAGATTCATTACAGTAGCTATCAAATGACCAGAAATTTATTTCAATAGCTATTAGATGAAAAAAAATTAAGAAAAAAAAAGATTCTAGTAACTATCAAATGGAAATAATCGATCAATCATCAGAATGATCTAATCAGATAAAGCGAAAAAATAAAATAAAATTTTGTTATTTTAAGTTTTTAATTTTTTTATGTATAAGTTTATCACAGCAAAACATCGATAGATATTTACATATACTATTATATACTATATATATCTATATTATTATAAACGTCTCAGATATTTGGAATGAAATATTATTGATAAAATAATCGATGGAAATATTATCAGCATTACTTTTTTTAACTACTAATTGATAAGACAAATAAAAAGAGCGAAAATTTTCGCAAGCAAATTTTACTAATTAATATTTACTAATAATAATAGTTTCTACGTGATACAATTTCTCTACTGCAAAATTGTTCATTATCATTTGAAAGAAATGATGAACTTTCCAATAATTTTCCACTTTTCATTTTTTTTTTCCTTAAAAATCACATAAGTAAATTTCAAGAATATCTTATTCTGGTTTTCAAAAAAGGGAAAAAAAAATTAAAAGAAGGAGGAAATAAGGGAATAAAAAGAAAAAGGGAATACGAAACTTGATTTTAAAAATGATTCATGATTAATTTTTGAGAATGAATGAAGGAAAAATATTAAAAAAAAAAGAAGATGACGAAGAGAAAATGACAAAAAAATTGATGAATGATAATTGATATGATATGAAAAAAAGGAGAAGCTCATAAGAGAATATGATAAGAATGAATAAATTCGATATTTATGTATTCAATTTTTCTTTTTTCATTTCATTTTACTTCCTTTGCTGAAAATTGTCTAAAAGTCATACTATTTGAAGAAATATTACACTGAAAGAAATGTT
Source organism: Onchocerca volvulus (assembly GCA_000499405.2). Taxonomy (NCBI): domain Eukaryota; kingdom Metazoa; phylum Nematoda; class Chromadorea; order Rhabditida; family Onchocercidae; genus Onchocerca; species Onchocerca volvulus. The sequence goes on along the minus strand of HG738139.1, from coordinate 4,201,428 downwards.
TACTCTAATGGAACTGATGATAGCTATAGATATGCTGATAATTGTTATTAATGAAAGAAATACGAAAACGAACCGGTTTTAGTTCCGTTTTTCTGGAACCAAACCAGTGGCACAATTATAAGATACTTTTGTTTTTTAAGACCAAAAGATTGACTTTAATTTTTTTTTCATTTTTTTCTTGAAATCAAATTTTTTTTCTAAAAATTAAAAAGTATCAATCTGTAGTATCTAATCATGTGAAAAAAAAAAAAGAAATTTTCGAGAAAGTGATAAGTTGATGAAGTTTGACATGAAAAAAATTGATAGTAAAATATTTTTATCTTCTACGATTAAAAAAAAAGATTAGCGAATTACTATACGATAAGCAATATGAAATCTGAAAAAAAGTTCGAGAAATTGAAAAGTTGATGATAAGTTGCTGATAAGAGAAGTGATAACAAATTAAAGAAAAAATGTTCCCGTTTTTCTTCTCTTTTTTTGATTTTTTATTCATTACCATTCATTTCAGTAGCATATTTTTTATTGGTATAATTTTCAAATAAGATGAATAAAAGAAAAATTGATAAAAATTTTTATTAGTATGGTTTCGAAAATATTAATTTTTGACTTTTTCTAATTGACAACAGTTTTAAGAGAGACTGATAAGCTGATAGTTTTTTTTTTGTTTTTACATAGCGAAATGATATGAAAGTTTTGCTGTATTTTCAGAAATTTATTGAAAAATATTAAAATTCATGCAAAATTATCATAATTATTTGATAATGTTATCACAAAAATTAATTTATATTTCACAAGTAATGTAAAATAGTTCGTGTAAAATGAAGCACAAGTAATATAAAATATTTTACAGCAAGTTTACCATTAGCAATGATAACTTTGGGAATAAATTATTTTGAGTAAAAAAAGTTAAAATAAAAATTAAAATGAAAAAAATGAAATTAAAGTGAAAAAATAATTTGAAATCAACAAAAAAAAAAAGAAAAAAAAAAAGGAAAAATGAGAGAAAAGACGAATAAAGGAGGAAAGTATGGTTGAAAGTTGTATAATACAGCAAATGATTAATTAAAAAATGGAATACTTTTATTTTTTTGCTGAAAAGTAGAAAAAAAAATGATTCATGAAAATGAAAACATGTTGTGAAATGTTTGAAATAGCAAAATCATCCAATTGTAATAATGCTATTATTCACTTTTTTTCTTTGCTTTTGAATTGAAATATTAATTTTAAAAGTGAAACTTTAAAATAAAAATCTAAATTTAAATAATTAAAATTTTACAATAAAAGAATTAAATTTTAATCGTGAAAATATACAATTTCAATGCCATATCATTATTATTTTTATTATTATTATAAAGCTAAAGCAAATTCGAAAATGTTTAAAATCATTTGTGGCAATATTATTTGCAAAATATTTCAAACCAAAAGTTGCTAATAATATTTTTTCTTATTAATAATAATTTTTTTTCAAAGCAAAAAATTACGAAAGTATTTTAAATTCAAGTGAATTTATTCACGTCATATCAGAAATGAAATTCGAGTAAATTTAATTATACCAAAAAAAATGTATTTTCAAGCAGGAAGATTCTGAATTCTTCCTTTTTCTCAGTAATTATCAAATATATTTGCTATAATTGAATTTTTGTATCATAATAATGCTTTTAGAATTCACTTATCCGATTTAATAATTAAATAAATGATCGTAGAAAAACGAAATTTAACGATTTGAATTATGTAAATCAATTCTGATATTTGTTTGAAGTATTAGGAAGATAAGGAGAAAAAAAAAAACGAGAATCTATAAATGAATCAGTACGTTAATCCAGAAGAAAATACAATTCATTAGTCAAATTAATTATGCCAAAATGATCTTTTCTTTCCTTCAAAATGATTTTACCGAAACATTCGAATTAGAAAACAGAAATAAATCATTTTAAGATATGTAAATTAATGCAATTAAAATTTTAGATCATTAAAAAAAAGTTAAAAATAGGCTTTAAAATAAGTTTGCAACAAATAGTTGAAGCAGATTAAGCAGTCTGAAATATATTTGAGATCAAATTTTTATTTAGTGTTATGGAAGATATCAAAAAATCGTTTGCCAAAAAAATATTAATAATAATAATCGCAGACTTGTTTATAATAGTATAAAAAATTAAATACTGCATTTGTTTGAAAAAAATCAAAATGTTTCTTGCTTGATTAATTATCCAACAGCAATATTTAAAGAACTTAAATGTGGTTAAAATGATTAATTAATAAATTATAATTAATTAATAAATTTAAAGAATAAATAAATAGAAGGAAAAGAGATAGAATGTAAATGTATGTAAGAAGCGAAAAGAAAATGAAAGTAATAAAGGAAATGAAATTAATAAACGTTTTTCGTAAAATATCTTAATTTAGAAAAAAAAAAATGAAATTTAAAAAAAAAGAAACAGGAGAAAAAAGAATGAAAATGATCGAAATAAATTAATAAAATACTGTCATTAATTACTTGTTTGTTAAATGTATTTTAAGAGAATATTTCGATCAAAGCCCAAATTTCATTTTTTTTTTTTTTTAAATTTCATTTACTTTTTTTCATTTTTCCCTTTTATGGCTAAATTTCATTCTTTTCAATGATCAATTATATCAATCTTAATACCAATTTATGCAATAATATTATATATTTATACATTATTCTTTACTTAATTATGCATAACCATATCAATTTATTAAAAAAATTTTCGATTTATGCTTTCAATTATTGAATATTTATTTTACAAATTATTCGATAATTATTTCATTTTATGTTTAAAAATTAAATTTTAAAGAAAATTTGATTGAAATGTTTGCAAATATTTGTTAATAATATTTGTAATTATATTTAAATATTATCAAAAACAATGGAAACATTTTTTTTTTTTTTTTGACAAATAATTCACTTTCATAAAGAAATTAGCAAAATTTATCAATGCCATTTAATATTTAAGAAAAATGGCTAAATGAATGAATAAATGAATACTTGATATATGATATTTTGGTTATTCAATTTTTGATTCAATTCAATTCAATTCAGTTCAATTAATTCAATTTTTTTTCATTCAATATGACTATATAAAATCAAAACAGTCCAAATAAATTCAAATAAATCATTTACTTTATGAAATGGTACGAAAAAAATTTTTTTGTTTTTTTTGTTTTTGATTTAATTGTTATTCAAATAGAACAAAAGTAAAATTCGTGAAGTGATGTTGACAAATGAAACGATGAAAAATTTTGTATTGTAAAAATGCTCATTGAATCAAAAAAAAATCGAGAAGAAGGAAAAGAAAGGCAAAAAAAAAATTTTTTTTGATGAAAAAAAGTTTAAAAAAAAAAAAAAAAAAAACTGAAAAAGATGATTGTAAATGATTGAAATGAGTGAATGGATGAAATGAGTGGATGTTGGATGTAAAAGTTATTTGCAAAAATAATTCGATAAATTGATTTGCCTTCTTCAATTGCCTCCAAAATTATACATTTTGTATGATTTGTTGAAATGTTACAAATCAATTCATGGAAAAGGAAAAAAAATTCTAAAAAATGGAAATGAAAAGCGAATTGTTCCACCAAATTTTTTCTTTCAACAAATTTGCCGCAATTATCCTAAAATTTGTGGTAAGAAAACAGATGAAATGGTTGGAAAAAAAAGGAATTAAAAGGTAAAAATGATAAATTCGTGTATTTCATAGCAAATAATTCATCATAAAAATGTACTAATTTTGGATGTTTTTTGATGTAAAGATGATAGGAAGAAGAAGATGGGAAGAAATAAGGTAAAAGAAAAAAAAAGAACTGTTCCAATTGTAATTAACAATTAATCAATCAATCAATTCATTTGTTTTTTTTGAAATCTTCCGTTTTTCTGTTATTTGACAGAAAAATAACAACAAATAGTAATTATTATTCGTTAAGAATAGCAAAATTTTATTCAAATTTTCAACTTTGTTTATCCTTTTTGTTTGTTTAATTAAAAAAAATTGCTGATGTATTGTTAATTAAAAATTAAATTTTGAAAGTTACACATTCCTGTTTTTATTTTTTTAATAATAATATTTCATATGGCAGAAATCTTTTTTTATCGAATGCGCTGAAATTTTACTCGTTTTTATATACGAGCACACATATCCAATGTTTGTAAATTGTTAATTTATATTTGAAAAAAATTTGGACAAAAAAGATAGCAAGTTTTTAAAATGAAATTTCTTGAAACTCTGGAAGAATTTATATGAAAATTTTGTCTTGTCTATTAAATGAAGAAATCAATCTTTTAAAGTTCTTGAAAAAAAAATTTTTGAAATTTTATCTTCTCTATTAAAGAAGAGATTAAATCTTTTGAAACTTATTGATCAGATCCGGTTTGACTTATTAACCTTATTAATCAAATGCCAGCTTTTTTTTTTCCAACAGATAACAAAAAATTATCATGTATTTTAAAATGCATTTATTTCAAATTCCATAAATCTTTTTTGAAATTTCTAAAATATTCAATGTGTGTGTTATGCAAAATTTTATTTAAAAATCTTCATTGTTTATTTCAACAAAATTCAGCTGTCTGAATAATAATAATAATAATATTAATAATAATAATGAAATGAAATACTGAAAAGTTGAACAATTTCTTTTTCATTATTTGAAAAAATAAAAAATAAAATTGCTTAAATTAACAGTCTGTTTAAAAATACAATTTTAAAGAAAAATCAAAAATTTCGAAAAACTATTGTTATGGTACACACATACGTGAGACATTATCTTTGCATATTATGATAACAAGAAGAATAATATATAAGATATCAAATTAAATTTAAAATTCGAAACTTTGAGAAAAAAAATTTCATACAAAAAAAAAAAAGAAAAAAAAAAACGAAAGACAATCGGATATCAAAGAGAATCACAGACAGCAAACTGATAAAATATATCAATTAATGCACATTAGGGTGAGTGAAGGATAAGTGAAATTCAATCCTAGTCCAAATTAAAAAAGGCAAAAATTAAATTAAATTTTCCATTTTAAATAAATGGAGAAAAAGACTGTGAAATTAAGCACTCCAAAAGATGTCATTTAAATTTTTTGAATTTATCTAATTATTGATTTTTCGCAACTTTAAAATAATGAAAAATCATTATTCTTGAATCATTAACAGCGCTGAACTAAAATTTTGTTAAATGATTTTCGTTTCACTCAATTTTTGATCAAATAAACTTTGATTCATAATTTAATTTTATTCTAGTGAAAAAAGAAAAAAACATTGAGTAAAAACACGCTATACTTAAATACTTAATTATAATTTTTTTCTTTCTTGGAGTGTTTCACTAAGCCTTTTTATAAAATAAAGACAACTTAAGTATTACTAACAAAAATTGAATTATTATTACTGCACAAACATATATTGCACTAAAAAAGAAAAAACAACTAGAAGGAAAGATTTTGGAAAAAAAATGGAAGAAAACAAACATCTGTATACTACAAATTAAATTATTAAAATAATAGAAATGTATTTCCAACGATATGAAAAGAATGAATTATACAATAACATATCGAAAAAAAAAGAGAAAGAAAATTTGCGAGAAATTTTATAAAATAACAATGATATGAATCCATTCGATGGAAAAAGATATGAATTAGTCAAATGAGATGTATTTGTTTATTTTTTAAAAATTGTTAAAAATGAATCATCTTTTTAGCTGAAAATGTAATTTTAGGAAAGCATTAAATTTCATTGGAAAACTATATTCTTATAATAGATATACATATTTCTTATTTTATTTTATGTATTTTATTATTGATCGCTTATTTTCTCATTTTTCATAACTCTTTTAAGTCGAAATAATAGATAGATAATCATATGCAATGAAATAAAATGAAGAAAAATTTGTAAATTTTCGATCCCTCTTGTCAATTTTCATTCTTTTTTCCTGCTCAATAATTTTATGAATCTCAATCATTAAGGAATAAACTAGCATTTAATTCCTTTTTTTTTTTTTTTTTTTTTTTGAAAATATATTCCTTAATGATTCTATAATTTAAAATAGAATTTGAGTCAATTTTAATATTCTTCAACTTAATTTTTCATCTCTTAAGATTAAGTTAATTTTTTTTTTGAAACATTTAATAAATAAAATGGATGCTAGCATATTTCCATTCTAATAAAAGTAAATGTGAAGCATTATGTCTCCTATCGGCGAGGTAAACAAATAAGCAGAAAAACTAAAAATAAGTAGAATGAAAAGAAAAAAAAAAAGGTAAATAAATGCAGTGAAAGTGTGAAAAAAGAAAAGTACAAATTTTTTAATTTGGATGAAAAGAAACAAAGAAGAAACATAAACTTTTTTTGCAAATTGCAAAAGAAATTTTAGGCAATAATTCAATTTAGAGTAAGAACAAAATGAAGAATTAAGTATGAAAAAAGGACAAAGAAAGATGAATTATCGAAGAAAAGTTGTCTTTAAAATATCATTTAAATAAAGAGCTACAGCTTGGGCATTGGTTGCCTGATCAGCTTGCATAAATGCCAACGTTTTCTCCTGACATTCCAATATTTTTCGTTGCAAAATTTCATTTTGTTCTCTTAAAAAGCGTCCTTCTTGCTCAAATTGTCGTGCTGAATTTTCTGATGCTGTCATACGAGTACTAAAGCGAATTGCATCTGACTAAAAATATATAATAATTTATCATTATATATATGTATATATGAAACATTTTCTCTTTTTTTTTTTTTATAAAATAATCACAAATGTTAAAAAAATCAATAATTACTATCCTTCATTATTATAGTATAATAAACAAAAATATGATGTCATCTAAATGAAAGCAAAAAAAAAAAAAAAAAAAAAAAAAGGGAGTAAGAAATAATTAATAATAAAAAAAAGTAATTTTTGAAATTATTCTAGAAATTAAGTCTCTTTTAAAATAAATGAAATTTTAAAGATTTTTGAAAAAAAAAACATTCGCATTATTTTTTTTTAAAGTTTTACTTGAAGTGTTGCAGTTTTTCCTTCCAAATAACGACAACGATTTTCGGCCATTGCCAATTTTCCACGATAGATCGCACATTCGTAACATTCTCGAGATGCATGTGGTGATGCACCATTACTTGTACTACTATGGGTTTCAGATGGTGATATATGACTTTCAACAGAATCCGATAATTCATTTATTATATGCATTCCTTTATTTGTATTATTATTATTGTTCTTTCGGTTGTTCATAATAATATTGCCAATTTTATTGTTCTGCAAAATAAAATTATAAAAATAATCGAAATATACAAATTTTCAAAAATAAATCCATCTATCTATCTTAGTTACAACGATATAAAAATGATAATAAACTTTAAAAATTTCAAAAAAAAAAAATGGAAATATATTTTGCTATGAAAATTAAAAATTAATAAAGAAAAAAAAAATTAAATTGAATATTGTAAATTTTTCCACTAAAATTGCTAATTAGTTAGTTACTGAAAGCATTTTATCAATATGAATGCCATCTTCTGGAATAAGAATTAGCTTATCTAGATGATTTATTCCATAGAAAAAAAAAGAAAAAAACATAATATTGCACTATCCCAACATAATCCAAATTTCAATTACTTTTTGAAATATCTGATTTTATTTAAAATTTCTTTTATATATGATATAGAATTATGAAAAAAAACAAAAAAACAAGAAACAAAATCAAACAAAATTAACAAAATTATTATCAATGTTAAGCGTATAAATTTACTTACCGAATTATTGTTCAGAAAATTTTTGCATTCATTATTTTTGAATAGTAAAGTACCATTCTTTGGTGAACTATTATTATAATTGATTGCTGAATGTAAATTTGGCATTGTTTTAGATGAAATAATTCCAAAAGCAGCATTAGAAGCTGGCCTCAACAAGGATTCATGCAGCATTCTGAAAACATTTTTTAATTAGCACATTTAATTAATACATTTTTAATTAATAACACATTTTGCAATAATTAATGAATATTTGTGCAAAATAAGAAAGTTTTGCTAGAATTTAAAATGGAATCTGAAGGCATACTTTTTATCATCTGCAATTTCATAAGCACTTTTAGGCCGTTCGATATTATGGTTATTATTATTATGATTATTATTGTAATTACTGTTCGCTTCAAGAACTGCTGTTTCTACTTTTACTACCTTTGCATATTTTCCATTTAATCCCATCTGAAAACAGACCAATAATCATGAATTATTTGAAAATATTGATCTGATATGTTGAAAAAATTGTCGTATAAAATGTTGTTTTTTTCGATCTAATGAAAAAAAGAAAAAAATGGAACAATTATCGAAATCTTAATCTTTGATAGATGCTAAAGATATTTTCTCTTTTATTCTTTCTGATCATAAATCTTATCTTCTTTATCTTATCATTATAATTCTTTGATTTTTTTTAATGATAATAGTGAAGATTCTAAGGCTAATTGATTAATTCAACTAACCTATTTAAATATTTTCTTAAACCAATTTATTTCTTCTCCTTTCACTAATGAAATTTGTTGTTGATAATGCTACCAAATACTGCGCTTATCACTAAGCTTTCTTATCATTCAGGTATGATTTCCATTTCTAATAAAACAAAAAAGAAAAAATATATTACAATGCGTGATTGTTGTTGCTCGGTACTATTCCTATCTGTCATCATATCATCATCATACTCTTTATCAACATTAATCTCATCTTCTTCAGCAGCCAAGTTGACATCAGAATTCTTTGATGAACATATATCCACTGAATTTCCATCATTTCCATCTATAGTAAAATGATAAATTCATTCAATTCAACTTTTCCAGATAATAATCAAAGAAAGAAATTGGACTAAGTGCTGCTAATTTCATCTATTATTTAATTAATTAGAAAGCAAAAAAAAAAAAAAATTCCACTTGATTGATCCATTTCCATTTTTGGATAAGTTGAAAGCCATGCCGCAAGACCAAAACTGGATTGCGCAACCAAATTGTTTAGAATGAGACGTTCGCGTAATTTTGACATCAAATCGTCTACGTGTGTTCCACTTCCGGATGCATCTCGAAGAAGTGCCATTGGCGGAAATAAACTTGCTGCTGCCGCTTGCAATGCTGCAAGAATAATCATTGCATCTTTGCAACAAATATGAATATTAAGCGTTGATTTTTGTGTGTTCTTTTGATAACTTACAAGTTTGTTCAGCAAGACTGACTGCTTGTTGCGGTGCAAGGCCAACTAATGAATGAAGCTGTAATGGAGCAAATGGATTTGTTGCCGGAACTCGAGGTTGCGGAACATGAAGCGTTGATAGTTGCGGTGAATTACGTGCTTTTTCCGTCAATCCACTTTGACCACTTAAATTCTCATTTTGTTGTTGCTGTTGTTGCTCTTGTTGATGTTGATTTTGATGCGAAACAGGTGGATTACCTTTACCGATCACTGGAACCGATATCGTTTTCCCTTCCTCTTTTGCCTGTAAATTAATCTAAAATTTATGAAAAAATAAATTTTCAAACTTAAATTATTCATAATTTTCACATCAAAATTTATTTCATTTCACTATAATATATCTCTCGTTATATTATTATTAATAAATCCATCTTTTCGCTTCTCATAAATTATACGATTCAAAATCTTATGTTATATCGATTTTAGTCTTAATAATTTTTTTTTATTTTTATCATAATATCTGTTTATACTAGAGTCAAAATTAATTTCAACATTTCTCATTTTTTTCTCTTTTTTTTAATCTTTTATTTATCTTTTTACTTTTTATTTTTATATGATGGCGATGAAATCGAAATATTTTATAAAAAAAATTTGATAGAATAATCAAAGCGTTTCTATAACAGAAATTTATAATATTTTTCAATCAAATGAATTATTTATCCATATCTCACTCTTCGGTGTGATACAAAAGCCTTTGTTCTCTCATTTCCCGATCTGCTAAAGCTTGTATGCATTGTTCAAAATGTTGTAAATCATGTTAATTGTCTGGAATATTGTAAGAACCAAAAGCTTATGTGCATTGCTAAAAATTGTAAGCATTGTCTATCTCTTATCCTTTTTCATGATAATCAAATCCTTCGTATAAATTATCGTAAGTTACCGCCCACTATAAGACCAAAGATTATCGATATAAAAAAAAGCTTCTAGCGATCACCGGTTCAGTATTAAGCAGCAGTCACTCAGTAGTTATTCAATTTACTCGACAATCAAAACGCTCCAATTCAACTCAGCTCACTTATATTCAATTCATCTCTACTACAACCAAGCGATTAACTGCAATTGTGTTATTATATGACTTTATTCTATCTTATAACATAGACAAAGAATCGATCCTCCGTCAATCAATAAAACTTTTCGCGCCAAGATTCGTCTCTGTCACAATATGAAAAACTTTCTCGACATATGAATATTTTAACTGCTAAGATACCAATTTTTAAAATTAAAGATTTGAAAAAGTTATGGTACAGTACCTGCATATGCATATGTAAACTTGTTTTATCCGGGAAAGCCCAATTACAGCAACGACACATAAACATACGGGAAATTTGATGTTGCTTGTACATATGTGCTCGAAGTGTTTCATTGCCTAGAAATGATAGACAAATATAATATTAGAATTACAATCAATAATTATTTTTGATTGTTAAAATAATTAAAAGAATTTGAAAGAATTTATTTCAAACTATAAAGAAAAAAGTCACTAAAATTTCCAAATAATTATTCATTATTATAAAATTAAAAAAAAATTTCTTCATAAGAATCCTTTTTATTCCCTTCCTTCTTTTCTGATCTAACATTAATTGGCTTAATTAAATGAATAGATCAAAAAAAAAAAAAGCAGGAATAAATTATTTGAATTGTAAATTTTCATTCTGATATTTGATATTATAACCTTTGCTAAATATTTAAATGATCCGATTATTCTTATTGTTGTATATGATGATGATAAGATCTCAATGATATATTGCCAAAAGTTTTAAATAAATTATAAATTCAAATAAAAAAAAGAATTATTTAATGAATATATTAAATTTGTTGATCATTCTTTCTCTTTTCTTTTCCTTAATAAAGATGGATATGACATAATAATAGAACATTCTTCCTTATTTGGATAATGATAAAGTAATTAATATTTTCAATAATATGGAAATATAAACGTACATTGGTGCTAGAAACGTTGAAATATCATCAAGAGATATGAATCTTGCTAAGAGGCAACTATTTGATAATTTTGATTTAGTCTCCTACCTGATTTCTCAAAAGTTTTTAATTATGAGCATAGATTATTATTCGTTATCAATTATAACAAAGATATGAAAAAAATAAATCTTAGAAATTATTTGGTGAAAAAATCTCAAAAATAATTCAATTTTTGATTTAAAAAAGTTAAAATAGAATTGGAAGTTATTCATCATTCATTCTTCTTTATCAAAAAAGGAATGCATGATAAATTGTTTCCAATTTTCTATTCCTTATCTTTTTCTCTTAATTTGAGTTTGTTTTTTTGCTTTTTTTGAAGAAGACGAAAATTGAATTCATCCATCCATCAATCTATTTATACTTGTTCTTGTGTTCTCAGGAAATATTCGATTCCTGAGAAGATCGGGAAATGAAGCAGTATGGAACGATTCCCGTATTTCTGTCAATTCAAATTAATTTCTATTTAATTCATCTAGGAGTATTTCCAATTTAAAAGTCAATATCCTTTGATTATCCATCTATTTTTTTTTCCTTAATTTTTTGATCCTTTCTTTGTTGTTGATTCCTCTAATTTTTGTATTTATGATAAATTATAATGCTGATGAATGATGGCAATTTCTGTTGCTATTTTTCACAAGATGACAATTAATCCATTAATTAATCAAGTTTAATTGTCGTTTCTTATAATATATTACCGAACAAATTGTTTCGGCATATATCCTATAACAAAAAAATATGACGGAATTATCGCAAAAAATTGTAATTATTCATTCCAAACAATAAAAAAAATTTAACGAATTTCCAGAAAAAAAGCTTAATGAATTTCAAAAAAAAAAAAAAAAAAAGATCTAATGAATTTAAAAGAAAAAAAAGTGTTCCAATTTCGCAATAAATAGATATTTGGAAAAGGTAATTAATTCACATTTTTAAAGCAATCAAATTTAAGAAAAAAGAGAAGAAAATATTCTTCGACCAATTATTACAATAAAAACAATGAATTATTTTATCATTTTTCAAAATTATATTGAAATTAAAAAGTATAAATTACCAAAATAAATCATTCTTTATCAATTAAAAAGAAAAATATCAAACTTTTTAAAGAGAAATATCAAATTAAAATACTGACTTACTCTGTAGAACTAATAAGTAACTGAAATGCAGAATATCCAAAGTAAATTATTCTAATGGAAATGCAGCAAATGATTCATTTTTTTTTTTTTTTTTTTTTTTTGAGAACAAATTTAATTTCATTTTAAATATCATTCAATTCCTTTATTTCTTCACCTTTCAATAGTAATTATCTCAACTAGAAGAATAAGTAAAAAATTGAAAAATTAGTGAATTTTAATCAATAAAATGGCAGTTTTATCGAATTTTGCTGACAGAAATAGGTAAAAAGGTGATGGCATTTTGGCTAAAAAGTAAAACAAAAATAGATATCATAATTAATAAAAGGAATTTATCTTATCAATTAAAAAAAAAAAAAACCATGAAATAGATTACTAATTTTTTTTAAGCTTTAAATGTAAGTGAAAAATTTAAATGTAAACAATAGCCAAAGTAAAAGTGCGACACGTCCAGCCAAACCTGACTTCCTTATCCAAAAACAAGAAATTTAAAAATATTTCTGTTAGCCATAATCATACTTATTTGTTGAGCAAAAAAAGAAAAATGTAAAAGTATTTTCAAACAGGATAAATTAGAAAATATTAACTACTAAAAAAATCAAATTAAATTATTATTTAAAAAAAAAAAGAGCGTTTTGATAATAAAATTTAATAAAAAGAACATGAAAAATAATAGCAGTAAATTGATTTTTTTAAGCATAAATACCATTCATTTAATCTATAATATTAAATATCATTTAATTTTTTAATATACTATCAAATTAGGTTTAGTAGTTCAGATTAATTAAATGAAATTTATCTTTGCAGTTAATTTGTTAATAATACAATTAACTTAATTGCAAAAAAAGTGTAATTTTCTTTTCTTAGACAATGCAAATTTCGCTTCTGAAATTTGAATGTAATAAGTAAAATATTCTGCTGAGATTAATTTTTAAGTGAGATGAGAATTCAATTAGATTATAAATTAAATTATTCAACTCGTATACTTTTAAAAGTGTAAATTAAACTATTCCATTTAATTTACTTATAAAATGTGAGTGTAAATTTTTTTATTTTTACTGAAAAGCGAGATAAAAATAAATATCACAATTAATCAAACCAATTTATTTTAATAGTCAAAAAAAAATTACTATAAAATAGATTAATTTTTTTTTCAAAGGATAAGATTCGAGTGAAAAAATTCAAATGTAAACAACAGCCAAAGTAAAAAGGCGAAACGTTCAGCTAAACAAAATTAGTGAAAAAAAATAAAAATTTAATCAGAATATCAAATGATTAAATTAAAAAAAACAAAAATAGGAAAAAAATGTGATTATAAATCAATAAAAATAGGAATCTAACATAAATCTAAAAACTAAAGTTGGAGAATGATATATTAGTGATATCAAAAAATGAATTAGAAAAATAATCAGTAATGAACATGGAAAGGAATGATATTTTTAATTTCAAATAATTCATAGGAGATTATTTGATAACTTTATCTCATGAAGAGAAAAACAGGCCAGAGAAGATTGAAAATTACTATAATTTCTAATTATTATTATTAATTGCAAAAAGATATATCTCATGAAATATTTATCGAAATAAATGCAAAAAATAATAATTATTACCCCGTTGTATGATTGCTGTAGGACGTTGTGGTACAATCAAATTATTATCATTATTATTTGTTCGTTCTGTTGCCAATTCCGCATAATTTGTTGAATGATTATTGGGGGATACGGTACAATTTGTTGCATTTGTCATTTTAGTTTGTAAAATATTAAAATTTCTCGTATTACTACGTGATTGCTGTTGTTGTTGTTGTTGATGATGATGTTGTTGTTGTTGTTGTGGATCACCACGAAGTTTACGTTTACGTGAGCCAGCAAAACCAGCCCATTCATAGGCACGAAGATATTCATGTTTTCGTTGTAAAATTCGACAAACATTACTTTTAGCAATTGAATAACGTTCCGCAATACTAGCTTGACTCATTCCGGCATTTTCTTCCGCTAATCGAATTAATTGAACTTTTTCTTCAAGTGTTAACTCTTTGTATGGCTTTTTTTTACGTCGTTCCGTTGTAGTGGTACTTGGAGTGGACGAATCAACGGCCATTTCATCAATATGCTGATGATGATGATGGTGATGGTGATGATTTGCTCGTACCATAATTGATTCATCCGTTTTTTTTGCTGTTGTTGTTGTTGTTGTTGTTGCTGATTCAACACAAAAAGCGACAGGTGACAAATTTCCCACAACTCGAGGCTTAACTGGTTGAAAAGCTCCACCGCTACTACTACTATTACTATCACCATTATTAATACCATTAATATTACCATTACTACTAGTATTAGAATCACCGGTATCACCACCAGTTTCATCATTACAACCATTATCAACACCATCATCATCATTTTCTTCATTCTTATTGCTTTTATTATTACCGCTACTCCTGCTGCTACTACTACTATTTTTTGCATTTTGCAACATGGGAATTGATAATTGAAGAAATAATTTGCGTTCTTCCAATCGTACAAAAATTATAAGTTCTTTCGTTTCGCATCCAACCAAAAAAATATTTTATTGTATAGCCTCAAAGATGAATAAATTTTTCCTTTTTGTTGTTAACATTCGAGATGACAAAAATAAAAATCGGCGAAAAATTTTTAGGATAAGAATAAAGAAGGATGAAAATTTGCCAAGAAATCAATGAAATTTGAAATAAAAATTGAAAATAATGAAAATATTTAATAAGGAATAAATTTATAGCAATTAGATAATTCCGATTAAAAAAATAATTATAGTGATAAGTATTGATAAGTAATGATAATAAGTAGTAATAGTAGTAGTAGTAATAGTTGAATATTTTAACAATAAGTAGCAGTTGTTGTGATAATGAAATAGTCAAATGATAAGGGTGTAAATTTTAGAATAATAAAGGAATTATACGAAGAGAAAAAAAAAAAAAACAAAAAAAGGAGAGTTTTAGAAATGTTGAATGAGCGGAAGGATGAATATGTTATGAATGTGAAGAAGAAGGAGGAAAAGGATGAAATATATGGATGTGAAGAAGGAAAAAGGATGGAATGGGAATGAATGATGAGTTATTTGATGGATGAAATGGGTGGGCGTATATGTTTGTCGTAGAAAATGGATGAATGAATGATAAGTATGATATTTTTGAACTGGATTGACAAGGGGAAAGTGAAGATGAAAGTGAGAAGATTTTTGGATGACAGTGACACAATTTTTGTAGGAATGAATTGAAAGGATACATGTCGAATTGGCAAGGAAAAAAAAAAAAATCAGGAAGAAAATGAAGATTATTTATTGGTTTTGTTGTTTTGTTTTGTTGTTATTTTTGTTTTGTTTTTATTGCTGTCGTCGGGTTGACATGTATTATATGGTCATTTCTAATTTTAACTGTTTGATATTGTCCACTTGTTCAGTGACACAGAAAAAAAAAAAACAAGAAAGGAACGATTCTTAATTTTGCCTTTGGTGTAACCTCGTTTTTTTTTTTTTTTCCTTTTTTTCTTTTCTTTTTTTTACAGACAAACAATAAATTTGATAACGAAACAATTATCTTCCTTTTCTTTTTCCAAAAAAGAAGGATCAAAATTGCATGGAATTGAAAACAAAAAAAAAAAGTGAATTAATCATTTCTAATTTAAAATTGTAAGTACAATAAGATATTAAAATGAATTGAATTGAAAAATATGAATTAATAGATTATATGGAATGATATATGCAAATAAAATAATAAATAGAATTGGATTGAATTAAATGTTCTTAGTTTAAAATTACAAATATACTTTAATGATATATGCAATAAGTAAATTGGTAATAAATATTATTCGTAATAATAATAATATTATTATTAATATGAATAAATATTAATGATAACGATAAAAAACATAATAAATAGGAAATAATGAATAGGAAAAAAGAAATTGCAAGCTGATAATGATTTCAACTGATATTATCAATAGAAAACTAAATGATTAAATATGATTGAATTTGAATGAAAGAATTTATGGTTATGAATGAATGGATGTATAACTAAATAATGAACGAATAGATCAAATATGAACAGAAAAAAAAAAAGAAAATTGGAAGATATTTTTTAAAATTGAATGAAATTTTTGTTTGCCTTTTTTTTGCAAGTTTATTTAAATGGAAAAATAGAAATAAAAATTGGTGTTATTATATGTATATGTCATGAAAATGATTGAAATGATTGCTTCTTAAACATAGAATAATGAAAAACGAATTTTATTATTTTGTTTGTTTTTATTATTCGTATCTATTACTATTATCAATGATAATAGAAATTGGATGGCCCATAATAATAATAGGTAATGATAATAATAATAATAATAATGATAAGATTAATGATAATAATAATAGTGTTTTCTTATCAATGATAATAACAATTCGATGGCAATAATAATAGATGATGATAATAATAACAATAACAACAATAATAGTAATAAGATTAGTGATGATAATAATATTGATGTTTTTGTTATTATTGATATTTTTGTTTTTCGTATTTGTTACTGTTATCAGTGATAATAGAAATTGGGCGACAGCGGTAACTGTAGATAGTGATAATGATAATAATAATGATAATGATGATGATAAGTGAATAGTACTATTGTTATTATTTGTTATTTGTTATAAACAATGATGTTGTTAGTAGAATGGTTGACAAAAATGATCATCAAATAGACCAAAAAAAGGAAAACAAATTTGTGTTGTTGTCCTTCATATGTTTGAAATCGGATAGGCGAAATAACATATTTTCAATAAAAACAACATTACAGTCAATATTTTAAAGGAGAGAATATTTTTAATGGAACAAGTTTTCATATTGGAAAGAAGAAATAATAATAAGTAAGATGGAAAAGAAAAAGTTTTTTGGAAAGAAAAGGTTATTTCTTCCCTTCTTTTTTCCCAATTCAAGAACGATGGATTGATTTAAAAAAAAAAAAAAAATGACGAGAAAAAACAAGGAAAGAAAGAAAGAAGGAAGGAAAATAAAAATGGACAATGCCCAGTTAGAATTTTTGCAGAAAAAAAAAAGGAAGAAAATGAAAAATTTAAATTAAAAAAAAAAAAAATGAAAAGAGAAAATTCCGTATATTACTGTTTCATTTCTTCCTTTCTTTTTTTTTTTCTTTCTCATTTATTATTTGTCATTTTTGTTTTGTTGTTGCGAACGAATTAAAAATTACATTGGGGACAAGAGGACATCCATTCATTTTCCTCTTTATCCTCTTCTTTTTGTTTTTCTTTTAAAATATGTTTTAAAATCCAGTTTTACAAAACAATCCATTCAGGCAGGATAAAAAGTAACAAATTTGATATTATATTGAAGCTGACTGATGACAGGCGACAGATTGGTGATGATATATGATCATGACCATGAATGGATAATGATCTTTTCGGTTTTTCCTTTGTTACTTTCTTTTTATTTTTTTCAGATGGAGAGAAAAAAATTTAGAAAATTTGAAACATATCTTAAAAATATGAAAAAAATATTTTTCTTTTTTTTTTCTTAACAAAATTTCATTTCCTCTCTAAAATTTTCATATATTATGTATTATTTGAAGAATATATACTTGAAAATTTCTTTTAATTATGGATTGTCATTTTTGAAAAATTATAAAATTGAAATTGTAAACTTAAAATTTCATTTTTGCAAAATTGCAAAATTGAAATAATTTGCAAGAGAAAATGCAAATTAATTATTTTGTAATTAATTTAAAAAAAAAAAAGAAACATTTCTGACAGTAATTGTTTTTTTCCAGTCTGGTAATACTAATGTACTTAATCATTTCATAATTTTGTAATTTTATTTAATACTTTTTGAAATTTTAAAATAAAGAGAAGATTGCTTTTTTTCCTTAAATATACAATTCATGCATATATACTTTTTCTGTTGCAATCTATAAATTTTTTTTTGTTCTTAAAATATACATTTTAATTAATATATGAAATTTCAGTAGAAAAATGATTTTTATTAAGAATTTGTTATTCTTAATTAAAGATGAATTCCAAATTGTTTAATTAGTAATTTGCAATTCATGTACATATAAAATTTATACTCTTTTTTTAAAAATTAAAACATACAAGATATGAAATGATAAAATTTCTCATCAGTATAACAAATTAGATAAATGAAGTATATGGATATCATTGAAGTAAAATTAATTGAATAACTGATAAGTTTCAGTTTACATTTAGTCATATTGATACGAAATAAAAAATAACAGAAAATTTAATAAAATTATTCTTGAAATTACGTTGCAAATTATTTTAAAGAAATTTTTTTAATTTATGCATCTTTTTTTTTTTTTGGAAAACCAGAAAAAAAAAGAAAGTAAAAGTTAATTTCACTCTTTTTTTTTCTTCAAATTAGAAAAAAAAAACATATATCATTTCCGATAGCAAACGGAAATCAACAAAAATGAAAAAGAAAAGGAAAAAGAAAAAACGAATAAAATATATTTATATAAGAACAATAAGGCGGAAAAAAAATATTGTTTTTTTATTTTTTTCATTTTACGAAATTCAAATTTGCCGAATTAATTGGGTCCTTTTAACTGCAATTTTATTCATTTTTTATTTTTCCTACGCATTTTGCCCTACTCCTGTCATCCGTTAATTCCTAATTTAAAATTTTTTTTTTCTTTGCCCTACGGGGGTGCATTTTGATTATTTCTTTCTTTTTTTTTTTTTTTTCAAATATCGTTCCGAAAAAAATAACTCTCGTCTCTTTTTTCATCACCAAATATTCCACTTTGTATCCGTGTTCGATTAATCTCAAAACATCGTTCATCCTTTTTTTTTTTTTTTTTCGAGAAAACTTGTTGAAATTCTTGAATAGAAGGGAAATTAAAAAAAGAAAAAAAAAGGCAAAAAGCAAAAAAAAAAAAGGAAAGGAAAAAAATACGAAAGAGAAAGAACAAAATTGTCGCAAAAATTTTCATAGAATAAAAGAGACATGAGAAAAAAAAAGAGAAATATCCAGTTTTCAGTTCATTAATGAAACGGTCAATTTTCAATAATTTCATAAAAGTTTGAAATTTTTTCCTTTTTTTTCAAAATCTTCATTTGTAAAAAGGTTTTTTTTTTTAAATAGCTTTTCCAAAATATAGTAAAAAATTTGAATAAACTGATATACTTATGATATTTTATAATAAAATGATCTGAAAATGCATTATTTATATGTATTCCAAAACAAACACGGCCCATTTGAATTCGTTAATTAATTTAAATTGTTATGAAATTTTGCAAAAATTGATTTTATAATTTAAACTTAATTAATTAGTTATGAATACTTCTTATAAAGATAATTTATTAAATTGTTATAAGATGATGAAGAAAACAAAAATGAAAAAACAAAAAAGAATGCGGAAGTAATAATTGATAGTTAATTGGAAAAAAAAAAATCAAAAATTGGAAATTATAAATCGGAATAAAAATATTCTCCCAAAAAACATATATATGTTATTGTATCAATTATTCAACTATAAAGCATAAATAAATAATAAATCAAATAGTAAAGAGGCCGTAAAAAAAAAAAAAAAAAAAAGACGGAAAGATTGGAATGGATAATTTTGTCAACAAACATTCAACAAAACAGGCGAATTTTCATTTCCAATCGGTCAATTTTTGATTGCCAAAAAGTTTTGGTATATATTTGTTTGATATTTATTTATTGCGTAAGTAAGGCGGATCCAATACGATTAATGAAAAATTTTTGTCTTTTTTAGCAATAAGGAAAATAGTTGATGATGGATAAAGGAAATGGATTAAAAGAAAAGAAAAAAAAAGAAGAAATTTTTAAAATGGCTAGTTTTTTTGTTTTTTTTCCCCTTCACATTTAATCTAACAAATTTTATTTGAAAAAAAGATAATTATATTAATTGATTCCATTGTATTTCATCAATTAATCGAAAAAAAAGAGAAGAGATTGCTTGAGTAAATGATGAAATTTATTATTTACATAAATACATTTCTAATTTTTAATAAATTTATTTACCAACATGAAATAAATTATTGATAATATTAAAATGTTTAAATTTTTTTTTTCTTTTTTTTTGACACATAATGTTACGCATTTTTTTTAATGTGATATTATGTGACATAAAGAAATTAATTGTATAATTTTATGAAAATTTATGCATATTTTTATCGATTACGGTAATTTATGTATATTTGTATAGATTACGGCAATTTATATATATCTTCATTGTTGAACACTGAAAATTACAGAAGCTGTACGGAAGATATCGTAAGAGAATAGAGTGAATGTGATTTAAAATACCGTAATCGTTTTTTCTGAAAAGGGATAGTGGTATGAAAAAAGAGGAGCAGGAAGATTGGGCATTTTTTATTTATAGATATTTTTGGATTTAATTCGTAAAGGAAAATTTTTAGAATAAATTCAAATTTTGAACTATTCGATATTTTCTGTTAATAAATTTTTACAGTATTTTAGAATACATTCAGCGAAATGTATCGAATTTTAATCTTACCTTAAAATTAACTGTTAATGGTTTGATTTGAAAAAGAAATGCTAGATTTTTAAATTAGAATTTATTTTACTTTTAAAAATTTAAGAATATTTATTCATACCCTATAATCCTCGCATTTAATTAGTTAAAAAATTTTTGCGGAAATTTTCGATTAGCAATAGAGCAAGAAATTATCCTTAAAATTCTAATAATTTATTTTAATATATAAATATATTTTTGAAGTATATAAATAATCTATGCAATTAGTATGTCAGTTTTTTTTTTCCATTTTATCTCAAACAAACTTCTTATATTTTGATTTATTTTGGTTGCTTTTGGAATTTAATTTTAATTTCATTGTTCTTCCATATTTTCGTCAACAATCATTTTACAAATTTTCGGAGAGCAATAAAATTTAACTAATGAATGAAATGAAATGAATTTTGTAATATTAAATCAAAACTAAAAATATCAAGCTAACAATACTCTCCAAATAGTCATAAATTTCCGTTTCATTTCATTTCATTTTTTTCTTTTTTTTTTGTATTCAAAAATCTTGTAAATTCTTTTTTCGCACTATTTTTATATTTACATTTAGCCCATATTTTTGTCAAAATAAGGATGAAAATATTTACAATACGAGACGAATTAAATTTGCTATATTTTCTCCAATTTTTATTTTAATATTAATTCTTCAAATATTAGTCAAATTAAAAATAGACCTTAAATTGTTTCAAATATGCATATGGCAATTTCATTTGCGCTAATTCATTATAATTTATTAATTAATAGGTCAAATTTGCTTATCTAAAATAAATATTATTATAAAAGTGGAATGAAAGATACAAAAGGAACGATATAAGATGAGGAAGTATAAATGAATTTTAAATCTTAGAAAAAAAAAAAAAGCAAGCGTTCAATGAATTTTAGATAAACATTTTTGAAAATTTAGCACAAAAAGGAAATTGTTAGTTAACTGTCAAATTTTGACGAATTATGCAAACAAAACATATTGATAAATATGTTTTGTTGAAAAATATGAATAAATTTTTGAGTTTGGCATCTTTTTCTTCTTCTTTTTTTTTCATCCATTTTTCTCTATTGAATTTATGTGTTGTTTGAATTGAATTGAAAATTGTGTAGTAAAAAATTTTAGAAAATTTAGCGTTTTTCTTTTCCCACTTTGACACAATTCTTTTTTTTCAAAAGTTTTATAAAACGATATGCAAACAAGGAAGTAAATATGAATTTTTGAAAAGCAAGCAAAAATTATCTATTACTTATATTCAAGCAAAAAAGAAAAATTTTCCTTCCCTTTTTGTTGCATTAATCTTTTTTTGGCTGGAAAAATTTTAAGTTTATTTTAGGATTTAATTTAAACTTAAATAAACTTAAAAATTTGATTAGGATTTGCAAAAAAGAAAAATGGATTGAATAAATTGAATTTTCAAATTATAAAAATTGAAATGATAAAAATCTATGATGCTATAAGTTTGTTCTCAATGAATTAAAATTGATAAAATTTTTAAGTAACAAAAATATCTAACAACGATTTCAATTTTATATTACTAATTTTAGTGATTGGAAAAATTTGCAAAATTTATTTAAAAAAGCATTGATACATTATCTTTGTCTTTTTTTTTTTGTAAAAAAAGAATTATCTTTTCGATTATGTTATTTCAATAAATGTATGACTTTAGTTTTTTTCCTTCCAAAAAAAATTGTATTCAATAGTGGAACAAATTGATATTCACTGATCAATTTATCAATCGATCTTTTTTTTTTTTTTTTTTATCTTTTTTGGAAAATTTAGTTAATAAATTACGAAATAATTGCTTATCTTCTCGAAATATTTTGATAAAACAGGATTATCTATTTCAAGATATGAATTTTTAACATTTTACTCTGATTGTGTAAATTTAAGTATTTCCAGTACTTGTTTATTTATCATATTTCCAGTATTTTGTTTATTTATCATATTTCCAGTATTTGTTTATTTATCATTTTTCAAAATTTAAAGAGCGCTTTTTTTCATAAATTTTAGATTTAAATTTTTAATTTTTCACTAATAAAAATAAAAAATGAAATTATTTCAGCAAAATGAATATTTTATTTAAACAATTCTATAAGAAATAATGATATGATTTTATTTATAATAAGTAGAAAAAAAAAGGTCATAAAAAGCTTACGGATTGTTTGAGAAAAATTTGGAATTGAATTGAGCAATATCAAAAATGCTTCAAAATTTGATAAAGTATTTGTCTCCCGCAATTTTTGATCCTCTATTTTTACGAGTAAATTTGGACAATTTTTAATCATTACAGAAAAAAATTAATGAGTGGGAAAAGTATTGGGAAAAATTTATATTTGGAAAATGAAAATTATCAATGATAATCTGATACTAAGAATCATTAATCAATGCTTAATATTATAGAAATTTAAGTATTATTCGAAAATTTTAAAATAAACTTACAATTGCAAGTATTCATAAATTAATTTTATTCTGTAAGTTGTAATTATTTTTTATAATATTCAAATATAACCTTCCAATTTATAATATTTAAATTACAATATGACTTTAAGAGTTGATCATAAAGTAAATATGATCAACTTTTAAAGTTTTCATAATTTGAATATTCATAATTTGAATACAAACATGTAAGAAAATAAATTAAATAATGAATATAAATGAATTCATTTCATAAATTTCTAAATAAATATAAATTTTTGCGAACAATTTCAATCCAAAAAATTTTTATCACAAAAATTCATAATTCATTTATTAAAGGTATATGTTCATCCAAAGTAGTAATGATAATAGGTGTCACAAGGTACCATGGTACCTAGTTCCGTCAGGTAACAATCCAAAAACAAGCTTTTCTTCTTTAAAAGAGAAAAAAAACAAAAGAAAAAAAAAAAAACGAAAAAAAAACATCAAACATCTCAAATAATGGACAGTTAATTTTTATTCCTTGAGGCGCTTCGTACCAATACGTACTCCTTATATCTACATACATAGATCAAATGGATCAAAAAAGTGATGATGATCATGATGATGATAATGATAATGATCATCATCATCATTATCATTATCACTATCATGATATATTAATGATTATAAAAATTTTTAATTGATAAAATATTGATATGAAATAGCAAATTAATCATTAATACTTACTTTCTTTATCTTTTTTTTTTCAAATTTATCAAACTAATTTCTCAAATCATAATTTTAAATTATAATAATAATAATTTCTTTTAATTTCTCTTAATTTGTTAAAAAAAAAAAAAAAACAAAGAAGAACGTCTTCCTTTCATATCCTCATTTATCTGTCAAAATAACTCACTTTCCATTTTATTTTTAATATCATCAAATTGAAGTGTCATCTCTAATTATCAAAAAAAAAAACTTTTTGTTTTCTTTCCATAAAATTTTTGTGATTTGGAAATTGTATCATTTAAGAGAAAGACAGGAATAAAAAAAAAGAAGCGGAAAAATCGAGAAAAGGAATTTTTTCCCAAAAATATATGCAAAGAAGGAGAAACTAAATATTTCGGGAAAAATAAAAGCAAATCATTTATGAGATGGAAAAAGAAAAAAAAAAAACAAAACAAAAAGAAAAAAGGAAAAAGAATAAAATAGGATGAAATAAAAATGAGAATGAAATAAATTGAAAACCGGAATAGAAATAGGATTGAATTTGAAATAGGATTGAATGAAGAGAAGTAAAATTAATTGTAAATTTAAAAATTCAATTGGGTCAATTGTACTTGTGCTTTTTTTATTTCTTAAATTTTAATTTACTATTTTTTTTCTTCAAAATTTCAACTTTTTACTGTTTGTTTTGAAATGATCAACCATGTTTTACTTTCATTTTCTTCCGTTCACTATTTCATTCTTCAAAAAGCATTGATATTTATTTTCATCAATTAATGAATTTGATTCATCGTATGCTACGGTAATTTGACATTTGACCTAATTAGTAAATTTAAAACAATGAAAAAAGGACGAAAAAAAGAATTCATCGTCATTTCACTTAAAATAATTTTAAAATAACAATGCAGTTGTCATGGAAAATAATTATTTTAAACCAAAAAAAAAAAAAAATTAATAAATGCATATTCCTTTTAAAGAGGTCTATTCATTTATTTTTTTTTTCTCGATAAATTTTGAATTTAATTTAAAAATTAACAAATTCGAGTTTTATTTGGATCATTTAATTTTTTTTTTTTTAAATTCAAAATTTAGCCATAAAAATAAAAAGAAACGAAATAATTCAAGTAATATGTTAAAATAAAATCAATTAAAGTTTGAAGATCTTGTAGCAAGAAAAAATGAGAATTATTTATTAAATATTAATTTTGATTTAATATATAATGATGGTGTGATGATAGCAATTTTATCCTATAAAAATTTTTGATAATTTTTACTTTTCATGCAGAGAAATTGGTCCAGTGCGATGAGAGTCATATTTTGATGGAAAATTTTAACAATATCATGAAAGTAGACGTAATACACGTCGATTTCAAATTACGTACGAACGTACGTGAATACCACGAAGGGAAACAGGACGTATAATTGACTGACAGATTATAAATAATCGTTTGATTATACGTGAATGATCTAATTGTGATAATAATACATTTTGTATTATCAAAGTAAATTTGATAGAATGATAGAAAGTATCAATTCTCATAAATCATTGATATGGAAAAAGTTTTGAATTTTTTTTTTAAATTTAGAAATGAAAGAGTTTTGTTTTCGGGGGGGAACAGATCAGTTGAAAAACAGATCAATCAAATGATACCTCAAGATAAGTTAAAAAAAATGATAACTCAGAATTAGTTAAAAAAACAGATCACTTAAATGATAGTTCAAGATAAGTTCAAAAAAACAGATCAGTTAAAAAATAAAACAGATTAGTTAAATGATATTTTTGATTTATCGAAATTTATTTCGTATTTTAAACTTTCTATATAAATGAAATGAAAATCTAAGTTGATTAAAATGAATCATTTAAGAAATGTCTAAAAAATGATAGCCTAAAATTAAGTCCAATTTGAAACTAATCATTTTGACTAATTATATCCTTTTTACTCATCAAATTAATACTTTAGTAATTTTAATAAAAAATATATTTTAATTGTTTTTATTAGAATGCAAATATTTCTTATTTTCAAATATCTATCAAACAAAATGATTGATTGCAATTCAAATTTTAACAACAAAACAAAACCTCTTTTTTTTTTTTTGCAAATCTTTTCCTTAAATACAAGCATTTTGCAATAAAAAAAAGTTTGTTCTCTACTGAGCCTTTTTTTTTGCTTTTTAAACATAAATCATTCTTAGTTTTTCAAACTTTTAATTGGATAAAATTTAAACAAATAATTCATTTTAATTAGAATTTGAAAATTATTGCTGAATAATTTCGGTATAAAATTATTCATAAATTTTATAATTTTATCATATAGTACATTTGTAATTCAAAAAAGAAAAGGAAAAGAAAAAAATTGAAATAAATATTTCATTTCTATTTATTTTATTATGAGGTAAATTAGATAAGCTGGGGATAAGTTGAATTTCGTCTCTTTTAAACAAAACAAAAGATTAATTTCTTTAGATTTTCTTGTTAAATGTTTGATTGAAATAAGTTTTTCTTTTTCTTTTTTTAATTTTATCTTCCAAATTTAATAATTTCGATAAATAAAATTAATTTCTTGAATTGCTGTTGCCTGTTTTTCCCTTCGCCTCCTTCCTCCCCCCACCCAATTAATTAGCAATCCAATTAACTTAAATGGTTGTAAAAAGAAATTGGTGCATCGATAATTTTAGTTATTACTTGATTAGTTGTCAATTGGGTCAAACTAATAACACGCGCACAAAATAACCCCTCGTAAAATACTCCGTCAATTTCACGGATCTTTTCTGGATGATTGGAAAAGATTTCATTCTTGAAAGGATTGTCGATAATTCGCACTCATTCAACTCTTGCTCCAATTTTCATTCTTTGATTGAAAGCATTATGATGAAAAATTGAATTTTCAATTTACTAACAATATTCCTTTTAAAAAAAATTAAAAATTGATATTTGAAATGGAATTTATTTAATTTAATCCATTAAAATTCAATTATAATTTTATTATTATTATAATATAAATTATTGTAATTATCACCAATAATTTTCTTTTTTATTAATATTTTCTTTTTAGTAATTCAAATATTGATATTTGAAATGGTAATTATTTAATCTAATAGAATTAAACTACAATTTCATTTTTAGAAAAATAGTTTTAAAAAAATACTGCAATTATTATTATTATCATTTTTATTATTATAATAATCGTTTTAATAATTAAAATTGTTATTCGAAATGGAAATTTTTTGTTTTACTAAAATTAATGAAACTATTATTACTACAAATGAAAATGAAATTATTATTACTACAAACATATTATTATAAGTACTACTATCAATCTTATCATTAAATGTTAACAGCAATAACTAACAATAATATTTTAAATTTTTTTTTCATTTCTATTTGATTTGCTAAAATTAATAATAGTTTTATTATTATTATCATTTAAAAGAACGCATTATTAGCATTATTAAGGTGAATTACCATTACTACTATTTCTACTATTATTATTATCACTCTTATCATTAATTGTTAAAAGTAATGTCTTTTGTATCACTGATAAGACAATTATTGTATCTAAAACAATAAATACAATACTTATTGTTATATTTTTAATTGAAAAGAATGAATAAAAAAAATTCATTTTTACTGCAGCAATAATAATGATATAATAATGCTATTCTAATCATTCACTTTAAAATATAAATTTGAAACTCTAAAAATTTCAAATATTCTGGATTTACACTATATTTAGAAATATTATAAAAGCTCCCGTTGGTTCAGCAATTAAAAACTCAAATATTTAAATTAAAAAAAAGATAACAAAAAAAAACAAAAAAGGAAAATATTTATTATAACATTTTACAGATGAGATATACTAGTAAGAAATTATTTCCAAGTGAAAAAAGGAAAGAAAAAGAATTTGTCATAAATCATTGAAGTCCAAATCTGGAATTCATTTTAAAATTTATTTAAGTTTAGATAATTTCATATTTCCTTTTCATTCAATTTTTCATTCATTTAGTGGACCTGCTCAATAAATAAATAGTAATAATTCTTGCAAATTTAAAATTAAAAATTTTTCAAATTATTTCAAAATTTCAAATTAAAAATACTAACTTGTAATTTCCTTCCTGCATAACGTACATGTGTAACTTTTGAAATGTGCTTGCATTCGATGACGACTCAGTGACGATGAATGGCAAAAAATTTTTTGACATATCGAACATCGAAAACTTCCTATAAAATTGTTAATATTTAATTTTACATGTTATGATTAATTTGTCAAAGAAAAAATAGTCATATTTGAAACTAATTAAAAATTAAATACCAGTTTTGATTATTTTAAATGATAGCAAAATATTGAAGAATTATATATCTGATAAAAGAAATAACTCAAATCTATTATAATGAATATAATTCTTTCTAAATTTTTTACTGATTTGAATGTTATTTTTTATTTAACCCTTATTATTCTTATTACACATTTTTCAATTATATTGATATGATAAGGAAATTTTTATCATTAGATGGAATGATATTATCATGAAGTAAATAAACAAGTATTTAGTAATTCTGGATGAAAATTTATTGAAACAAAAATAACTAAGTTGAAAAGTCCATTATTTTACGAAATTTTTACCAAAAATTGAATCAATACGTTTTAAATTTTAAGTATCGTCAGCTTACTTCTTAATAATCAATTTGTTTTTTTTCTTTTTTTTAAATAGATGGCTTAAATTATTCTAAAATTCATAAATTACAAAAAAAACTGATACCTTTTAAATCAGGTCTCTTCAAAACAGTCCTGAAATTACCCTGTTGAGGTGCAATGCTTTGTTCTACATTGGTTAATAATTGTGAACTTTGCTGAAAATTAAAGACTTTTAAAAATTTTTTTTTGTGAAAAGAATATAAAAACAGAAATTAAAATTACTACATTTAAATTTATTATAATGAAAAAATTAAGAATCAAAATTGCTATACTTGAATTTACCGAAATAAAAAATTTTTTGCATATTTCGAATTTTTTGCATTCAGATTAGTTATCTTTGGTTGGCTAATTTCTGAAAAATTTTTAGCATTTTATGCGTGTCGTGCTTTGCGTTGTTCACTTATGCTACGATGATACGAATAAAAATTAATTTTAGTCCATAGAAATATTTCAAAAATTCTGGAGAAATATGTCATTTTTACGATAATTTTTATCGAGGTTATATTTTTGAAAACGTCGAAAACTTTAAATAATAATTCCAAGAAAGAAAGAGAAAAAGAGAGAGAGGGAGAGAGAGAGGAGAGCTGGAAGAATAATCATATTTCCAGTAATTTTTTGTTAAGTTTAAAAAGATTTTTCAAATAATCCAAAATTACTGAAAAAAATTTATCCCAATTAGAATAAAATCAAATATTCTATTCAATTCTATACTAAAATTGTTACTCTATTTTAGATGCAAGAATCATCTTTTTCCGTATTTTCCCTTTAATTAATTACTTGTACATTCATTTGTGATAATTATTGAAAAGCTTAAATATAATAAATGAATTATCAAAATAAGAAATATATGAATTGCTCTCATGAATGAGAGGGAAAAAGAATTTTACAATTAATACAAAAACAATTCTGATGGTAAATTTTGAAATTAATTATGAACCTTCGATGATGGGTTAATCAAACGAACTTGTTTAGAAAGTTGCTCGAGAGTTCTCATGAAATCATCATCCATTAATGCTTGTTTTGGAGGTGATGGTAAACTTGTTGAACTATCATGATCGGATGATGAAGATGTCATCGAATTTTCCACAATACCTGTAATTTGCATATTTTTGCATGTAATTATTTATCTTCTTCAAGATTTTAAATTCTTTTCAAAAAATATAATGCTTGCAGAAAAATCAATACAATAGCTATTAAATATTAATAAAAAAAAATATTACTAATATAAAACATTATTTTGTGATAAATTTTAAACTTTCAATATTTTAATTATCCTTTAATTATAATCAAAACTGAAATGAAAACTGAATATTTTTATGATACGTATAATCTATTCTACATTATTATATTCAATTAAATTTTCATAAAAAATATTCCCGTGATATCCCAAAGCTGTTTATGATAGATAAACAAATCAAATCATAATGCCTTTTCAAAATATTCATTAATCAATCAATTTATATGAACTTAATATCATTAAAATGCCAAAAAGAGCTTATATATGAATATAATTTATTGGTAATAAATAATAACTTTCAAATCATTGTTAATTTTGGAAATTAATCGTATTTCAAATTTCTTTTTTTTTTTATTTTCGAGTATATATATAGATACAATTATATTTTTATGTAAGTAAAATTCATATATTTTTTAATTAAATCTTCTTCAAATTGATATAATATTATATTCAAAACGGATTCAGTATTGAAAATAAAAACGGAAAGGAAGATGGAAAGAGAGGGAGGGAGAGAGAAAGAAAGAAAGAAAGAAAATATTCTTGAATGAAGAAAAGAGAAGAGATAAGATAAAAGATAAGTTTATATTAGCAAAACGGATAATTCTTCGTATTTTATTCTATTTCCTAATTGATAGGATACAAAAGGGATGGATACAAATTTGACATGAACAATTGCAGTTGCAAAAGTGTTATTTATAAACCGGTTTAATCTCTTCATCCCTCTTTTCTCCCGCCTTATCATCATCTCTTCTACCTTTTTCAACTTAACTTTTACCCGCTATTTCGGATCAAAAATAAAAATCCGATGAAAAATGCATGCAAAATAAGTAGTAGTAGTAGTAGTAGTAGTTATTATCATAGAATGAAAGAAATAGAAAAATTGACTAAAATTACTAAATAAAATAAAACATTAAGTTTTTGAAAGTTTTATTTAATCAAATTAATATATGGTCTTTTTTTTCCTTTTGAACTAATAATAATTTATACAACAAATTATTAGACAAACACACTGAAATTATTTGTTAGCTGCTATTATTATTAAAGTGATGGACTGAATGATTGAATAAACCACATATCATAGTGATCAAAGTAACTTTTAAAGTAATTAAATTACAATGCAATATTTTAGATGCTAAATTTCACCGAAGAAAAAGAAAAAGATGAAAAAATAATTAAGATAATTATATATGGAATGTTGCTTCTGATTATTTTCGAGATAGAATTTCCTCGTTTTCTTTTTCATTTTTTTTTTTTTTTTAAAAAGATTGTTGTTTACTTTAAGTAATGAAAAAAAAAACACGATAAAAATATTAATTACTGAAATAATTCCTTTTTCTAATTAATTTTTCCTTCCAACTTACATTCATTTCATATTTCGGTTCAAATCTTTCTCTCTTTTCCCTCTCTCTCTCTTTCTTTCCTTCTTTTTTCTCCTTCTTCTGACTATTTTAAAATTTGTCAGTTTAAGATAATTTTAGCTTTTTTTCGCTCTTTCCTTCTCTCTCTCTCTCTTCTCCTCTTTTTCTTGTTTGATTATTTTAAATTTTGGCAGAAATTAAGTCAATTTGAACTTGTTAATCTAGGCTTTCAATTTTTTCAGGCATTTTACTTCTTTTTTTTTTTTCCTCGAATAAGGAAGCAAAAAGAATAATTGATAAATCGTTTTCTTTTTTTTTTAGTATTTGTTATAAATGAAAAAATGATCCATCATTTCTTCAATTAATATTATTTTATTGACTATTATTTTTTGATTGTACCAATGCCCTTTTTCTGAAAATCTTTTTGAGAAGGCATTTATTTGCAAAAGAAGATGGAAAAAATGTAAATTTTTGAAGTGAAGAATTGAAATAATTGGATCAAAAATTTGAATCTTACACGAAATGATGCTGTCCTTCTACATTTCAAACATACGCACAAACACACATACACACAAAATACCATAGTATTAGTAGCAAGAATAGAAGCCACTAGTAGTACCACATACAGGTCACTAGGTCATATGACCGAAAAAAAATTTTAAAAAAAAAAAATAAAACTTCCTTCTTTTAATTTGTTTTTTTTTTTTTCTTCTTCCTTCTCCCTCTTTTACTATTTGAAATTGCTTCACATGTTTGTTTGTTTGTTTGTTTGAATTGTAACGTCATTTTATTGATGTCGCAATCTTTCTGCGAAATTATTTCGGAACATTATTACTTAATTTAAAATAATTAAATGAAAAAAAAAGAAAAGGAAAAAACAATAAATTCTGAAATAGATGAGAAATTTCTTTTTTTTTTGTCCTCTTTTCCTCAAACTTAGTTAATTTTCGCTAAATAATTAATATATTTAAATATTTAAAATTTGTCTTAAAAAAAAAAAATGAAAACAATAGAAATAAAAGTAAAAATAAAATTTTATTGTTAATTAGCATGCGAAAATTTTTTTTCCTTAATTTTTAAGAAAATAATTTCACTAATTATTTTTCTTAAACAAATTTTATTCTATTTTGTATGATAATGAAACTATACGCCAATATTTTTCATGTACGTGAAACTAAATGAATGATAAAATATAGTAATTAGATAATAATGAATTAGCTAAACAAAAGCTTATCTGATTTAGTTGAAATTAATTTGAAATAAAAATTTAATTAATTAACAACATTAATAAAAATCTTATCATTGATTAAAGACAATATCGTGAAATACATTAAATTGCTAAATGTTATTACAAAAAGAAAGATTAGAAATGTTAGAAAAAAAAAATTTTGAAAACTGAAAAAAAAACTATGCGAATATTGGTATATAAAAAGGCAAAATCAAATTTTCATTTTTAAAAAGAAAAAAACATTCAGAAAAATTATTTTATTCCATTTTATATTTGGCTATTTATTTAATTAAAATTTGCACTAAATATTGGAATTTTTTTGTTGTAAATGAGAAATGGCATCGATAATTCAAAAAAAAATGTTAATCTTCTGAAGAGGAAAAAAGAAGGCAAAAAATGGTTTCAAAAATTTATGAAATTTTGCATAATTTAAATCATATGAATAACAAATTGAAGAAGACAAGTGAGAATTTCAACAAAATGAAAGTTATGATGAAATTTTCGAAAGAAACATAATGAATTTTAGAAAAAGATAAGAAAGATTTAATTCTATTCTGTTAAATTCAAAAAATTTTTAAAGTCCTAAAAATTTGAATTATTATATCCAAACGAAGTAAATATATCTTTGGTCAATGATTCAAAAATTTTTACAAAATTTTCAAAATGCAAACTGCTTAATATACTATAATTTAAAAAGACGATATATATATTTAAATTTCAACTTAAAAAAAAAATATTTGAGAAATAGATAATTAGAAGATAAAATTAAAGAAAAAATCAGATAAAATAAACGAAAATTAATTCTTTTATAAATTGTAATTACATATAAAAATGTCATATAATAAGCTAGTGATATATTAAATTGATAAAGAAATTGCAAGTACATTTGATAAAAGATTTTAAGAAAATGTAATATTACTAATATTATAATTATAGCAAATAGTTTTAATAGATTTTAGTGAAAATTGAAAAATTTAATTCGAAATTAAATTTTTTTTTTTTTTTACAATAGCTTCTCTATTAATCATCATTATAATAATATCCATTTTATTAGTATATGTATATATATGTATATAATACCATAAGCTATTTCGATTTGATTTTTCTTAAAGAAAGAAAACATAAATAAATTAATAAATAAATAAATAATTAATTAATTAATAGAAAAGCTGCATTTAGCTGGATTTTTTTTTTTTTTTAATGAATCAGAATTAATCACAAACTTTCATTATTGTCTTCTATTGTTGTCATCTCATCATTATCAACCGTTGCTATCACTGCGGTTATTTCGCTAGATTTGGATCCGAGTTGTCGTTCTGCGACACCGCAAGCTGCTGCGATTTTCAGCTGTTCTTCCAGTTGCGAATGTCCAGCATTCAATATTAATGCATCCATTACATATAAATTTAAACAAATGAGTGCTATACTTTTGAATACATTCTTCTACTTGCAATATGCTTTTAGTCGTCGTCCAGCTATCATCCAATCGGTGAAATCACTAAAATTTGTTATAAAATTTTGTCAAACTTTTGAATAAGTTCAAAAACTTTTTAGACAGTACAAATTACGAATTTCAAATATAATTTCAAATATAATTTCAAATTTAATTCCAAAAAGAATAAGAGTGGTTTTTGACAAGCATTTTAATATTTTTAATACATTTTAAAATTAGCTAATTCATAGAAAATTTGAAATTTCAAACAGACTTAATCTATATATCGTAAAAAAAAAGCAAGGAGAAAAATAAGTAAAAAAATATTTCAATAAAAAAATTAGAATCTGAAAATCAAAAATTTTCAAGTTTAAAAAATTATAGACAACTTATTTCAACATTCAGTAAGCATGCTAAATTTATATTAACATTATTAAGTATAATCACTGAATTTCTATAATTTACTCCGTACTAATAATAAATTTATACCGAATTGGATTAAATTTCAGAAAACCTATTACTAAAATTCGTCAATATAGGAAAATAGTCAAAAAATAAGGTTGAAAATTCTTCAAAGCAAAAAATTTATTCTTCCTGAAGCATAAAACAAATTCAAATATTGCCATTCGTTTGATTTATATAATTGTTTTAAAAGTGGTATTAAAACGAAAGGGTCAGGAATTTTTGAATATAATTAATTAATTGCATAATTAACCAATTAAAGGATATGATTTCAACGAAAATTACTAATTAAAATCAATTTATTAATTGTTATATTAGCAAAAAAGTAATTGCTTTACAATTTTGAATTAATCATTCGAATGAAAGAGGAAAAAGAAAAAAAGAAAGAAGACAAAATAAGAATTA
Organism: Onchocerca volvulus; assembly: GCA_000499405.2. NCBI lineage: Eukaryota > Metazoa > Nematoda > Chromadorea > Rhabditida > Onchocercidae > Onchocerca > Onchocerca volvulus. Next base: position 4,166,608 of record HG738139.1, on the reverse strand, counting down.
AAATTTTTGAACAATGATAAAATTTTAATGGATTTTAGTTCAAAATAGCAAAAGAAGTATGAAAAGTTTAAAAAAAAAAAAAAAAAAGACACGAAGAAAGATCGAAAGGAAGGGAAAGAAAGAAAGAAAGGAAGAGAAAGAGAGAAAGAAAAAATGTAGAAAATTTTTTATCATAACCAAAAAATGATAATAGATTTCACAAATATTACCTATAATTTTTCTAAGATATATTTCAATCTTAAGAAAGAAAAAGTTTTTAAACTCTTTTAATCCTAAAATTTGAAACATTTAATTAACAATTTAATTAATAAAATTAATGACTATGAAACTCAATATTAATTCGATTAAACATTTAAATTATTTAGAAAAGAAAATTTACATTTTCATCATTAATTATCAAATATTTGCTATGATTTCTACTTAAAGAATAAAACTGAATAACAATTTGTAACGAAACTGACCAATTCCAGAAAAATGGTTCATATTTGCTTGGACGATTCCTTTAGAAAGAATGATGTTGCAGGAAGATTCGATCGGAGGAGGAAGAGGAGAGAGGAAGAACGGAGAGAGAGGAACGGTGGTGATAAGGGGGAGATTCGGGAAGATGGTAAAAGACGGGGGAGGAGAAAGACCTAATTTAATAAGCTCTCGGGTGGAATTTAAATGAGGGTTTTCTGGGAAGGGAATGAAAATGCATGGATGGGGTCCTATTTTACCAAAATGCTCTCAGCAAAACTACAGTACATTTATCAAACATTATCAGCAATTCGCTCAAATTTCTCTTTCTGTTCATTTCATTTCATTTCATTTCAAATTTCACTCTCATCCCGAATAGCTCCCTCCCATTCGTTCATTCATTCCTTCCTTCTCTTTTCTAACTCTTTTTTTTTTTTATTTTTATCATTACCTTACCAGTTTCATACTATTTGCTATCCTATTTTGAAAAAAAGTTCAATCAAATATACCTCATTTAATCACAATTCTGATAATCTTCTCATCAACCAAACTGTCTGAAAAAAAGAAATCAGAAGAAGAGGAAGAAGAAGCAAAAAAAGAGAATTTCAAAAATATTTCGAAGAAATTTAAGGTAAAAGAAGAATGAGAAGAAAAAAAACAAGAGGAAAAAGACGATTGGGTAAGAAGCAGAAAAAAAAAAATGGAATAATAATTTGGAAATGGAATAAAAAATAAATAAATATATTTTATTTGATAATAATTTAAGTTTTCTAATTGTTATTTGCTAATTATTACATTCATTAATATGAATTATTCAAACTTCTGTAAGAAATTCAAACAATGCTTTATTTAATAAGTCGCTGAATTATTTTTTTTTTAAATATTTAATAAATATTTTTAAAAAGCGAAAATATTCCTTTCATATAATGATAAGATTGGGAAAAAAAAAAACTGTCTAATGGTGAAATTCGCTGATTAATTAATTACTGTTACTGCTAATGATAACAGTGACAATGATTATGATGATAATTGATGATAGCTTGATGCCGTTTGAGAAAAGGAGCATTTTTGAAAGTAGTTTTAATTTGTTGTATATGTTGTTGTATTGTTCAGATGAAGGAGCATTGGAGCAGGACATCATCGACCCAAATTCGACCGATCGTTGTCGAAGTCAAAGCAATTGTAGTAGTATTATTTGCTCATACCCGTTTCATGCCGCATCATCTCATATCTTAGATTAGATTACTTATCACCTAAAAATTGCAATCGCTTCAAACAATTGGCTACACATCTTATAGTATCTAATGATACTACTACTTTTCTTATCCACACTTATCACAATATCATCAGCACATTATCATTTTTACAACAACAATGAAAGGGAAATAGTTGTGATTAGATTTTATGAATCGATAAAGATAATCATCTTCCATTTTTCCTATTTTCATCCTTGCTTTCTTCCATTTTCTTCTTATTTCAATCCGCTTTCCTCCGGATATTGAGCATTTTGAACTAATCATTAGCTATTATCTAATTTTAACAATTACCATAACAATCCAGCATAATAACAAGAAAAAAAGAAAAAAAGAATTCGAGCGAAATTAATTTAAGTTTAATTAAGTAAAGGTTAGAATTTTCTTAAAAAAAAAAAAAAAAAAAAAAGAAAAAGGAAATGACAAAACAATTTTTTTGTTTAAAAAAAAAATCTATTAACATGCATCGATGATTACTTTTATCGTCGACGCTAATTGCTTACAAATCAATTGGCATATTTATGGCATAAATAATCAAAGCAAAATGAAAGGAAAAGAACAAGAAATAACGAACATATATAATTAATCGAAATTAAAATGAAAAAATAATTAAAATTGTTGCAAAGTTGCAATATAGTCATTGTAAATGATTGATAATAATTTATATTATTGCAAAAAAGAAAAAAAAAATTCCGAAAAAGTTAAAAACAAGAAAAAATTAAAAATTTTCTTCGTAGAAATAATTTTTGATACTATTTCTATAATGTTAACAGTAAAGAAAAAATTTCTAGTTCAATCTTTTTTTTTTTGTCGTATAAATTAATTAACAATTAGTCTAATCATTTATTAATTTGGGATTTTTGAATCGGAACTCTTTTTTCTCTTTTTTTTTTTTTGAAAACATGAAATTACATTTTGCATACTTTCTATCCCACGAACATCTTCTCAATGACAAATTGATAAATTGATAAATTGATGAGTCATAATTTCTCGAGATAATAAAGGAAGAAGAAAGATATGAATTTTGCTTGAACTTTTCATTTTATTATAACAAAACGAAGGACAAGAAAAGTACAATTAGTTGATTTTAAGCAGCTAATTAAAAACAAAAATAAGAATAAACAACAATAACAGTAACAATAATAGCAATAACAATAACACAATAACAAATAACAATAACAATAATAAATAGCACTAGTGAGTTACAATGACAATAAGTTTTAACCAAATGATGTGTGTTATTATCCTGTTTAGAATATTGATGACATAGTTGAGCATATGCTGGTCAGAAGAGTGAAACCCATGCGACTGGAACCGCTATTTCTAACTACCTTTATTGGTCAGTTGGTAGCAGCTCTCACCCTAAAATATACCAGTTTTGCATATATCTAAAACCTAGCGGCATTTTTCCCAACGAACTACTTATTCTAATCAGCAACATACGTGAATGAATGCCTTCCTTCCACCTTCAATCTCCTATTGCATTCATTCATATTTCTTCGCAGCTTGTTCTTGCGATCTGTACATTTGCGCATTTATGCATGCGAATTTTCAGTATTGCATTGTTTTGTTTCACCTGGTTTTATCGCTGTGCTATAAGCAACAACCTTAATATGAAAATTGTGACGACAAATTGCATGGATATTATCAATCTCCGGTTGCATGCATTTATCACGAGAACCTTTTCGTTAATTCATTTACTTATGCTAAAAGTCAATTCTGATTTGAAAAATAAAAAAAAGAAAAAAAAAGTTCAAAATATCGCTAAACTTCCAGTCAATTTCAAAATAATCATCATGGATAATAGTGATATATAGCTTAACTCAAACTAAACTATGAGATAATATAGCATTTGAAATCAAACTATAAATAATATAACTATTTCAATCAAAGTATAAATAATATAGCTAAATTTGAATCAAATTTATATAATTTATAATCATTTGAAATTAAATTGCCCTAAAAATTGTCACTTTTTTATTGCTATCACTTAGTATCTCTACGATTGTTTCGCAATTCATCGATTAATCACTAAGATAAAATTTCGAGTAATTTATCCACAGATGGAAGTTAATAAAAAAAATAAAGAATAATATTTATAGATCAATTCTCTAACTTTCAGAAAAAATCAACTTTCAAAATTTCATATTTCAAACACATTCCCTTTTTCTTCCTTTTCTTTTTTTTGAATCATTATCATTCATCGTAATCAGAATGCTTCTTTAATATATAATATCAATGGAAGATTTTTTTTATCTATTTTTTATGCAGTTAATATGTTAGTTTCTTAAATTTAACCATCACATTAATCTTTTGTTGCAAATTTGAAAAGTAATGAATTTAAATTTTGATGAAGAAAAATTTGATATCATATCTTTCTTTAAATATTATTTTCAATAGAAATTTTCATTGAGATGACATTTATTTTAACTTTTATTCATTTACTTTTTCATATCGAATTTTATGTGCTATTAAAAATGATTTGTTTGTTTGTTTTTCTTTTTTTTTTTGAAACAATTAATTACACTTAATTTTTTCTTTGATACATACATTGCTTTTTTCCTTTTTCATTTGCTAGAAGAAATTGAATAATCAACAAAGGAAGGGAGAATAATTGTAATTAATTTTAACTAATTTTTATTAAATGAAAACTCAATTTTTGTTTACAGTTTACTTTAGTCAATTAAATAAATAATTCTATCCAAATGCAAAAAAAAAAAGAAGAAGCTTCATAAATTTCATTTATTTTGCATATGCAAATTACGATAATTTAAATGTAATAATTTCAATATAATTATTGCCATTAAAAATTGTTTTGTTCATTTTTAATCAATAATTAATTTAAAAGAAAAAAATGAGAAAGAAAGAAAGAAAAAATAAAACAACTTTTACTATAAGAATTAAAAGCGAATGAATGAAGTGCTACGATTTGATGATGAAATGCTGCTACAGATAATGATAATAAGTAGATTGATGAAAAAGAAAATGATCAAATAATGATATGATAAGAATAGAAATGATGATGATGATAGGGATGATGGGAGAGAATTATTGAAAGATTGTTGGAGAAAAGCAACCGGTAGTAGCAGTCTGGTTGAATCAAAACTTAGAAAGCTACAACAGAATCTTCTTTCGTCTTCTTCTCTTCTTCATTCGTTGATTCCGAAATGAATGATGATGCTGATGATGATGATGCTTGGAACCAGTTTTCATGTAGCCAATTTTATTCCATATTACTTGTCTTCAGCAACTTTTCAAATGTTGCTAGTTGCTATGAAATAGGAATGGATGAATGAATCTTTTCACTATCGGAAACAATTTCTAACGAACAATGAAAGTTTTAAAAGGAAGAAGAAGAGCGGTGAAGAAGATATCGGAGATGACAAAAAGGATGGATTTAAACGGGAGAGAGGGAAGATTGAAGAAATTGAAGAAGAAGAAGAAGAAATGATTGATTTATAATAAAGTATAGAAATAATAGGCAAACTATAAAAATTTGAAATATTTATAGAATGAATAGATAAATGATGTAAATGATTAATGTTTATAAATATGTAAATCTAGGTATTGACATAAAAGTTATTTCAAATTTTTAATTAATCTTTTAAATTATTCAAATTTCCGGAAGTAAAAAAAAAAGAGTCAAAATAGTTATGAATTATGTTAATTTAAGTAATTCAAATATTTTTTTCCATTTTTTTAATGATATATTTTGCTTAATCGAGTATACGGTATCAACTTTTTCTGTGAATAAATTAACAAATTCAAATACAACAAAATCACAAAATTTGGATCAAATTCTAGAAATCTGATTCAAATTTTAAAAATTTAACCAAACAGAATAATAAATAATATAAAAGAAAAAAGAAAGTTGAAGATATTAAATAAGATAAATAAGATTGTACAAAAAATTAGCAATGAATTTTGAATCTTAAGCTAATTATAAATGCGAGTAATTTTTTTTTTAATTTCCTAATTTTTTTCCAAATTTTTTTAAATTTCAATTTCAACTTTAAATATTAAGCTCTTGTAATTCTTAAAATTATTCATAAAAAGTAACAAATTTAAGCTTTCATTATTCAAATCTTCTGAGAAATTGCAAAGAATTTCGAAATATTTTAAATAATTCAAATAAATATTACATTTTAGGCGAAAAAATTCTTACTCTGATAAATGAAGCAATATCTATAAATTGGGAATGCGATTTCATTTAAAATAGTAATAATACCTGGCTAATTGGTAAATTTTATGAGAAAAATACAATTTATGAAAGTATCAATATATCGAAAATGATTAAACGATAATGCTAATATCCATTTATCATTAATTTGAATTCCGGTAAATTTTATGAAAATGAGCTGGAATAAATTAAAGAGAAATTAGAATTTCAACAACTATTATGATAACAACAATGTTCATAAATTGTACATGCTGTGAACGAGTTTCCTCTAAATTTTTGTCAAATTATGGCACGACATATGTGACCTTTAATGATGAATAATTTTTTTATTTTTCTTTCTTATATTTGCATATTTTCTGGCTAAAGATAGTTTTTTTTTTGAACAAATTTAAAACATTAAAATCCATTATGATTCCAATATTTTCTTATTTCATGCATGATTTAATTCAAATTAATTTGATTGTTGTTAACTTAATTTAAGACTATCAATTTTTACCTGTATTTTTAATTTTATATTTTAAATACAAATTTTTGGGTCAAATTCAGAAATGCTATGAACATATTACTAATATGATTCAAAATTTGATGATTTCTAATTTAAACTGACCAATGATGATATTTGACGGCTAAACTTAATAATTAGCATCGCTAATTATGAAATGATTAATGAGGGAAGAGAAAAATTTGATGAGAAATGTAATTTAAATTAAAACTAGAAACAAAATTTAACCTTATCATAAGTGCACATAATTTTTTTTTTTTTAAACTAATTAAAATATGAGAGAGAGAGAGAAAGTAGAAGGTGGATTAAATTAAAATTTAAATCTTTGTTAGAGAAACATAATCCATATAAAAAAGGACATAATATTCAAAAGTATGAATTATTTTCTACTAATTTTTTTAAAAATTTATATTTAAGAATTAAACTATAGTAAACATATATAAAAAAACTATGATGAAACGCAAAAATTTGTATTAATAGCGAAAAAAAAAGTGGAAAATTAAAAATGAAAATTTGAAATTGAAAAAATATCATTTTAAGAAATAAATTCTTAAATTCAATTAAAAATTAAAATGTTGAATTTTCAATATAAACGAAATAAATTAAAAAAATATTCCAAGAAAAAAAAAAAAGTAAACAAAGCAATGTGATGCCGAAAAAAAAAAAGAGGATGAAATGAGTTTTTTGTTGAAGTTGGGATATTCAATAGGATGGTATGGATGTGAAGGGAAAATGCTAAGAGTAATAATGGTTCAATGGTCATTACTTGACCGCATGACTCTATGAGAATGCAAATTTTGTTGATAAAAGCGTGGTCATATAAGTGGACAGAGGCCGAACGACGATACGACGATTGGATTGAGAAGAATATGTGACATATAAGCAAGTAACAGTGGTCATCGTAAAAATACAGGAATAATAGATGATAGGTAATAGAAGTAGAAAATAGTACAGTAGTAGTAGCAGTTCATATTTATCCTTGTTATTGTTAGAGTAGTGTTGTTATCGTTGTTTTTGTTGTTGTTATCGTTATTGTTGTTGTTATTGTTGTCGTTGTTGTTGTTGTTGTTGTTGTTGTTGTCGTTGTTATCGTTGTTAACTTTGGAAAACAGGCGAGAAATGCTGGATATTTTGAAGAAATTGTCACACAAAATGAAAGAAAATTAGGTCTTCGACAGCTCGTTTGTCTAGGTCAATTCATCCTTTGCTTCCATATATCCGTAACGAATGAAAAATGCGAAATTTGTGAAAAATAAATCCAGAAGAAAATAAATTGCAACATCAAATACAATGTATGATCATAAGACAATAACAAAAAAAAAAAAAAAAAGAAGAAATAAAAATAAAATTGAATGACAATGAAGTTATAAGAATTTGATTTTAATCATTTCAAAAAAAAAGTTTCTTTCTTTTTTTTTTCCCTCCTTTATTCCAATCTTTCGTGCTAATTTTTCCTTTTAACTAAGCAATAGTTTTTTTTTCTTTTTTTTTGTAGTTCTGTTTGTAAAAGTGGGAAAAAAAAAAGTATGAAATGATTATATGATTTTAACGTAATGGAATTAGATCAAAATATAGGCCATACGATAATTTAAACTAAAAGATAGTTGAAAAAGAGGTTACAGAAGTTTGTTTGAAAAATTATTTTACTAAAAAGAACAAAAAAAAAATAAAAAAAAAAACTACAAAAATTAGCAGTCATTATCGGTTTTTAAACAAATAATGTTATGCCTTAATAATAGTTCATCCATTGATTAGAACGTAATAAATCTAAAATGATAATAAATAATATGAAATAAAACGAATAATTAGTATTGTAAAATATTCGCTTATTTGTTAGATTTAATTAAACTATGAATGTTTTGAAATTAAAATTTTTCATCAATTCCCTACAAATTCGTATTATTCATTTGGTTAACAAAATAAATTCGCTAATAGTAATAAGAATTAAAAAATTAATTAACAAACTTTGTAATGACAGTGATTGATGATGATCAAATCATTGATATCTTACAATTGAAGATGACATTGTTGTAAAATTTCATCCAAATGATAGCAATCATAAAATTTTTGGAAACAATTTTAGGAAATCAGGAAAAAAGAGCAGGATGCGGTAAAATTGTCATCTTTATTCAATTTTGATACATGAAATAATAATTTTCCACTTGTCCCTTCTGTTCTATTTCTTCCAGTACTTAAAAAGGACTTTACCCAATTTATTCTTTCACATATTTCCCACTCTTCTCTTTTTCCATCCTTTCCTATCGAAAACAAGAATTTTCAAAACTATTCTTCAATCACTCAAACGATTTTCATCTTATTATTATAGCTATAATAACTATTTTCATTCATTCATAACATATGTAAACATTCATAATTTGCTATTTATTCTTCTCTTCTCATTCTCAAATCTTTTCGTCCAGAAAAAAAAAAGGAAAAAAGGAACAAATAGGAATTAATATTACTCTAATAAATATTTATTGTCATTCATTTATTCTAATTTTCTCAGGCAAATTTTATATATATAAAAATTTAGTAATAAGTTTATTTTTGTTTACAATTGCAAAATGTTTAGTATTATTATTTTTTCCATGTTTATATGAGTATGTTTCATATAAAGAAACTTGTTGTTTATAAAATTTAGAAAAGAAATAATGAGTTTAGATAATAAATAAAAAATAAATTCAGAAACGAATAAATAAATACTAAATTCAAAAAGAAACAAAGTATTTGTATAAGTGAAGAGAAAAAAAAAAAGCAAAGAAGGGATCGATTTGAAATTGAGTCAATTATTGAACTTTTCAAATTTATATCAAAATTAATCAGTAAAAAAAAAAAAAGATACGTTATAAGTTATTTAATTCCATTTTTAAAAATTTCACATACATATCGATTAAAAAAAAGAGAGAGAGAAATTGAAAAAGGATAAAAGAATATGATGGATGAAGAAGGGGAAAAGAAATTATCCTGATTAATTCAAGAATCAGAAATTGGAAATTTTTTTCAGGGTTATTTTTTTTTCTTGTTTTCAGGAACGAAAAATCATGGAAAAACGAATCGACAATTTACACACAATTCTATTTCTACAAACAAAAGATTCTCTGATATCATATCAGAGTTTTAGAATCCATGGAAATTGCCCGGAGGGAATGAAACGAAGGATATTTTCCGATTGTACCATGCTGAGAAAGCATTTTTTCTTCAAATTTTCAGCTTACATGTTTGTCGGATTGAAAAAACTATAGCGATATATATAATTCCGGTTTTTCCAGGCAAATAATTTTAAAATGAAAGAATATTTAAAAATGAAACAAAAAATGAAATGAAATAAATTTTGAATTTTGTAATATTTTACATGAATTTCATCATAATTTACTGTGAAAAAATTTATTTTATAAGAGAAATTTATTGGTGAGATTTTTTTTTTTTTTTTTTTACTTTAAGATTGCACCTGCATTGAATTAATTCCATGCTCAAAAAATATGCCGAAATTCGTTGCAATCAAATTTTAAAATGATGAGAATTTAAATCATAGCATTAAAATTTTTATTTAGGAAAAAATATGGGATTTTGATGAGAAAGGATTTGAATAAAAAAAAAAAAAAAAAAAAGGGCGAATTTTCGAAGGATGTTCTAAGATCATTGAAAGATTTTCGGACAATTTTAATTAGATGTTGAAAAGACGATTAAATATTGCCGCTAAATTGAAAAAAAAAAAAAAAAACGAAAGGTAAAAAATGGAATGAAAAAAAAAATTACCTGTTAAAGATAAGGTAAATAAGAAAGATCAATGGATTGAGAATTGTGAAAAATAACAAAGATAAATAAGAGTACAATATTGAAATGATCTCTGATAACTAATCGAAAGATTTGAATTAAAATTTGGAATAAAACATAAATGATTATTATTATTTTTCGTACGGTAGCAGTAAAGTCTTACTGTTATAGGTTATTCTAAAATTTGAGGAAAATAAAAGCCAAAAGAATAACTTTGAATATTTTTGTTTGTAAATAATATTTAAAATAAAAAAAGAAAAAAGATGGAATAATACAAAATTTGGAATTTTTTTGTTGCACATTTTGCTCCATTCTTTTTTAAAATTTTCGCAAATTAATGAAATTTAAATAAACTGTATGAAATTACAGTCATTTATGTTATCCATATTTATCACACTCTTAGTATATGCTATTTTCAAGATATATTAATTAATTAAAAAGAAAAATAACTAGAAACCATATCAATGATAAGTTTTACATCTTTGTTTCGAAACCATTCCGAACAAAATAATTCTAATAAATATACCATAAACGCTTAATTAATTAATTAATTTGTTAATTAGTTCATTTTTCTTCTCTTGAAAAAATTTTCATTAAATATTAAAATTTTCTAAATGAATTTAAAATTATCCATTAATTAAAAGAAAAAATTATTGTCAACTTCTTTTATTTAATGAGTGGTCGAAACAAAAGAGGAGACATTTTAAGTAAAGAGAACTTTGATTTGTATTTCACTAAACCCTCCTGAAAAGGGTATCTTTTGATATAAAATTTGTAAGTGCGTTTATGATTAGATATAAACAATTATGCAAGTAGTAAAATAAAATAAAAAAAGTTAATTAATCAATTAAAAGTGCATTTGTCAATTTTTAGCTTGATTAAAAACTTTATATTTCATTGAATTTTATTTTTTTAAATTTCATTCCAATCAATTTGTGAATTATCAATAAACTACAGAATAAGCAGAAAAAAAAGAAAAAAAAAGAAAAAAAGAAAAAAATGACGGAAAACGAATCAATGAACTATAAAATTGAGAAAAATGCATGGCAAGAATTACGACGAACAATGGAATGCATATCAGATAAACCATTTCAAATCATATTCATCAGTAATCTTATTTATCAGTTGTTCATTAATCAGTCAAATTAGGCCAATATTTTCATTCTTATGACATTAAAAGAAATTCAAAGTTGATTTTTTACTTAAAATTCTAATTTTAATTCTTACAAAATTCAATTAGCTTTATTAAGAATTTCAGAAGGAAATGAAAATAATGATTATTTTTATCCACGAAGTGAAATTACGCAATCTGAAAATACCACTCAGTCTAATTTGGTACTTTATGATTCATTGCTTCTTATTTTTATTTCTAAATTTTTAATTATTCAAAAATAGAAAAAAAATTATTTTTTTTTTCGTTTTAATATGAGAATATATTGATTTTAATGAAAAATTTAATTTGTATTAATTGAACAGACAACTTTGTCTTTGAAAACAGCCAGCGATGGATATGATGAACACAGTCGAAAAATGAATGAAACGAAAAAAATGGAAAAAATTCCATTATGTAATCGAGCAAGATATCTTCAAAGTAATAATATCGCACAACTTAATAGTGTTTTCAACAATGATACAAAAAAGGTTTGACCTTTATTTGTGCTTACATTTAACCTTTCCATTGTTTACTTGTCTTTATTTATTTTTTTCCAAATAGCAAGCGATATTAATTAGTTTAAATTGATTTTTATTAAACTAATAAATTGATTGTTTGTTTTTCTTTTATTAATAAATAGAAATATATTAAATCAAAAAAAAAAAAAGGAACTTGAAATTACAATTAAGTGATTGGTATTAAACTTTGAAAAGCTTTAATGCAATTTTTCTTTTCTTTTGAAAGATATCTTTAAAAATTTAAGTAAATAAAAAAATATTATGAAATTTTAACACTTATATTATAATTATTAATTAATGCGAAAATTATTAGACAAAAGAATTGTCATCACGTTGTAAGAAAGTAATCAATCAAGAACTATTGTTTTGGCACGATCGTATACAATTCGAAATGAAACAAGTTAATAATACTAAATATTTTCATATCATATTTTATTCATTACACAGCAACAATTTATTTTTTATTCTTTTTTAAATTTTTTTAAAATGAATAAAAATTCATAGAAAAATCAGCTAGGATTAGTAGCCGTACAATTCCAATTATAATATAACTTAATTGCAACTGAAAAATAATCACCTAATTAATGAATAATTAACTTTGACTGAGTTTCATATCTTTTGTCTTTGAAAATTGTCACGAAATATTATCAATCCATGTGAACTGATAACATCTCGTGTTGATACTAAGGTCGAAATAATCAATTTTTTCCAGACAAATGCGATAATGGTAAATTTATGCGCAAGAATGAAACGAATAAGAAGACTTAATCAAATGCTTCGTGATCTTTTAATATATTTTAAAGATGACACAGATAGTTCATTAACATCGTCAACATAGCAGAATTTATGAAAGAGCATTGACGATGATGATATTTCTTGAATCCAAACGTAGTAAAATCAACATGACCTATTCTCTGAATCCAAACATAGTATAATCAATAAGATACATCAATGATCATATTCCTTGAATCCAAAAAAAAAGAAAAAAAAGTCATATAATCAGTATAAAATATCGATAATGATATTCTCTTGATCTAATCTTATAACGAATAAAATATAATCTTTTGCACAAAAATATCATCGCATTTTTATAAAAATTTATATTTTTATTGAATGAAATTTTGATTACAGTATGTATAAATGCAAATTATATCTCGTATTACAAATGCAATCAATTAAGATGAATATTTTCAATTTTATTTTTCACTTTTTACTTATTATTTATTCTATGCTCATTGAATTGATCTAATTCAATACATACAAAAAATAAGTGTGACAGAGGCAAAAAAAATAAATAAATAATATAAAATAAAATAGATTAACTTTAAAATTAAAAGAGTAAATTTTTTTATAAATCATTGATTAGTTCCTGCTTCCTGCAATGCTTTTTGTTATTTGTTGCTTTGTGAAGAATTTAGTTGCGTTGCAGAAATGTCGAAGTATTCTCATAATAGTGCATAACGATGTTTCGTTCAAGCAATTTATGGATTAGATCTTTGACTTTTAATATTAGGTGTGTCTTGTCGTAAATGTTCATTGTTCATTTTGAAACAACGTTTTCAGTTCATCATCGATTGATTTAAGGACAAGCTGGCATATTCAAAGAAACTACGATAGGAAGACTTTTCACGTGCATTCCAATCAAGATGAATGCTTCTTTCTTCGCATGTTGTTGATAAATGTACCTTGTCCAACGTTCTTCCAGCAATTGAAAATTGTCAACGACATGACACATGCCACTTTTCGCAATGCATGTCAAGCTCTGAGTTTATTGAAGAACAATCAACTTTGGGTTGTATGCATTAATGACGCATGCAACAAGTCGCATCCAAATCAAATTCGTGCATTGTTTGCAATCATATTAGTCTCTGCTCTCTTCCATCTCCAGCAGAGTTATGGGAGAAATCTCAATCGCACATGGCTGAAGATGTTCTCCATCGAATACGCAACGAAAATTCAAATATGAACAAGGATATCACAGCAGAAATCTACGACGAAACGTTAACAATAAGTTTTATGCTTGCAAATCGCGAACAATGTTTTCAATCAATTATGAATGCCACCACCGAATCGATCTGCTCTTTTTTTGTCCAAGTACAATACGACTGATCTTTTGTCATGTGTGCAATGGAATATTCCTAAGTTAACGTTTGAGTAATAAGATATTTACGATTAAATAATGGAACTGTCAGTAAGGAAGTTGGAGAAATTTTCTTTCTAGATGCGCCAGAAAGAACTGATAAAACTTTCTTAATTAGATTGATTCTGGCAGCAATTCGACCCAAAATGACAAAACTTTAACTCTTGCCTTAGCTCTTGTCTGAAAAGATGGAACATTGTTAACAGGTGGAAGAACTGTTCATTATGCTTTGAAATTGTCATTGAGCATGCAATTAAAAATTCTCACCTGCAATATTTTCGAAGCATCCGGCATGGGAAAAGTTTTGCAGAAATTTAAATTTATTGTTAAGAATGAATGTAAAATGAAGCGAAAAAAATCGGCCGAGCTCTTGATCGATCATTGCAAGATTTGCATGGAAATACCAGACCATTTGAGAACGCATTAATGTTGCTTGGAAGAGAGTTCAGGCAAATATTATCTGCAATTCTTCAGTCGACACCAACGAATGAAATAAATGCTTGCCTGAAATACTCTACTTTGTGGCGAACATAAAGACGCTAGAATTAGCAATAAATTGACGTGTCCAACTGCAAAAAGATCAATCAGCTGAGATAATCTCACATTAGTTACTGGAAATTGAGAATGGAAAGGAAGCGGTTGACTTGACTCGGGATGAATTTCATTGCATCATAACTTCTGCAATTTAGTGATATCAAAAGAAGAATTGTTTCTTATATTCAAACCAATTATAAGAATCACGATTGGCTGAGTGATCGAACTATTCTTGCGGCCAGGAACAAAGACATCGATGAACTTGACAGTATTATTTAGTCCAACATTCAAAACGAGGTAGTCACATACTAGTCCATCGAAATGTTGTGAAAACAGGTTGAAGCGGTTAATTATCCAACAGAATTTTTGAATTCGCTCGATCTGTCAGGGATGCCACCGCACGTGTTGCAATTGAAAACTGGCATGCCAATTAACATGTTGCTGAATACCAACCAGCCAAAACTTTGCAACGACACGGAGATTGCAGTAAAAAAATTAATAAGCAATGTGGTGGAGGCAACAATCTTGACAAGACCTTTCAGAGGTGAAGATATCCTTATTTCTCGCTTTCCTATGATTTTAATGAATATATCACTTCAGTTTAAAAGATTCAATTCCCAATTCGATTGGCATCCACATTTACCATCAACAAAACTCAGGGCAAATCTTTGGAATTATGAAGTTTAGATCTAGAGGCCGATTGTTTCTCACATGAACAATTATAGTTGCGTATTCAAGAATCGACAACCAGACAATCTCTATATCTACACAAACAATATATACCCACAAGTATTGTGAAATTAATTTTCCCCAACATTAGAAACGTGCTCCTTCTCTTTTTTTCCATTTAACTAAACTGAGTTACAGTAACGCGCGTATATAAAAAGCATATAAAAACATGGGCGTATTCGAAAACAACGTTGCGTCAAAATTTCGAAGCAGTTGGTAAGAACTTTGGGGGATCGTAGATTTTGAATTAATATAGATAATTTGCGGGTTTAAGAAATTTCGGAGATTTAAGATTTTGAACAAACGAACATTTACATTTCTATTTATATAGACTGGCTGGACACGGCCACGTGGACAGCTAGTTTATTAATGATAAGAAAAAATCAATTTATAAATTTCGTTTCCAAATCTATCAATGCATGAATTCCAAAACTGCTTTATTTATCATTATTTATTACGACATTGTGTTTGTTTAGGAAATTTCAAGCAAAAAATGCAGCGACAGATGATATATCTGAAAAACGTTAAAATCGAAATTCTAAAATCTATGATGAAATCAATAACCGAATATTTGTTTTTAATTTTTTTCCATAATTTACTGAAATTACGAAGAGGAATTTACTGAATATCACTTTTACCTCTCTTTTTTAGAAAAAATAAATAATTGTTTTTAAAGGCTTTCATGTACATAAAATATGATTTTATCAAATATGATTTACATAAGAAAACATGGATAAAGAAAAGATAGCTTATAAAAGAATGGTGAAGTTGTGTTATTTTATTTTAAGAGAAAGAAATGATAAATAAGTCATTAAATTTAAAAAGCAGATTAACTGACTAGTAGATATCTCTTTTAAACTTTAAAACATAAATGTTATAAAATATGTATTAAATTTTATAACGTTTATATTATTTATATTAAAAAATTTTAAAACTAACATTTTTAGTTTTTTTTAAATGCCCAGTACGATGCTTCAAATAATCAGATTATTAACAAAATTATCATCTCAAAAATTTTTAAAATGATATCACAAGACGAATCTTCTAGAAAACATCAGAAATAGGTAATTTTACAAAGAATAATTGTTTTTAAAGACTTTTGTGCTAGAAAATTTAAAAGTTAACATTTTTAGTTTTTTTAAATATTATAAGGAACTTTTTCTATGCCATCTACTTTTTTTCTTGACAATGTATTTAATTATCATTTATTCTTTGATCCTTATTATCAGATCATTTTTTTTTTTCATATTTCAAAATCAACAATTCGAAATATTACTGATTCCCAAAGATGAGAAATTTTTTCCTTACCTTTATTTTATCAATTAGCAAAGACTTCGGCTACATTCAAAATGAAATTTAGGAGTATTAGTTATTATATTTTTACTAAAATGAATAAAAACTTCATACTAAAATGAATTAATTTGATAATAAGTTTTTATTGATTCCATTTTTTTTTCATTTTATATTCTTTTACCTTAATAATGTTATTTTATTTTATTACAACACTGTAGTTAGCACTTAATGAAATTAATATATTCAGCATTTAAATGTAAAATTTCACTGTAGTGGAAAATTGGGAAATAATTTACGTATATTTTGATAAATGTTATTCTTTTAAGCAGCAAAAGCAGATGGAAATTGATTTGATCAACTACAACAGGTTTCATGCTATTATCATTTTTTCATAACTTTAATGACAATCATCGCCTTAATTTTGATAAAATTATGTTAAGAATTTCTACTACAATGCCATGAAAAATGCCTAACAGTTCAATAATTTCTTATAACAATTATTGGTGTTAGTTAATTACTAATTAATTACTTGATCTTACCATTTAAAGTAGGTCACATTGCTTATTGTAGATTAATTTATAAAATGGCAATTTATTGAAGTTATAAATAAATAGTCACAAAATTCGATATACAATGTAACTTTAAATTTATTAAAATGTTATTTGTTGACATTCCAAGTGATTATTTATTATTGCTATTTATGTGACCATTCCATTCCAACTTTTATATATGTCATCTATTAATTTTAAAATTTCAGAAATATAACTGGATTAAATCACTGTTAACATCAGTTATATGAATTAGGAGAATAATGTAGATTTTTTGAAGAAAATTAGTAAATGGTGAAATTTTCGCAATACAATGTTGACAAAAATTATTTTTCCAAAATATATTTATATTTATTTTCGATTTTCTTCACCAAGTTTTGAGTAAATTGATTTCTTATAGCATTACGGATAATAATTAATTGCTTTATTTATTCATTAATGTTTTAATATGTTGATTTCATGCTATATTAAGATTAAAATACAAAAAATTAAATGAATCATCGTTTGAAATTTTTGGAAAATAAAATGAAAATGTAAATTTGAATTTTCTAATTTTTCGAAAACTCGGTTTAAAATTTTAGACTTAATTGTTGCTATTTTTTTTTAGACTAAATGAAAGAAAGCTGTTTGGAGGTTTTTTTTGATTTCTATAATATTTTTGCAATAAATGTAATTCATAATTAGTAAAAATTTTAACATTACAAAAAAAGTTTCAAGTATTTCAGTATTTCATGTATCAAACAAAGAATGATAACCTAAATATAGATAATTGAGTATTTGAAATATATTTTTCCTTTTTTTTTCTCTTTTTTTTTTTTTAAGTGAAATAGATATTGGAAATTGAGATGTCGCAGTAATTTATTTGAACATTTGATCAGATGTAACCAAAAGGTTTTTTTTTTTTTTTCTTTTTTAAGTAACTACTCGTTTGATTTTGATTTGTTATTTTAAGTTTATTTTTAATATTATCCTTTTTCATCTACTTATATCCATCCAGTGATACTGTTATTCTGAAATTTACAATGGGAGGCATTTGTAATTTAAGTTTAATTAGAATTAATTTTTGAGCAAAGGTCAGTAAAATAAAGCTTAATATTTTTATAATCAATAAATTTTAAAATGTATTTGCTTGTTATTTAAAAAATTTGCGAAATATCATTAAGTATTAATTATTCGTGTAATATTTCAGTATGATATGGAAAAAACTGAGAACAAAATGCGATCAATACATTTTCTCTTATCACTTCATAATCATGATGACATAAGCTGACTTCTTTTCATTTACAAAAATAAAACTTTTAATTTTTTTTTAAAAATTTTTTCTGGAAATAAGTTGACATGTATGAGAAATAATAAGGAGATTGAAGAGAAATTGAAATTAGATAATATATGTCAGAAAAAAACTTATCAAATATCGTCAAATGTAAATGATAATGAAAATATTAATGATAAAGAGCAATATATAGAAGTTCAAAAATGGTATAATTAGTTTAAAGATACCATTTCAAATGTTTTAAATTAAGTTTTTTATCGTATACTGTAATATTTGCTTTACAACAATTGATCATTGTTATCTCTTATCACTGATAACATATCAAAATATGCTGTCTGTAAAGTAAACAAATTGTTTCATTTTAATGAAATTCATTCCATCTGAATTACAATATCACATGAATATCTCCTAAAATGTATGAAACGGTTGAATCGCTTTCATTATAACCGTAATTCGATGATATTTAAAACTAAAACCATTGATAAATTAATTTAGAAAAAATATAATAATAATTCAATGGCTTCTAAAACTACTATCATTTTTGATAAATTATTTGAAAAAAAAAAATGAAATTTTCGATATAAAACATTCGAAAAATGTTAAAATTTTTTCGAAAAACTTCTGATTACATTTTAAATTAACAAAAAAAAAATTTTTTTGCTAACATTCTATTAGCATTAATCGATAAACAATATTTAGAATTGAAATAACTAATATTTCTATTTTGTTGAAATAAAGAGCAGGAAGAAGAAGACGAAGGAGAAAATGAAGAAGCAAACGAAGAATTCGAAAATATCAGTAAACGAAATTAAGATAACATTCCGGTGAAGTTGGCATTTAAAAAGACTTCAATTTTAATAAAATCAATTCTAATAATTAAATGTCAAGAATTGTAAACAACAAAAGTTAAGCAATCCAAAACAAAAACAAATTTCGCTAGCCAACAATAAATAGACAAGAGGAAAGAAAAAAAAGCAATAAAGTTGGCAAGACAAGAATGAAATAGATAATTAATTAGTAAACAAAAACTACAAGAAATAGATGAAAGGCTAAAAAAAAGGAGAAAATGCTTGAACGTGTAAGTAATATCATTTTTGCGTGTTTCAATAAGTAATATTACGTGAAATATGCTTAACTACTGTATATCGAGTTTTTTAGACAAATATTTATTTCGTTATTTATTTACAAAAATAATAATTTTTTTTTTTCATGTATTAACTTCAAACATTTCAACATCATAGAAATATGATATGTTGTAGTTGCAAATAAAATTAACGCTTCAAGTCGCTAATTTCTAATTCACGTTTAATCCACGTTCTCTTTCTCGTACGTAGGATAAAGATAACGTGAAAGACCAGAATAAGCAGAACTAATCTGCGAAATATGAAGCAAATATTTCACAGATCAATGAATTCTTATCTGCAACATCAATCGATAAATCAATCAACATATGATAAAATCATAAACTATCCTGGTAATTAATCTTGAATACTTTAGTCGATCAGATTATGGTATATGATCTAAATTAAAATTCTTATTAAATGACTTGCATTAATTTTTCTTTCTTACTCATCGGTTAAATGATGTTATTAAATAATTTCAAATAGTATTTAAAATAAAACTTCCGATTTATTATAGTTTTTGATTAAATATTATGATTTTTAATTACATTCATATGACTTTTCCCTATTCAATATTATTAGATACAAAAAATTACAATATTTATTGTCATTTATTTGCCGATTTTGGTCAATAGCTGTCGAACAAATTTTTTCAAATTATTTTATATTTTATTCTTTTATTTCTGAAATTTGTTATAAATCGAAGTAACAATCATTTCAAAAACTTCCCTAGAAATCAATTTTTAGGTTGTTGAGAATAAAATAACTATCAAAAAAAAATTCATTGTAATTGTAAATTTTTTTTTAGTTTATTTCCAAATTAGCTAATTACTCATGATAAATACAACAAAATTTACATACAATAATTAATAAACTCATTGAAAGTAATTGTTATCTGGTTAAAAACAATTAAAAGAAAGAAATTCTTTCAACATCCAGTTTAGAAGCAGTTATACGTCACGATACCTTCTGTAGGTGTTAATAGATATACGGTAATTCTTCTTTCTTCTTACGTAACGGACGTGAGTGCATTACAAAATTTTGTTTGTATATGTTTTTACAGTAAGGTAGAAATTATAATATTAGTGCATTTTTATTGATTTGGTAAATAAAATTTTGTTTTTGTTTTAGTTTACAATTTTTCATTTAATTTTCGTATTACTGATTAAGGCAATAAGATTTCATTCCTTACGTTCTTCATGTTACCTTAATCATGTTTTCACGTGTCTTGAAAATATATTGGCTTGAAAATAAGATATAAATTGTAATTGCCAAGTACAAAGTTCGAATTCCATTCTGAAATTTCACTAAGAAATTGTATGAGACGACGATTTTTCACTACGACTCCGTCACAGTTGCTATTCTCAATCAAAATACAAACAACAAATATAGTGAAAGCAATTTTTGTATCAAGAGATCGGAGGGGTGAAGGCTTCGCATTTGAAGTTCATCACTTTGATTTTTGGTTGGGGAACTTGCATGTATATAGTGATCGATGAAGACTTATTTCTTCTATTTTTTACATCTAATACCATACATATTCTTCTGCTTCGTTTTTGAAACTGTTATAAGATAAAGTTAGATATTTTACATTTTATTCGTCTCATTTTGACATATTTGCACATTCCATGTTGTATTATAGGATGATTGAGAAAACTATCCCAAATAGTATTCAAGAGAGTAAATCAAATCTTTGCTCACATTCTTTTTACCATTTCTCCTTTTACGATTAAAATTATTAATGTTATTCCAAGTACGCTCTAACTTTTCTTTTTTTATTAAAATCTCTAAGATCATTTTTGTATTTATTTATTTTTTTGATTCTGATTCATTTGGTACATGACAAGACATAATAGCGAAACATGATAACATATGCCTAATAGTGTTTTATGAATTCGTTTGGAAAGTTACGTGTACTCCTTTTTTTATAACGTCGTATTGCCAACAGCAGTATTGTATTGACTATCGACTGCATTGGCTATAGTAATATTGGAATTATATATTTGTCACGTCATAATAATTATTTTATTAATAGGAATTATTGTGGATAGTACGATGTTTCAATTAACGAAAACTTCCACCGCTTCCAAGACTGTTGGTTTCATTCCATGAAAATTATTAGGAAATTTGTTAAATTGAGAAGATTGCTAGAGATGAAATAATGATGATTAATTGATAATGAATATTGATAGATAGGACAATAGAAGCGATAGTATATAATCATATCACAATCATTATCATATCTATTTTTTTAGGAAATGTAAATTAACTTGCACTTCTAGGACTGTATCACTGATATAATAAGATTAATAAAGCTACATCTAAATTTTAGAATCAGTTAAAACGAGACATGAAATTATTGCAAGAAATGGAACAAGAAACAGCAAAAATTCTGAGTCCATTATTTAATGATACGGTTTGGCTGAATAGAGCATACTTTATGTTAAAGGTAATTTTTTCCTGAAAATGCATTGAATATCATGAAATATAAAGAGATATTTCGCAAAAGTAATGCTTTATATACCAATATATCTCGCAGAAAAATGAGATATAATGAAAGTTTTGGTTCCTGTTCAGTTTAAAGCTACATTTTGAATTTGATACTTAGCATTTTATTGGAACGTGTTTATTTTTCTTTTATTTTCAGGGACAAAATTTCCCAGAAAACGAAGGACGTTTCAAAACTTTAGTTTTGGTTTTGAGTGGACGAATCAGGCATTCGTTGAAGCTTTCGTTCGATGTTGGAACTGTGCATACTGCCAAAATTTTCAGTTATATACTTGAGTGAGTTCATACTTTGTTCCACTATTTCATGGGACAAAAGATTTGCCTTGACTATAATATCTATTCTATTGTATCCTTTCGATAATCCCAGAAATATTTTAATAATAACACAGCAAAAACGAAATAAGAAGGAAATAACTAATTATTTATTTCATTACAGATTGGATGCTTTAATCAGGGAAGTGATGGAACTTCCACGTACTCCATCTCTGGATCACTTCCAGTCGTTTGCTAAAGGTATTTTATTCCGCAGCATGGGTGATACATTCCTTCTCCTACACAACACAGTAAATCACTTTTATAATTTGTTTTTTTTATTGTTTCGTTTTCTTTTTTTTTTTTTCGTTCCTCTCTTAAATTATATATATCTAATATTTTTTTTTTTAAATTTTTATATTTTAGGAAAAAGGAAGTAGGATATACGAGGATTTGGCATTTATTAGTTATTCAATTGCATTCGATATTTTTCACAAAGCATCACCTGTATCATCTCTACTTGCTGCTATTTTTGTGCTTGAAACGCTCATACTGCGTACACTACTTCAGCATTTCAGTAGAGTCAAATTATCTAACTCCACAACACAATTGGTATCTCTTCCATTCAGTAATTCAGAGGATTAAGTTATTGATCTCATTTCGGAAATTTTGTTGCTAATTATACTCAAAATATGGAAGACATCATTATTTGAAATGGGAATAATGCATTTTTTCTAAAATAATAAAGATTGAGCTTTTTATTCAGAACAGTTGAATAAGGTCTAACTGTTTTGAAACTGAAATCAGTTGTTGTGAGAACTGATGATGATGCATTTTAGGTAGGAGAGCGTTTGTATACCGCGTGTAACGGTGTTTCCACATCTCGTTCTAAATCATTCATGGTTTCAGTAAATTCGTTGCCTAATAGTCATGAAACGTATAGTATGGAACAGACCGAAATCAACAGTGAGAATTGCTTTTTTTTTTTATTCATTTATAATGATTCCTTTTATTTTTGTATTATTATAATTTGAATTTTGTAGGATTTGTTTGATATTCTCTGGTGCGCTTTTTCAAATAATCATTTTGAAGACTTTTCATTTTTTATGCTCTTTGTGTGATTTTCTCGCAAAACTGGGATATTTTTTATTAAAACTGTTTTACTTTGTTTGTTTTCCCGTTCGACATAAAATTGGCCTTATTAATGGTTTTATCGCTTAGTTTCCACAAAGCCTATAAAAATATCCATGTTACTAAGAAAGTTGCATATTATATTATTATCTGTTTATGCAGTTTTTTAATTTTTCAGGACTTGTCACTTTAGCGAATAAAAATGATTTTTTGATTAATTTATTATGGTTGTTAATTTATAACAGTGATGTGCGTAATAACGGTAAGTGAATTTAACGAATGACTATATGATTACTGTAATATTTGGATATGTGTTTTTAATCTATATCATTATAATTGCTGTAATTTAGAGTGGAAAATTTTATATCGCTTAGTTTAGTTTATAAGCCATAGAACTATAAATGCTCATCAGTTTCAGCTTCCTTCTTGGATATTTTTCTGAAAAATATACCGATGGAGGCTTCTGGCGATGATTTACAATCATTTACATTGTCATCGCTTAGCAGAATTGATGCAAAAGTATGTTTGGTGAATATTGCACGGTTTATAATACTGTATGCGGTGTCATTTTGATTTAACTTATTATATTGATATCAATATATTATTTTGGTATTATTTTAATCAGTTTTTTGATTAAACAATTCATTTAGGTGCTGTTATTAGGAGCAGCAAAATGGTCGGAATTGTATACATCTCATGGACAAAAATATGGTACTCCCAATTTGGCTATTCTACCACCATTAGTATTTGCACAACCTAGTTACATGGTGTTCAGTTTTTGGAATCTACTCGTATCTTTCATCGATAAGGAAGCACGGTAAGAAATTTTTATTGCTTCCTACAAAATTTTTGTCCTGCTCGTGAAAACACTTCCATCTAGTTATTTTTTTATTTTTTTTGCCTTCCTGAAATCTGACCTAAACAACTAATGACAATGTAGAATACTAAAACACAGCTGAATATTGTTCAAGCTTCAAATAAACTAAAAACGAAAATATTCTTTGACGTTTTGTCGCTATTCTTTGGCTGATTAAAGCCAGAGAGATCAGCACGACCTATGACGTGACCAGAACATAAATTGAATGGAATAGATTTATTATTGACATCATGATTTTAAAGTAGATTGACACTTTACTATATCCTGTATATTCTTATTCCTCAACTACGAGATGCATTGTACTAAACAACTGATAGTTTTAATATTTTTAGTTGATTTTTGTCTGTTAAGGATTAGTCATTCAAGTCAGCCGTGTTTTGAGAATGGATTAGTAATAGCGGCTTTGGAAGCGTCCAGATTACGTGGTGAAATTCCTGATGTGCGGATTGTTGATTATGTTCGTAAATGGCTTGTTGCTAATGGAAATGAACTGGGCGACACGAAGGGACACTGGGCGAAATTGTACTCTCGAGTATTCATGGATCTTATCAACGGGTACTGTTTCGATAATACCATTAAGTATCATTATTTTATTTTGCAAAAAGTGCATTTTTTCTCACTTCATGTATCTTTTGTATCTTTTTTTTTTCCTTCATTTGTTGTAGATTTCTTTGTCAACTTATTACTGCTCTAGGGCTCATTATGCGAATCAAGATGTCCAAACGGAGGATTCATTTTTTCCACCGTTAAATGGTTCAGATTATGATATGCTTGATGATGCTGAAAGATGGTTTTCACCTCAGAATTCATCTGCTTCTTTTAACCGTCCTGATAGTGATCTAATTTTGGACGAATCCGCGGAATTAAGACAGGTTATAAAATTACTTTTTCAATTTTCGAAAAAAGATTATCATCTCTATCAGATAATGATAAATAAATGAAAAGAGTGATGATAAATAAATAAAAAGATACTGATAAATTTTAATGACAATACAATGTTCATTTATTTCCTTCTCTTGTCATTCTTTTTTTCTTATTTCTTGTTTTGAACATTCAGGTACACTCGTAATTTTCACTTGTCTTCATCTAAATAAATTTTTTTAGAAATCCTTCATTTATTTATCATTATTGCATGTCGTTTCAGGTCGATATCGTGTCTTTCAGTCAACCAGAGTCCATAAATGATGCGCCTGTTAAACCGAAAAGCTTTTTACAACGCATATGTACATCAGCAAAAAGTATTTTGCCCAATGAATACAATAATTCAGCTTTTTCCTCTGCTTGTGCATCTAAAATTGATACCATTAGAGCACTGGAACAATTCAGCAGGGTGATTACCTTACTCATCATTTAATTTGAGCTGCTACAATTTTGATTGATAAATTTTCACTTTCTAATCAATTGTGAATTATTCTTTAAAAGGATTATGAAACGAGATACAAAGATGGAGCGTCAACAATCCTCGAATTAAACGATTTATTGACTACTACGAAAGAGAACAAAGTCGAAGAGAATTTATATGGAGAAATCATCAAGATGCAGAACGAGCATGCTTGGAATGTTTGCAGGTAATGGGTTGTCATTAATTTTCGTTAATTTTTTCATGTTGTTTCATTCTTTCATGTTGTTTTGAGAATTTTTGAAGTTAGAAATAAGTACTGATTCTTCAAGTTATCTTGCAGGCTTTTACAAACAATAAATTCATTAGAAGAAACGATAAAGCAGTATGCAACGCAATATACAACTGATTTAGCAATTTATACTTCAGTATGTCTCTTTTTTAGTAATAATAGAATGATCTTACTTATTTCTTTCTCTTGCCATCGTTTTTTCTCTTTTCCTTTTCAAAATTCAGTTACGCTCGTAATCTTAATTTTGTCTTCATCTAAAGAAATCCCTCTACAAAAAATTTTCTCATTGAATGCAAGTGTTTTTTAGAAAGCCTATAAACAAGGTTATAATGATGGATATTGCTTAGCTCTGCAAACAAACACTAATTTCACGACGGCTGATCAACATGTAATTCCTTCCACAACAGAGAAAGCAAATTTTTTAGAGAATCAAGTTCAGAATATTTCCGGCATCGAACATTCGCATAATCCTAAAGAATGCATCGGTTGTGCTTCTGAAGAAGGTTAATCTGTTGTTAACCTTAGTATAATAAATTTAATATTCTTAGATTTATAGGCAACATTTTTTTTTTCAGTATGAAATATAATAGCAATTGCGATCTGATTATTATTACCAGAAACTTTTGTTTTCCAGAACAAGAGCGGTGTTTGAGGATACTGGACAGCTTGGCTGACAGTGGTGTTGTTTGAACTTCAAACGGAATTTGGTACCTTTGGAAGTAAAATATTTGTGAAGTTATTAATCTCACAAAATTTTCATTGAAACTATCATAAATTCTTCAGTACGGTTTTTTTTTGGGATTTCAAATTATTTTGATTTGGGTGAATTTAATTGGAATTGATTTTATTTTTAAAATCATTGTGCTTTTGTTGATTTTGCATTTTTTATTCTGTCCATTAATTTTCATTTCTTGTGATCTTATGAAATCATTGAGTGAAATACTGCGTTGATTCATTAATTTTCATTTCATGTGATTTTATGAAACCATTAAGCAAATTCCTGCTTTGAATATCAGGTAGTTTTAGAGTATTATAAACACTTTAGTGAAATTCAATTATACCTGTAAATGAATTGCTTATTTTGATGTTACTGATAAAGCAAATATGATTCGGCTTATGTCCGTTTACGTCTTGTGTCGTTATACTCTAAGCAGAAGCCTATATTTCGAATATATTATTCATTAAACTTATATTAACGATATTTTTTTTACAACATCAAATTAATTCATTTTAAATGGACAGTTTTAGAAGCGTACCTAAACAGATCCGTGGTCAGTCAATATTACTGGTGAACTATTTAATAATTACTGTTTTTAGTTTCATATGTTTTTGTTTTGATGAAGCCAAGAACTCCTAACTCTTCGCAACTGCTGATTTGTACATATCTTCCACATTTGGTGATTTGAAAGGAAGCGAATAGATAAAAATAGGAAAGAAAAGGTGCTGGGTAAGTGTGTTTATTTATACGTTATATGCACTTGTTTATGTAAATTACCTTAACTGTATTATTTTTAGAGACTTTTATTTTATTGCTCATTACAGAAAAATTGACGACGAATTCTATAGCATCTGTTTGATACTGTTGTTTAACTATTCCAATTCGATAAGTTGCAGTATGAGTGCAGAAAATATAAGACTTTGTCGAGTTGCTAAACGGCGAGAAACAGACGATATAGAGGTGAAATTTTTGTCTAGAAGGCTTTTCGTTCTCCAAATTTATTACTTTTTCGAGTTTGCTCGGTTGATTTCGTTTTCGTTTAAATACTTTTAGTTCCAATAATAAAGATCTAATTTTTCAAATTATCTAAATACTTGATTTTCCTTTTCTGTTATGTGATCAAATGGTTATTCAGTCTTTTAAGCTCATTCGGAAAATTTGATCTTTAAAATTGGGTGTTATAAAAGATGTGCAAAATAATTCATGTGTTGGTGTCACTAAACTCATCATTTTCATAATGCACTGAATACTTTGGACAAAGCTTTGAATTAATTACTGGATATTGGTCCAGCAACTCAATACTAAATAAGAGTTTTTCAAAAAAGAAAATAGCCGCCAGAACGATAAGGAAAGGAAATTAAATACCAAGAATGAAGATTAGAAAAGAAAGAAAAAACTACTTTTATTGTTACTACCGAAAATTCAAAGTCAATATTTTGCCTCATCATTGCTTAGCTCACAAACTTAAAACAGGACTCAAGAATTGGTAAGGCACTAACTTCTTTGAGTTTTCCGAAGACAGTTACTTTCAAGAAATGCAGTTAGATTTCCTTATTGCTTGTATAAAGTTTTTTTTTTTTTTTTTTTTTTTCTATTATTATTGCATTTGTAAAAATAAAAAATTGCTTACAATCAAATGATTTCGTTCCAGGACAAATTACTTGTATTTGGTTACGCATCACGAATATACGCAAACGATGACCGCGCAGAATGGATTGCAGAGGAACGGCATCTGATAGCACATCCAGCAGATTCACAGTTATTGATTGATAGGTGAGTTAATGGAAGGCGTAAACTCAATTGATTTTTTGTTGCGTACTTTTTTCGAAACAGGTTGTTGGAGATTATGAGATGCGTAGCAACTCAGAATTGGTTGTAACAACTCAACAATATGATTATCGGTAGGTTTCACTTATTTTTTGCAACATATTTTTTCTCTTCATCACAAAACTCAGCTAATGTCGTAAGCCAGGCAGTTCAAATCATCAACAACTCAATCAGTGGCATTTATCATTTAATAGTCCTGTACAAAAACTGTTTATGTGGGACTGTTAAAATAAGAACTGAAATACAAGAATTGCTATCACGCTTCTTTTTCTGTAATATTCTATGTATCAAATCATCATATCATCGAGAAACGCTCCAAATTAAATAGAAAAGAGTCTTTTTGAATATTGAGAAGTAAAACGCCAAGAGTTAAATTCCTATTAAAAAGTAAGTAATTGGCATTTTTGAAATTGAGGAATCTATTTATATATTTTCCAAAATCCGATTTAGCTAGAATGGGATCTCTGTGTTACATGTAGATCTTTAGCGCCTTATTTTTAATTTTATCTCTTATTTCGTTTTCGATTCAATTTTTGGGTGCAATAAGGGGTGAATTTTTCGTCATGAAAAGGAAGATATCGTTCATAATTCTGTCGTCTTTTTCGTAAGTTTGCAAATTATATGAAAAAAAAAAAAAAAATAATCTTGGAGCAAAGCACTTATGTAAGAAAAATTTGGACGGATGAATAAATTTTGGAAGAAATAATGCGAAAAAAAAAGTGTCAAAACAACAGTATTTTGAAGTATCGAGCTAAGGTAAGCGATTGCTGTCTTGTAGTAGCTTTCCAGTTTTTGTCTTTTCAGCAAAAAATTTTGATTGGTAAATATCAAATAAAATTTTTTTATGAACATTTCAGATATGGATGGAACTTTATGCACGCCCAAGTTTGGGCACGATGGTGGTATGTAATTTTCGTAAGTGCACTATAATTGTGAGATGAATAGTTTTGATGTTGTGAGAAGCGCGATTGCCTTGACTCTGGAGTGAAATATCATGGGAGATATAGAAACTAAGTTCATGAACTTTGAATTGTCTTCTGAAACTTAGTTTCTATGTCTTATATCCATTGTGATTTACATTATTATGTAAACATCATTTCCAGGTATGACTGTCGCTTACATCTTCCAAGTATAGAAGCGCTGGATATTGCATGTATTACTGCAGAAAGTAATAATCAGACTGGGAATGGATATGACTGTCCTGCAGAATTACTCGAAGAGGAAATGTGTGAAGAAGAACGATATAAAGATATGCACGAAGATATAAAAAGACTTGAACGTAAGGTTATGAAATATCTATCTAACAAATGCAAGCATATAAAGACAATTATTATTCTTAATAGACTAAAAAATGGATGGTTCCTAAAATCGATACGTTTATGAATTGTTGCTGGAATCGGCTACTTTTCAATGAATAGTTCAAATATTATGCGTCATTTTTTTCAAAACGGTTTATGCTTTATCAATGAATAAAATGTATTAGATTTTTTTTTTTTTTGTAATCCTCCTTTGTTTGCAGAAGAAGAAGAAGAAAAGCAAAAGCGTGCCGAGATTGCGTTTAATTATGATGAAAATTATAAAGAAGCAAGTAGTAGTAGTGAAGAAGAAATTGACGAACCGTTTCAACCTCCAGAAAATATAAAACTTCCGTTGGGCATGAATTTGGTATGTCGTCTCGAATATAATGATTGATATCCTCATTGTTTCTAAGTATTAGACAAATCATTGAGGAAATAAGCTTTTCATGAATTATATATACTTCATCATTTAGAAGCTTTCTCACTTTCGTTCAGGCAGTAATTCACAGGTCTTATGTTCTTTTTTTTTTTATTTGATAATTGTACCAAATTACATTAAAGGAATGGCGATAAATTGGTCTTTTTAAATTATCTCTTTTTTGATTTAGCCAGATACAATGAAGCAAAATGCAGTAATAGAGCGTACAGCGACATTTGTCGTTGCTCAAGGCCCGCAAATGGAAATAGTCATTAAAGCAAAACAACGCGGTAATCAGGATCAGGTTCTTATTTTTTTAATTTATTGCTTTGAAATATTGATAGCTGAATGAAGCAGCTCTATTTCTGTTAAAGAATTACTTTTTTTAGTTTGGTTTTCTGGAATTTGATCATCCTTTGAATGCTTATTACAAATACATCTCAAAATTGATACGAGAAAAGAAATATACGCCGAAACCACATGTTCCAAAGCGTCGTCCGAAATTGAAAAAACTAAGACGTTTGGAAGAAGAAAAACGATTATTGGAGGAGCAACAAAAACAGAAGAATGCAGATATTGGTAACTTTTATTGAGGAATTGTATGATTCATTTCGAAATTTTCATGATTGAAATATTAGCTGTATATTATTTTTTCCTACTTTTTACACTATCTAATTCGGCATTAATTTCTTTAGTTTCATCTGTGATAGTTCATTTGTTGACTTCTTATAGATTCTGATTCTGATAGCGATTCGGGATCTGATGGCAGTGGAAATTATCTTCATCCTCTGTTAATGGGAGGAACACGGAAAACTGATTCTGGGAATAGTTCTCCAATTTCCTCAGTAATTGGTCCCAAAACAAAGGAAGAAAATGACGTTGCTGCTAAAAAGCAACTACAAGTCAAAACTGACTACAAACTGGGAAAGGTTATTAAATGATTTATTTTGTTCATGAAGCTAAAATCATTTTTTTGATTGATTTGAGATAAGTTTGCAGTTTTATCAGAAATTATTCTACGAAACCTCGGACATATTCCTTGCAACCAACTAAAATATTCGCTCATCTTCAACCAAGATATTCTGTCATTTTCAGTGTGTGGTCATTCATTTCAGGCTGATGATATGTATTCTTCATTATTCAAGAATCTTTCTGATTTAGTTGTCACACAGTCCAGAACAACGCAGGCTGCTGAAAACAAAGATGAGTAAGTTATTGTTTCTTCGAACTGGAAAGTCAGAAAGAACAGTGAAGAAATTTTATTCAATATTACCTCAATTAATTTGTCTCTAAATCTATTTTTGAATAGCAACAACATGATAATTTTTTTTTTTTTTTTTTGCTGAAGTTCTGCAATATTATAGAGCTACAGAAAAAACAAAAGACTTGGAAAAAGGAGAATACTATGAGTGGTATCTGAGTTTCTATGGAGAACCACCACCAAGCAATGAACAGCCGAACGTGATACCGCCGCCACCCGATATTATGCCTACCGTTAATAGTGCTGCCGAGTATGTTGCCAGATATGGAATTCAAGCTGAACAAATTTTATTAGGTAAGATTTGTGATTCATAAATCATTTTTTTCTTCCATATTTTATAAAGGGGTTTTTCAGACTAATTTTTAATGTTTTCCAGGACGGAATGATCTTAACATTGGATTTTTGTGTGCTGATGGTCCATATTACGGCTATTATCATTCGCGTATTCGGTATTATCAAAAATTACATGCTTCTTACATGCATTCTCAAAAAGTAAGCATATTTCATAGATCAGATAAGATCATCAATATTTTTATTCTTTTGGGTACTTCGAGTGATTTTATTGTGAATATTTCAAAGTAACATTTTTTGGAACACCGAAAGTAATTGGAAATTTCACTTCTAGGTGACAGGAGATGCAGAAACAGAAGATTTGAATACAACAAAACAGGAATTAGATATTTTGGGTAAGCATTAAAATTATAATGTTTACCGGTTTTCTGCGGAGGCTTATTTAAAAAAAAATGATTATTTTAGGAGGATGTGATACGGAACAGTCCGGTAACATTGACAGTGATAACAATGAACAGTCAAGCAAATCATTTTCTGATTTACTGCAAGCACCTCCCCCGCCGCCACCTTTCATGAATCGAAAAATGCGTCGTCGAGGTTTCCATGATCCACCACGTACACCTGAGCCAGCAGTGCAAAATGTTACTGAAGTTGGAGTAATTGATTTTGATGTCCAGGTTAGGAATTTTTTTATTCTTACTGATTCATCAATTATGATCATTTAATTGGTGTTGATTTTTTTTCTTATAAGTTTTTGTTTTTTGTCTTTTTTTTTTTTTGATTACCTTATGGTTGATCTTTAGTTATTGCCTCCTGTGAACGACATCATTATTTATTACAATTTTGCTAATGTCAAGAGGTGGAACAAAAACCAATAATTCTACTTTGAAAAAAGTATAAAAAACATAAAGTTTTTTTAAATGAAAAGAAAACATTTCTATTGAGTCATATCCTTCCTTTGTTTCGAAAGGATTTGAAAATTGTGCATGCTCAATTGCTTCGAAAATCTTCTGCTGTACATCAAATAATATTTTAGTTAAATAAAGTGCAGTCACTACCAGCACTTCTGGACAGTGCTGAAGAGCGAGAAGAAAATTCATCAGGTTCAAGCTCATCTGTGAGGAAGACAACAACGGGTCCAATATCTTTCTCTTTAAACATTCAAAAAGCAGATGATAAAAAAGTTCCGAAAACAACAAGGTAAATGATTTAGTGAGGAATATGTTAATACATTTAAAGGGAAGCGAACTGTTATTGTTAATACGGTAGCCTATTGGTAACGAGGTATCATTTTCACTTTGAGGATTGCAGTTCCTCTCTACCTGAAGTAGCCCAATGATTAAAAACAAGTATGAACTCAACTGACCTGAACATTTGTGGAACAGTTAAAGAGTTCTTTGCTGGCATTACAGCGAGCAGAAAGAGTTCAAAAATTGGGAAACTTATGGAGAACGGTCAGAAATCAGGATTATGATTATGAGAGATGAGGGCTATCTTCTTTTAACAACAACTGCCTAAAAATGTTATTAGATGTTGGGATATCTTGATTCTCTGTTAATCTGAAAATTTTAAATAATCTGGTAGTGATCTATTTGCAGCGCAGTTAAACTTGGAGCAGATGATGACGAAAATGGTGGAACAGAAGCAGTTGATGTCCCTCCTGGTGTTCTCAGTAACGTAAATTTTAAAAATTACTTGAAATTAATTTGCTGATTTCACTCAGATATAATAGCCTTTCCGAATGGATGAGAAATTAAATATCATTTAAGTTTAGTCAGATGAATTTTTCTTGTTTTAAAAATTGATGTTTGTTTACAGATTCCTCCGCCAGGTTTGACAATACCACCACCTCCAGTTGCTCCAGTTCCTTTATCCTCGGGACAACTTGCAATGGAAGGTTCAGTCGAACTTCAATCAGAACGGAAATTGAAAGTAAAATTCTAGTCATATTACCTTTTATCTTCGGGATAAATTAAATAAATTCGAAAATGAAGTCTGTTAGACTTGGGAATGCATTCGATTTTTTTAGGCTCGCCTTTTTATGGAGAAAATTCTGAACGAGAAACGTGCTGCGAAACTGAGAGCTCAAAATGAGGAACAACTGAAACGTGAAAGCGAGCTTCTAAAAAAGTACGAGGAATCGCGTGGTAGTGTAAGTTTTTTCTAAAAAAATTTTTTTAGTGATGGAAGTACTAATGTGTTTTTTCAAACATTCCTTGAAGTTGTAATTTGAAAATCACTAAAGAAAATAGTGCATTTTTAGTCAACTTCATCGATAATCACGAAATCAAAAAATAAAGGCGATGTGAGTGATGTGGAAGCAATCTTTTCAACTTCCGCGATTGATCAATTAATTAATTCGCGAATCGATAAAGTGATCAGTGAAGCATTTAAAGAAAAGTAAATTAATATCCTTTTGGAATTTTTTCGACTTCATATTTCTGTTAGGTAATCTATCTACATTAATAATTTCCTTCATTGCTGCCGTTCAACTACGTATTATATCTAAATATGCCAAATTTGTCTCCTTTTGGAACTTATTTTTTATTTTGTGTAATGAATCTTAAAATATATTGATAGCTTTACGAAATTAAACATGAAGTGTATAAATTTCTGACACGTATTAATAATCTGTTTTGGAATTAAAATTGGTGAAAGGACTTGAAAAACAATAATTTGGATTGAGCCTTTATCATTCTATGTGTTTTTTAGCACCCTGAAAAATGAAATTGTAGGAAAGAATCTAAACATTCGAAAAGTCATCATCATAAAAAGGAAAAAAAGAAGAAACGAGAAGGGAAGTACGAAAAAGAGGATAGCCGATTTTTGGATGGACATAGCAGCAGATCAGGCAAACGTCATAGAAGGTCAAATATTATGTAGTTGATTATTTATTATTTTAACTTTACGACGATCCCATTTTCTAATTAATGTTTACTTTGTTGAATGCTCTATCTGCTTTTTTAACATATTGGAAGACTTCCGAATATCTAGTTGCGCTTTCCAATGCAGTATATTACATTTAGCTCTCAAAAATCACGATTTCATAAAACAATGATAAAACATCTTCACCACTAAAAAAAACTTACAAGATGTATAATTGATTAGATTTTAGATCTCGGGAGAGCTCTGGTTCATCTGAGCGAAAAGTTTCAAAGAAAAAAAAAAAGAAGAAAAGAAGGCATCGATCTCATAGTAGCGATGATGAAAGCAGATAAAAATTGCTGTATGTTACATTAGGCTTATTGATATTGTTTTTTTTTTTTTCTTTAATTTATGCTCAAATTCTTTGATCTATTACGAAGAATGACGTAGATAAAATTTTTGTGGACTTCAGAATATTTTCGCATATAAAATTATGAACTAAAATACCCATTTTATATCGCAATCATGTTTGTTTGGCTGAAAATCTACATGCACAATTGGTCATTGTTTGAGGAAGAATAATATAATTCTTCTTTTGTGAGTTGATAAGTTCTGATTGAGATTCAGTAAGATCCTTTCAAAACTGTCTGAAATTTATTTTATGTGTCTCTAATTGATAGATAATTTTATGTACTATCATAACAAATGTAACACTTGTATTCAGGAACGATAGCAAAACTTGGTAAAATTACTGTGTTTATTGAATAGTGATATTGAGAGATTTACTGGAGCTAGGTATGTTCTTTAGCAAGAAAAATTTATACCTGAAAATAAAAAATCTTTTTTCAAGAATTTGAATAATCAGGAAGAAGTCATTGATAGTAAGATCAAGTTACCACGAATATTGCAGTATTCTTGATTCACATGACTTTAAATTCATTTATTCACAACATCGGACACCTTTTGGAAGCATGATAGCAGAAATAAAAAAATTTCGCAAAGATTTTATATGTATTTGATAGTGTAATTCATAACCGAATAAGCTGTACTTCACAAAAATCAGCAATTGATGTATGCAAATTATCTTTCTTCGCATCAAGTCCTTTGAGATCAATTTTCATTTTCATGTATGTGCCACCGCTTCCACGTACTAATGCATTGGTGTTCACAAATATTGAATCGGCGACTACCTGTACCATGAATTCCTTTTAAAAAAGTCCCATAGACCATCAAAACAAATTTATTTAAATTCAACATTCAAATATTGGCACGAAATATGACGGATAGTATTTGAAGCTTTTAATCCAGATTAATATATTTAAAACTGTTAAGAAAAAGAATACCTTAACAGTAGGCGCGAGTATGGACGGTAAAATAATTATATGAGGTATTACGGTAAGTGGTGTACGCTCGATGGCTTCACGAAGTCGATAGGTAATATCTTGAGCTGCAGGATATAATGGGTACAAGGAACGTTGTCTGCAAATGTCATTCGGTTAGAACATACAAAATTTGTTTCCAATTTAAGATAGAATTCTAGGAAGAAATTCCGATAGTTTTCGAAAAAGCAATAAATAATTCAAGTATTATTTGTATAATTCCCATTGAATTCAAGTATTATTTATATAATTCCCAGTCATAATGTTCGATTTATTTTGATAACACTCAGAATAAATCGACACATCCATCGCTGTAAGTACAAAGACAAATTTTTAAAAAACGAAGCGAAAGAAATGTAAAATGAAAAGTGGGAACTAACATCTTGAAAACTCTTAATCCATGCTTGACATTATTTTTGGGTTTATAGGAAGGAAATACCGATATTTTATAAATTTATAAAAAAAAATACCGATATTTTATAAATAAAAAATCCACTATCTTATTCTAACATGAGAAATTTAACGATCCACAGAGGTTTTAATTGATGATCAAGTCATTAAGAGATCTTGCAGAGAAAATAATTTTAATTCATCTTACAAATACAGTCAAGCACCGACCTGAACAAATTTCTGACAAGCCGAGACATTCGATCCTGGTCTTCAAAATTATCTAAACGACCTATCTCATCTCTTCCTAAATGTTGGATGATCTCCGATGCTGTTATAGCAAATTCAATACCAGCAATTCGAATGGTGGCAGGATCCGGCAAAAGAATTATATTCTGTAAAAAAATGATATTGCATTTAAAATTTAGATTTAAAAATTGCAAATCTAAAAATTGGTCAATGTTCATTACTGAATAATGGCTGAAAAAATTCTAAATTTCAAATAATTCCGGATAAAAATTGTATGAAACAATAAATGGGTAAAAAAGATCAAAGAAGCTGTCTAATGCACTGAAAAGAAACCTTGCTTAACTGTTGCTTTCGTTGTTTAAGTGAATGAAACGGTGGAGTAGGAAAAGATGGTCGCAATGCAGCATCTTTTTTTCCATTTGGAACTATCAATACTTGAACATCAGTCCTGCAAATACTAATAATCAATTTATGACTATAAGAAAATATAATATGCCGATAAATTAATGATTGGATTCTAAAATAAACTTTTACGCTTGATCAACATTTCTGCAGAATAAAACCTGATTTCAAATCATTCAATTTTGGTTTTTCCCTCTTTTTTCAACTTTTGACTTCATTATAAATCGGAAAAAAAGAAATACTCCTTCCATATTTTGATTTCTAAAAGCATAGGCTTATTCACTTCTAACAACTATAAGATATTCATATTTAAATAAAAATATTGATTATACAACAATTTATGTTTTTGTAAACAATGAACCCTGATAAGGCATCATCAATTTTTGCAAGAAGCATATCCATAAAATCATTGTATGTATAACAACATTGGGATGACTTCACTACTGGACTTGTTCGATCAATGAATGGACCAATCTGAAATTTTACAATTCTTAAAAGAGCACAGTACTACTCAAATAACGGAAAATAAATGTTTAACACTTACTAAAATTAGAATATCAGGTCGTTCCTTCCTCACTAATTCGATTAGATCGTAAAGCTGTTCATAAGAAAGAGTTTTAGAAGAAGAAAATGGACCACAAGCACACCAAACATGAAGCAGATCTGAAAAAACCATACTTTTATTTCTAATTTATATCTTTTCTGCAATACATTTTTTTGCTAAATACTCACTACTGAACTAAAATAGATCGTTCAAATTACATACTGAAAAATACTACAATATATCAATTTGGCAAAGTCACTGTGTTGATTCAGCAATAAAAAAAAATGAGCATAATTTGATATTTGCAATTGATACAGAATCGTTCTAATGACATCAGTGAGAATTAGAATAAATACAATAGCAAAATCTTACCAATGTCTGATTGCTTATTAAAAGAAGCAATTGATGGTTCCTTCGGCTCAAAAATTTCATTCGGAACAAATATTTCACCAACAAAGGTTCCACAAAATGCAACAATCTATAATAAGAGCAGTGAGAAAAAAAAGGAACCAATCGGAAACAGAAAAATACTTCCTAAATCATCAGACTACTACCAAATCGATGAATAAGAACAATATAGAGAATTGACAATACAATAAAATAAATTTATATCATAGCAATCTAAAATAGTATTTGATATATGGACTAAATAATACTGATGATTCTGATTCGATTCACAATTACGATTTAAGACACAATACGTGTTTGGCTATATATCTTTAGTTATTGACAAACTTCTTTTTCAGTGGTTATGCATTATAAATGTAGGTTGAATAATAGGTCAAAAATTACTTTTCCAGGGAACAATGAATAAGCTTTAAGATTGCTCAAATCAAGGTTTATAACAGTAGCATCTTGATCAATACACTGCAATGAACAATTCGAGACATCTAATGGGTCCTCTGTATTATTCACGATGAATCCCGAATATGTAGTTCGTTTCTGCAAATAAATTTCTTTGATACTCTTCTATGAGAGAAAAAACAAAAATAGGAAAGTAATCTTAAAATTGGAATTCTTTATTAAATAAGATGAAAAATAAAAATTTCGTCTGAATTCAACATATTAATGGAACAGAAAATTTGAAAATGACAAGGCAAATCTATCCCGCTTATTCTAAAACAATAACCATTTCGAAAAGAACACACCAGAGATGATAAATCTGTTTCTTCATCATCAGCAAGTGTTTCATTTTCTTCTTTGATTATATCACATAAACTCCGAACACGTGAAACAAGTGCTTAAATTAAAATCAACGAATTAATTATTAATTATAAATATTATCAGCAAACGACCATAAAACATCACGGACTCTTTTCCCAGAAATGAAATATATGAAATAGTTTATCATATTTATAATAATATACTTCTTTGAATAAATAATTTCGAATTTTAGTCTTAAAATTTCATAAAAATTCTCAATTTGCAAGCTTATTTAGATCAAACTATATTTATTTCCAGTCAAAAATAGTTCCAATTTCACTATTTAAAATTTACTAGCAAACTTTCGTCACCCATTTACTAGCAAACTTTCGTCACCTAGCAATGGACTTGTTTATCATCGTTCTAAATTACTGACATTATGAACTATTAGAATTATGAAACTTCCAATTACAATATTTGAATAGAATATGAAATATGTCATGTATTAGAATTTTCTATACTAATATTTCTATTAATCTGCTTACGTAGATAATACCACACTAAGAAATGATTAAATAATTCTGTTTTTCACCTTCAACCTGCTCCAAATCTTTCTCAGCTCCGTACTGAAACAAATTTTTGTAATCATCAGTGTATATTTTTTCCACAACGACTTTACATACATTGTTGCCTTTGGTTGCATCATTTCTTTTTGCAGTGAAATTTTCTCCTGTGAATTTCCCGATGATTTTGCCCGAATCTTTGCGATTCTGATATGCAACATCAGACACGGATTTCCTAAATGAATAATTAGTCGAACTAAACCATTTACTTATCCTAAATTTACTAAATCCACAAATACTTATAACAATCCAGTTAATGGGAAAATTCCAATCAAAAAACAATTAATAAAAACATAGAAAAATAATGCACCAACTTGATTGGCGTAAAAGATAAATATTTCTCGGGCAAAGTGAAATTTTCATCCGAAAAATCTATAGCCATATTCTCGGCTATACTACTCTCATCAAGCCATGAATTCCTATTGTGTGCGCTAAATGCAATTCTGAAATGAGATAAGTTGAAAATCATCGAATCGTGTTAATTCTTCCACAAACTGTTTTGTCGGGAATAAATAGTCTCCCATTATCCGGGACAAATTATTAAAATGCATAAACCAGTAAATCATTTATTTGATTTTTTCTTGTCAGATTATCAAGAAATGAAACTAAATATCATTAAAATGATGGATAAAAATTACTTCGTGTGAGAAACATTGAATGATTCATCTTTGACATTTTGAATAGCTTTATGAAGAATCTAAAAACGAATACAACAATGGAAATTAAGTACTAAACTTTTCAAAATTATCAGAGTAAGGATGAAGGGGATAATTCCAAAAATTTAGGAAAAATTTGCCATTAATAGCATTTTTCAATTATTCTTTATCCTTTAAATTGTGCTCATTCCTGCCATATTAAAAATTTATCAAGAATACTTTATTATTAAATGTTACATTAATCAATTCATTAATAATAGCTACCAGCTGTTCGAAGCTATCCAACATCGAGAAATTCACATGCGTCTGTTTTTGATTCGTAGCAAATGCGATCAATTCACTTACGAAATCTTCACCTTTTTTGTGGTATTGCTTTGAGAGAAAATTCGCTTCAAATAAAAACATTGATTTCAATTGTCAATAATAAGAATTTTAAGATATCAATTTAGATAGATTTTTGCAAATCCTTATGCTATATTTTTTTTATTATAATATCATTTACAGGAATTTTCTTCTAAATCCAAAATCTTATGATGTCATATATATATACATCGATGTAAATAACAGATACTTAATTTTTTCAATTCAAATTCGAACATTAATTTTTCTGTTATTCTGAAATATTTCACATATTATCGATAAAATACTAAAAAATAATGAACCTTTGGCAACAAATTCCCCATCAGAATCATTTTCAAATGTATACATAAAATCTGCTAATTGTTCGTTTAACCAATCGGCAGTCATACAACCGTATGATTCAGCTATATCATCATCCATAATGCTCTAAAATTACAAACCATCCGATAATATGAAATTTTCTTAAATATGAAACGATTTTCGGAGTGCCATGCATCCATCTTATCTGTCAGTTCAAGCATTTTTATGCCTCTACATTACCGAAAAAATCCAATTTTCACCAAAGTCTCTCCATTATTTAGACATTATTCCATCATTATATGCCTATTTCTCAATTATCGTCTACACTTTTTCTTTCTTCCATCCCATTTGCTTTTTGCCATTCTCCTATTTTTGCTACCATCTTTACAGTTTTTTTAACTTTTCAAAATTATCCAAAAATCTGAAAGTTTGCGAAATCGCTCAAAATAACATGACTCCATGAAAATAACATCCTAAAATTTATTGACTATTTGCATAATACCGCGACAGCAGAAGTTTAAAAAATGTCAATTTATGTTTGAAAAGCGATGATATAGCCCAGAGTATAGTAGACAGTGTAATTCTATCAATGCGAACAATACATTCAGAGTTGCGGGAAAAATAATTAGAAATAATTAAATATAAAAATATTTTTGAAAAAATTTCAAATTTATTTACAAAAAATACAGACATACAGCATAAAAAAATGGAAAAGCAAATATCCTGCTCAATATATATCAAAATGTTCCTAGCATGAGGTAAGTGAGATTTAAATATATATAACGTTCGTTTTATTACGATAACTGACCGTATGAAAATTGAATATATAATACAAACTCCTAGTTCAATTATTTACAAGGACATAATAATTTGAAGCATAAGATTTTTTAATTTTTTTCAGTTTAAAAACTGCTTGGAGCAGAAAAGATGCTAAAAAGAAAGAACGACTAGACAGTTTTTGCTTAATATAACCACGCATCTATGTAAAAACTAAAAATAATTTGATTTTACAAAGAAAATGCACTCCTTGGAGAACAGTATCTCTAAAATAATATTTACAAAACCATCTTTGAGAAAAAAATGAAATATGCTGCTTAGCGAAACCAGTACACCGAGCTAAAGCACATACTGTGAAATGCTTTTCCATGACTTCATACCCAAAGATAATTTGTTTTCAAAAAATTAAAATATTTAAAATAAACACATCATAAAAGTTGTTTCGAGTGTAAATACTTGAGCAATCATCCAAGCAATCGTCCAATCTAATCCCAGAATGAGTAAGAGCTAGTATTTACTTCTTATAAACTAGAGCTCAATATAATGCCTATTAAAAAGTTAATTCAAAAGTTAATTACAGTTTTGTTTTGGTTAAATTACAATACAATGAACTCAATTTCACCAAATAAAGAAGAAAAGAATGCATATGAAATAGAAAAACAAAAATAAAACAAACTAGTAGCTTTTAAACCTGAAACAAAACAGCAGTTATTTACAAGAATACCAAAGTCAAGAAAATAAAATTCAAAGTTGATGTACAATGCCGGAAGTAAAAATAATGTAATATTAAAAGCTATTTACAGAGACTGAATAGAGACTATATATATTAGCGAATCGTGTGATTTCCATCAAGATTTACGATAGGAACGTATCTCTCAACATTTTCTTAACTGCAGATGCACCAATAGTCATTAAGGTGCTCTCCGTATTTTGACCTGTAATTACGTCATTATAATAATTCAAATTGCACTATTATAGAAACTATCAAAAGAGCTAGGATTACTTGAATTCGATAGCCGAAATAAGATATTCACTTGAGATGATACGAAAGATTTCTGATTACAAATTCTATACTTAACAATTGAAAAACTGAAAAATGATTACCGGAGTCAAGTGGATGCTTGATTATTCTAAAAAGGTATGGCTGACATTCAAGATAACTTGTATCAAAAATACTCGTTACTTCCGAACGTGCAGGCATTTGTGGCATGTACTGAGGTCGACTAATCAATGAGCATGCTTTCAGCACAATCTCTGATATCGAATCTGCCACCTCCTCACGCATTCGTTCCCAGTATTCTAAAAGAAATGCTTTAAATATAAAACTTGAAGTGAAATTTCATTGGAATTAGGAGTGGAAGCTTAATATCATTCAATAAAAGAGAATTAAAAGATAAGGACGCTCTTAATTCGTAATTTATACAAAAAGTTCGGAGAGACGTAACCCTTCTAGAAACTAGATCAACATCATGCTATAGAAATTAATACTCGACCATAGTGCTTATATCTCTTTACAGTCTTATAAAGAATACAAATACTTCGGACTTGTCTAGAGATCCTAAAAGTAATGATAATATGATGTAAATCTGAAATTAATCGAATTTAAAGAAAAATAAGGTAT
Source organism: Onchocerca volvulus (assembly GCA_000499405.2). Taxonomy (NCBI): domain Eukaryota; kingdom Metazoa; phylum Nematoda; class Chromadorea; order Rhabditida; family Onchocercidae; genus Onchocerca; species Onchocerca volvulus. Next base: position 4,123,616 of record HG738139.1, on the reverse strand, counting down.
TATATAATCACCCCGTTCTTTAATTCTAACCACACCAAGCTGCATCTGCCAAATTTCCCATGGAATTTCGTAATCTGATAGTGGCCACGACCGTTTCTTTTTTTGATAGAATTCTAAATCGATTCTGAAATGGATTTTGATGCTACGAGAAAACCACTAACAAAAATTCAAAAATTAATTTGTCTGGCAATAATTGCACAGCGACAATTTTATATTTTAAATCTTACAGCTACTAAACAGCTACTAATCTTTTTCACAAGTCATAAAAGTTTGTATTCAAAGTTAAGTAGTGAAGCGTATATTTCGAATAAGAAATCCAATACAGGATTTGAATATTAGCTTTTGGCAATATGTATAAAGAATGTAGGAAAAAAAATTTTTTTTAAATAATTTGGTTTCCAGAAAGAAGGAAAACTAAAACTAACTTAGCATTCAGAAGTGGAGTACCATAATGAGTGAGCAATGATACTGGCGGTGGAGAATAAAAACGAGGTGCAGTAACACTTTCAATGGAATGCCGAATGCACTGCACAAAAGCATCAATTTCCTCATGCAAGCATGAAACCAGTCCCGAACTATTTACACGTACCTAAATATTTCAACCACTACTTTTGAAATGGATTTACAAATTTCTTTCGTCTCAATATAGCATATAGGAAGATGGGATATGGAATAAATAGTCGTATGATCCAGCGCCTCATTCTCGATAGCATGTTGCCATCGTAAGTACTTATATACAATAAACAAAAAACTGCTTTTAAATACATTTTTACCGTCAAGGAAATTTCGTATGTCCATGTCTTTCTGAGAATTGAAAATAAACTTACATAGCTTAAATTCAAAGTATTACAATCTACTTCCTCAACACCAATGGACCCGAGTTGAAAGTTTATTTCGCTAGTATAATGCATCTATAAAAGAAAACTGTTGAACAGATGAATTTTTCAACTCTTGCTTTTTTGAAAATAAAAAAAAAAAATCATTATAAATATGTCATTTAAAACAAATATCGGCTTTTTTATGAGATTAAAAAAAAAAAAAATGCATCTTGGACATATAATCTTCGACCAAACGACATTTAATATTAGATGAGGAAAGATTAAGGGAAGTAAGAGTTTACATCACATTTTTAAAAGAAATGTAAAATTACTTTAGGCAAGCTTCTATGCAAAAGGATGGTATGGAAGACTGTTGAGATTGCATCTCGTACTTGATGTTCATCAACAGTCTGAAAAGATATCAAATGGTCAAATTCGATAAATAAACTATATTATATTACAAATATAATATATTATAATATTATATTACAAATATTCAGATATGAAGAAAAATATGCATATTTATTTATTAGTTTGTTCATTTATTCATTCCATGCAAAAATGAATAAATTAATACATAAATATGCATATTTTCCTTCATATCTGAATATTTGTAATATAATATAGTTAGGGAGAAGAGAAAAAAAGTTTTCTCGAACACATGAAATAGCAAAAAAAAAGTACTGAACAAATAGAAAAAAAAAAAAAAAAAACAAGAACTTACTAACTGGAACTGATGATTGCGTGCATTCATACGAGAATCTGCAAAATGATAAAAAATTTCTACATTTCTTTCGGATTTAAATCCATTTAAGAATGATAGTTCTTATCAAATCATATCCATTGCATTTTATGCCACAAACTTTTGCCCACTTCATCTTTGGGGAAAAGTTTATGACCTTGAAAGAAAAGTTTGAAAAGTCTCTGGGTTTTTGAGGAAAAGTTTTTCTTTTTTAAAGAAAAGTTTAGAAAAGTTTTTTTGATTGGCAAAAGCTTGTGACGATTTCACCGTCACACTATATTATATTCGATGATCCATAAGAATTCACGTTTTCGTTTATATTCAAAATTTTTTACAAATCTTATTCCGCGTAAAATAATATTCATGAAGATAAAATGATTTCAAAAATTTTGGAAAGTAAAAAGGTCAATGCGAAAGGTCAGTGCGAAGAGATAACACCCAAACACCAACTTTGGTACGAAAAGCAACTCACTTATCAATTAGTCGGCTAATCTTCCGTCCAAGTGCATAGAGTATGCTACACTGACGGTCTCTCTATGACAGATTTTTGCTCCCATTGAAAAGAGTTATTGATACGAAACAATTTTAATTATTGTCATCACATGGAATGTGACATTAAGTGGCGTAATATAATGTAATATTTAATACTTTTGCATAGTCATAAGATTAGTATAAAAGAATGGAAAATGGCGTAATGTAATCAATCAATTCTGTTACATTTTATTGATAAGGTGATTTAGTTATCATCAATATTATCCAGAACTTGAGCAATTGATTGATTATTGCTGTGCTAGAAGAAGAAAAGAAAAGAAAAAAAGAAAGAAAGAAAAAGATATGTCAAAAGATCAGACAAGCAAGAGAGATTTATTGAAAAATTCGATGAAATATTCCGATGATTTTAATGGCAAGATAACCGGATTGGTTAGTATGATCGATTTAAATTTGAATAAATAACCAAGGTTGATTCATTCATTCCATCATTCATCTATTCTGAATTATTGATCCGATTGAGTTAGTTAGATGAATTGAATCCATTAATTGAATTATCAAAATTTGGATTGAATTCAATGAAATTCATTTCTTGGATGTTCATACAACAATTTCATGACCTGTATTTTGGTGGGATAATTAATAGACATTCATCCATACAACTCTACAATAATTCATTTAAAATATTTCAATATAACAATGGGGAAAAATTTTTAATTTTCTTTTTTTTGTGAAATTTAAATCAATTCAAATTAATTTGACGAAAAATAACATAAATAATGCTTTGATGATATTAAGAAAAAGAATACGAATATGGAAGAAATACGACAAATTATTTTTGCATTAAAGGTTTTTCTTTCTGACAATTAATCAAAAATTTAACAAAGATTAGAAAAAAAAAAGATGACAAGTGATTAAAAAAAAATTCAAAAAATCCAATCCAATTGAAAAATTAAATATTTCTTATTTTTTCACCCATACTTATTTTTAGTTTTCAAATTTTATTTTTGCAATATAAAACGAACTTTTTTTTGTCTTATTTTTAAAGAACAAATTGATGGAAAAACATTTAATGTCAATTAAAATTGCGGAAGCGGAGAAAATTTTAGAAAAAATGAACAATGCCACAAATAAAATTATAATTGAGGTAGTATTTTTTATCAAATTTTTCCAAAAAAAAAAAAAAAATGTTTAAAATTCGAAAAAAAAAGGAGCTATGATCAAATGAGAATATATTGGTAAATAGATGATGAAAATATTTGAATGATTGAAAGAAGAAATTAATTGGAAATCAATATCGGATATTTTTACATTTCATTACTATCATTAAATGCTCTCTAAAGATATTTGTGATTTTTTAACTTTTCTTTTCAAAAAAATTCACAAAATTATCAATCAATTATTTTTACTCTGCAGATGAATAATCGAATGGTTAATTTAAATCAAAATTGGCAAAAACGACTGCAATATCAAAATGCAAAATGGAAAAATGATATGCATGTAATGCATAAATGCAGCAATAGCAAGTTTGATTTCTAATCACTTATCACTGGTTTGATAAATTTGAAATGTTAAATACATGAATAAAAAAACTTGAAATAATTTCCAAGATTGTTTAACTTATTTTTGAGACATAATATTTCATGTAATTTCATACTTAGATGAAATTTTAAAATCAATAATAAATATTTTAATAGAATATGGTATCATTTTAGGATGATAAATTAGCATAATATAAAGAAGATCCAAAAATTGAAATTAAAAAAAAAAGATTTTATGATAATTCTAGTAGTCTAACAGAAACTAGAAGTTCACGTGATGTTAAAAGCTTAAGTTCACGTAACGTTAAAAACGCTTTACGGCAAACGGAACAACATCTTTTCGAAATAACAAATCGTCTAGCAGCTGTTGAAAAAATGGAGCAAAAATTGGAAGAAATTATTAAAATATTGAAAAGAAGTCCATATAATCAATCACTTATCAGTACTTCGTCTACTGATAATTTGGTAATTTAGATATTCGATATTGTAATTATATACAAGATATTAATTGATAATATTATACGAGGAAATTAACTGATGTAGTATTTTGCCGAAAAAACTAAATTAAACTTAAATTGAATTAATTTAATTCGAAATTTTAATCGATATTTTGGTTGAATTGCATAATTTTCCGATATTTTTATTTCTCTCATATATGCTTGATCAATATTTGTATCTTCAATTCTGCTAATAGTAAACTGCGAAATATCAGAAATTTTCAGCAAATCTCAGAGAGCGAAAATGTATTTAAAACAAGGTCGACACGAACTATGCAAAATGGCAATGTTTCAAATATTCCCAACTTTTATGGAGTCATCGAAATGACTGAAACTTATTTTATGGTTATCTATTTCATTTGGAAAACACTAAATTAATTAAATATTTGAAAAAAAAAGAAGGAAATTTTATTTAGAAAAATTGGATAAAATTACGAAAAGTTAGAAATTTCGGGATTAAATGAATAGCCAAAAATATGAAAAATCCCAAAAAAAATTGGTATTTTTGAATATGTAAAGTATATATTATATATTTAGATCAAAATTATAATTCATAATTAAAATAGTAAAAATTAATTAAGTGTCTTCGAAATTTGAAACGAGCTATCAAATCCTTAGAAGCAGTTCAACAAATGTCAGCATTATTTGGCGTTTCGGCTGATGGAATATCAAAGATCCGAGATGTTAATCATATCATTGACGTACTTCAACAATTTATCAATAAATTGAAAATTTCGGTAATTTTGCGAAATTTCAACATTTATTTATTTAAATATTCAAAGATTAATTTAGGCTATACAATTTATAAGTTCCATTTCAAACTATTAGTAGTACTAATAATTAAATTTTGTTCAAAAAATTGATCAAATTATGAGGAAAAAAAATGTCGACAAAATGTTATTTTTCAAAATAAATAAAATATTTATTCAAGCACAAAATTTTCTCGAAAAACATAAGTTTAGAAGACGAAAAAAAAATAGTTTTATGCTATTTGAAATCAAAAAAAAAAGGTAAAAAAATAAAAAAAATTGGTAAATTTAAAAAAATATAGGTGAAAAGTAATATAGCTATCTATCTGTCCTTATCAATTTACATCCTAGGAGAAAGAATGATAAAAGGAAATATCAGCTATAATAGTTTTCTGATAATTTTTAAAAGCCGGATACGAGTATTAAATTGATAAGACATAGATAGGAGGTGAAATTCAGGAAAACTGTAATAATCGATCGAAAGAAATTTTGTATTAAATAATAATTTTTTAAAAGCCAAACAAAAATATGAGTGTTAATTTGATAAGACACAAAGAGGTGAAATTCAGGAAAAGTATGACAACTGATAAAAAAAATTTTGTATCAAATAATAAATCTATAATTTGCTACTAATTTTTCAATTTGTATATCAACTAACGAAAGAAGAATTTATCTCAAAAATTAGCTCTTATGATATTGACATTTTAATTCTAATCTGAATTGCATCCTGTAAATGATAAGTAATGATAATTGATATAATTGTTATAGATGCACAGGTATAATCTCCGATATAGTGATAATATCTCCTTTGATTGATATGTAATAAATGATTCCTAACATGTATATACATTTATATTTGATCATTGCTATTTGTTCATTGTAATAATAAGTTTGATAAAAGAAATTAAATTGTGAAATTTTTAAAAAATATTAAATTTGTCACGTATTGCTTGTAGGAATTAAAATTTTAAAAATCAAATTTCCAATTATGAAACTATGAATATGAATAGAATAAATATTTTTCATCTTAAATCAAAATTTTACTAATTTTAAAAATTGAAATTATATAATGAATAAATAAAGATAAATTAAATCCACCAAGATTTGTTAATTGCTGAAGATAAAATCACCAGGATTTGTTTATTGCTAAAGTTTTTACATTCATAATAATGAAAAAATGATTTAATTTTCTATTCCTACCAATCAATTTTATTATATTTCAATCTTAATGAATTCAAGAAAGTAATAAATTTTAATTGGAAAAAGCAGAGAAAAAAAAAGTATGATATTTTAATGAAATATATCAAATGAATTGTTAGTTATGAATGAAGTAATTTCTTGGAAAATAATCATATATATATAATTGAAATTATTAATTTTTAAATATAAAAGATTTCAAAAAAAAAGAAGTTCTTCCGTGAATTCCCGGGAAGGAAAAAGTTTGTTCGATGAATTTTAGAATAAAATTATAAAGGAGGACAAAATACTGCAAATAATAATACGAAAAAGAGGAATATATTGGCAGATAAAATGTTTTCGTTAATTTTCTTTTTTTTTTCTTTTTTCAAACTTTTTTTTTTTTTTTACTATCAAACGAAAGATAAGATGTGATAGAATGCGATTTATGACCTATAAAAATATTCGTACTACAATCCGATGATAACGGTCCTCTTTGATTTTAGTTCTTGCAATTTCATCGGCGATATCTCTTTTATTCATCATTTTATTTCATCCATGAAAAATATCTTCTTCTTCTTCCATTTGGGAAAAATTTTAACATTCTATTTAATCGGAATTACCTAATATTAATTTTTGTAATATTAATATTTTATAATTCTCTATTAATTGAATACTAGAATTTTTTAATCTTTCAATTTTCGGTTTCACAAATATTCATTAAGAAATTTAATTAAAAAAATTTTGCAAGTTTAATATAATTTGGCCAAAAAAAAAAAGAAAAGAATAAGTATAATTTGCAATAAGTTCGAATAAAAAGAAAAATGAAATGAATAAGATATTCCTATGTATTTGAATACAATAATCAGTTTATTATTTTGTTTACTTTTTTTGTTTTAAAATTGAATAATTTAGTTTTTTTTTTTTTTTTTTTAAATGATTCATCTTTGAGATATATTCATTTATTATTTGCATAAAATGTTAAATATGAGTTTGAAGTTCGATTTTTTTTTTTTTTTTTAATTAATTTAAATATAACGATCATTTTCACAATTACATAAGATAATTTTGAAAAGAGAAGAAAAAAGAAATATCCAATGTATATTTCATTGTTGTTTTTTTTCATTTGACCTTTGATCTACATAAAAAAGAAAAGAAAAAAAAAGTATTTTTACAGATTAGTTTAGAAAACCCGAATTTCCTTATAGTTAGGCCAAAAAAAAAAGTTCAAATATTGATCTAAGAAGATATATGCTTATAGATAATCTTCAATAATTTGTCCATTGTACGTAAAATATGCTCAAATTTTACATAATTTAATTATTATAATTAATTCAAGTAAAAATGAAAAGGAAAACAATTTTAGCCAATTACTTCTTTTCCATATCAACTAATTGAGACGTTCAAAAATTCAAACTTTTACTTTTTCGAAACTTTCAAAAATTTACAATTATTTTACAAAAAAAGATATGAATGAAATTTTCAGAATGAAACATAACGATGGATTTAATTTCAAAATTTTCTTCATTTCAATTCCATTTCTTCTGAATATATCATTTTGTGACGGTGAAAGAAGCACGAATTCGTCATGCAAATGTTTATCAAAATCAGCATGTAATTCAGCATGTTTAAATGGACCGCAAAAATTGATCATAAATCATAGCATACAAAGACGAGGAATTGATTATGAAGAAGTGGAAATTGTCGATGAACGAAAATGTAATAGTAAAAGTTTGCAAAATATAATGCTACAGGTAAATGATGCATCATTTTATTTTTTATATCATTAATTAATTAATTGATTAATTATTATGACGGAGGGAAATTAAAAATAATTTTAATAAAATATGATAATTTGAATTTATAAAAACTTTCAATTATTTATACAAAAAATATATATATATATATCTTTGGAATAAGAAAAGGAAGAGATTTGAAATATTAATTATATTGAAATTAACGGTTAACGATTAACCCCACCTATCAAAAGGCATTTTTATTGCTTCTTTGCTCCTATTATAAGATACTTTTATTATTTCTTTGTTCCCACAATAAGGCATTTTTATTGCTTCTTTGTTCCTACAATAAGGCACTTTTATTGCTTCTTTGCTCCCACAACAAGGCATTTTTATTGCTTCTTTGCTTCTACTATACAGCATCTTTATTATCCTTAAGTATTTTAATATTTGCAAATTTCGTTTTTTGTGCATTTTTGAAAGAGTATACCTGAAAACTTTTCTTCGATAACTATTTCGATTATTTTAATCATTCAATCCATTTTTGATTATAATTTTTGGCTAAAATCAATTAAAGCCATTTTATTCGTACCAGTTTTCCTCTTTATTCTTTTTATCAAATTTGTTTTTGAAAAAAAAAAAATATTGAAAAAAATGGCTTTATCATAGTTACATATTAATAGTACATAAAATTATTAAGAAACTGAAAAAAAATTTTTAAATTGTTATAAAAGGAACTATTTCGCTATAAATAATAGATATATATATATATATTTTTTTTTATTCTAAAAATTATGATTTAATAGAAATTGATTATATCGGAATATTTCATTATATAAATCAAGTTATCTTTAATAAATTGATACTACTTTCCTAATGTTCATATTTAAATTAATTAACAATTATAAAATTTTGATGTATTAATTAACAATAATTAGGATCAAATTTGAATGTAATTTTAATGATTTTTACATATAATATTCATATTTAAATTAATTAACAATTATAAAATCTTGATATATTAATTAACAATATTAGAATAAAATTTGAATATAATTTTAATGAATTTTTATTAATTTATCGCACAGAATATGGCTGGTCAAACAGTACAAGAAGCAAAAACAAAAATAATGCGAGCAGCTGAAGCACTTCTTGGTGGTTATTTTAATGTTATTTGTGCTTACGGTGATTTCTCCTATGTTACAACAACAAGCATTTATTGTTTGCAATCGTTGGATAACATCAATTGTTATGCTTTTCTTACGGGAAATAGTCGTCCAAGATTGGAATGAAATGAATTTACAGAGGAATATTAATGTGATAGTAATAGCCTTACTTCTCGCCTTTTTTTTTTTTTTTTTATTTTCAAATTCCAATTCACCATCATTGAATAGTTCCATTCCATTTAGCCAAAAATGTGCTATTCGAAAATTTGATCAATATAGCTATCATCAAATGAGTATGAATGAAAAAAAAAAAAAGGAAAAAAGTACACTATTCACATTTTTATTGATTATTGCTGATAATCATTTAGCAATAATCTTCTATTATTAGTTACTTAATCGATATATAACAAACTTTTATTGAACTTTTAAATTGGCATATCGATTATTATTATGAATAATTTTTCATAGATAAAATTTTAAAAAAGAAAAAAAATGTTCGTACATCCATAATTATCGACTTTTTACACTTTCTAATTGCTAATATGTTTATAATAGCTAAAATTATTTCAATTTATGCGAAAATTTCGTTATCGATTGTACCAAGTTAGCTATATTCTAGTGTGATAGAAGTACATTATTAAGTATGAATGTGTAAGCCCGGTCTTGTTTTAATCAATCGTATTTACTAATAAATAATACACAATAGTATTCATGAAATATGATAAAATTCCATCAAATATAGACTGAAAGATTTTATGCGAAAGAATGGATTCCGAAATTATACAATTATTATTTGGATACAAAAATAGAAAGTGATTTGCATTAAGTATGTTTAAAGAAGTAATCCCAAATATGTAGTAATGAAAAGACTAAGATATGAAGCAAGCGATATGTGCACCTGTCGGATATTAGAAAGCACTTTTGACTGCATTATACATAATTCTGAAAATGATTCCAAATATTATAATAGTTTCTCTGCTTGTAATTATACTATCTAAGCATTCCAATTTAGCTTGAAAACTTGAAAGAAAAACAAGTAATGTTCACCTTTTCTTGCTAACAGATGGCAGCGAAGGCTGTTCTTCCTCTTTATCTGCTGAACCAAGCAATTTTTTCATCTGAAAAAACATGAAATCAATGTTGATTGAAATATATTATCAATTAAAATAAATAAATTTCCTTATTGCAATTTTCTCAAGCAAATCTGAAGATCTAATACGAATCAAATACTTTTTTAAGATAGATAAAAAAAAAAATCTCATGTAAAGCGCAGACCTGTTTATCCTGATCCTTGACACGTGCATTGGTGCGTTCAGCTTTAACTTGAATTCTATCTAACATTGCATTCTGCGAATCTACTTCCTCACCAATAGCTTCACCTAGCATACGTAATCGAGCCAGTTGTGAACTCATTGATTCTAAATCCATTCAATATTTTGAAAAATTGCTAAAATCATATGAAACCGTCAAAACAGAATATAAAAGGAAGAGTTATTACCAAGGTTAGAATCAATTTCATTGTCCATGCTTTCCCAACGTGTTCCTTTAATTGCAGCCCGTGAACTTTCACTTAATGTCGGACCAGATGCGGATATAGCGCCTTCAGTATAGCATGAACCTCTTTTAGAATCATTATTTAATTTATCCACAGTATTTCCAAGAATTGAATCCGATTTCGATGGAGTCATCTGCAATTATATATATATATTTTTTTTGGTTAACTTGAGCTATATATATATATATAGAGCATAATTGATATACATAGATCTGTAATATGAATGATATATGATATGATATGAAAACCATTAGTATTACTAATCACCATGATTGCTGCTCAATCGATGCACTATATATATTAAGATGAAAATCGAATTCTATAAACACTTCATTCCAATTTTAAATCTCAAAAATCGTTCATTTATACATCCAGTACAACTCAATGAGAGATAAGTTGCATCCAGTACAACTCAATGAGAGATAAGTTATAATTAATGATGAATAATACTCAGCACAGAAAAACTAGAAAAAAATTAGTACTTTTTTCTCTTAATTTAGTATTCTCGATATTTTTATCCTATGGTTACCGTTTACCGATTACAAATTTGAAAAACAGCGAAATCTTACAGATGGTTCATCTTTTGGCGCACGGGAAAACTTATTTTTGAAGAAACCACCGAAGACGGATTTTAAACTATTCAAATTACGCTGGGTCATTTTTGTTGTTCTATCGATATCATCAAGATTCTTTTCCGTATGTTCCAACTTCTCCCTTTGAGTTAATAAATCCTAAACAAATCATTTACACAAAATGCAATACAGAATTCATTCGCATATCCTTTTTGAAACAAAAAATGAGAATCAATACCTGGGCAGTTGCGATACCCATTTGTTCACTTTGTTCCAAATTCTTCCTTGATCGCTCTGTGCTATCTAATGATTCTTGCATGTAACGTTCTAGTTCCCGTTCATAGAAATTAACATCATCTTCGATGCTGCCGCCACTATTGTTAGAATTCATCGTCGTGTAACTTTTCACCGGTCCTAAAACCAGACAAAATTTTTCCAGATAACTGTTAATTATAAATTACGTTCTTAAATTCATTTGTTAATTTGAGTTAATACTTCTTTATCATGTGAAATTAGAATTTAATAAGCTTTATAACACTAAAGAATTTCCCCATACACAAAATAATTTCATATCATAATTAATAACAATATTTGCAGCATATGTTTTCAGAACTGCTATTATTTAAATATGTATTAGTAATTCAAACATGTTACATAGAGAGAAGACATTAATAAAAAATGAATAAAATTTCTTATCGTATTAAAAAAATAAATGATTCTATATAATCACAGTTTATTGAAAATGAATAGATAAAAAATATCTCCTAATATTGTGAATTAATGCAAACCATTCTCTTAGACAAATTTTGTTCAGATATTCATGGCATAAAATACGAGATGTATATGCAAAAAGGTTAAAATCGAACATAGAAAATCTCGACACTTCAAAAATTTCCATTCCCTAACATCAAAGTTGAAAAAGCAAATCTAGATGAAAAAGAAAAAGAAAAAAAAAAGCAACAGATATGATATGAAAATGTGATGAAATTAATCTGTAATTTACCATTATAAATACTCGGATTTACATAATTGTCGTCAAATGGATTTGATGACATTGAAATAAGCGATCAAATTCGTTGAACAACGAAGATCTGGAAAGGTTAATCACAACTTCTGCACTGCATTTGAATATATCATTAAACACTCAATGTATAATAAAACTCCCGGATGATTAAAACTCAAAAATAAACATTTATGATTAAAACTCAAAAATAAACATTTATCTATCGTTTCGAACAAATCTATATAAATCATTAATAATTTGTCAGCATTATTCATTCAAACGTAAAGAGATGACAGCAACGAACAGTTTTTATGTTTCAAATGAAGTATTGCCGAGACATTTCGTTGATCTATTAGTTAATCATTTACATTTCCAGCTTATATATTGTTATCAAATATATCTTTCTCATGCACCTGCAGTTACCGCCGCTCTCTTTCCCAGCACTATTTCCCTCCTTTACAAAGAAAAAAAAAAAAAAATCGAAATCGAAGAGATTTATAGTACGTAACACAACATGCTGCAAATCAATCATTTCAAGCAGTAGTGTAATTTCCCATTGCTATTACTAACAAATTTCAATTTTGACCTTTCGTATTAAATGATCATTATAACAAAACTTTATAGATTAAATAATAATTTCCTATTAACATTATTTCTGTTACATAAATTACTCTTACAACAATATCCTTACTCGAAAACTAGTATCAACAAATATAAAACTAAGTGCTATAAGTTAAGCTAAATGCGTTTCATCCATTACTACAAATCTACCCGCTTATATTTAATTATCATTATTACCTTACCATCTGTTAGTTATTGATTATTCGTCAATATTTATCATATATCCATTAGAATTCAATTTACCGGATGTAAAAGATTGAAGATCAAATTTAAAATATAGTTCGTAAAACTTGCTCGCAACAATCAAAACAGATGTTTTATTCCAATTTTATTTGGAAAGAATTTTTCTTACAAATACATAAGTATCAAAAGATTCATTAAAAAATCTCAAAAAACACAGATAAGACGAATAATGACAAAATCAAGACATTCATTTTTTCGCTTCAATTTGCTCTAAATCTTCTTCGGCTGATAAATCAACATCTTCAAATTGTTCATTTTCATTAATAGCAGCTGTAGCAGAACTGCTCTCCACTGATATGCGGGATGCCATTACAGTTCCACTTGAACCTTGTGTTCCATCCGCTGCAGCTCTTGGAAAAGTCGCTAAACGACCGAAAACGAACAAGTGCGAACCTAAATTTCGCAAAGCATAGAAATGGAATTTTTACATTTTCCAAGGGTGAACTAACTAATAATTTTGATTTTAGCACTACAGCTTACCTTCACCGACATTTTCTTTGCAATATGCAAGCGAAGTTCGTGTTCCTATTCGCACTCGGAAATCATATTGGCCTATAAAACATCTAAATATATTGTATGTTTTTTAACGAACATAAATCTTAACAATGAAGAACAGATTTCTTGAAAAATCAATTTTTTTTTTTCTGATAACATCATTACTTAAGCAAACAAGTGCTCCAGCAACTTTATTACTATCAATCACTCCATAATGACGTGCAAGTAAGGATCGATTGCCTTATTCCGATGATAACGAAAGCAATCATCAGCGAATCCTTCATGACAATCAAATTGAACAAAACACCCTAATCTTAACAAAATTTATTTCTAAATTTTAACAAAGATTATTTCTCGCTGCGAAACCGATGAAATGTTGCATAGTAAACAATACCGCCAAATGAATTTGAGGTAATGCGAACAACACCAAATTTGCCGCCATTTCTCGTCGTTCCATAAAATGGTTTGCTTGTTACTGTTCCACTAAGACAAACTCGATTGATGCTACAAATTACATCCATAATATGATTTGAACTTTTATAGATAATAAATGAAAGACTGGCCGAAATGGTTAAAATGGTAAGGAAAATAGCTAAATAAGTGACTTTTAAACTTTAAAGCATCTAATTCATCAACATAACTAAATTACCAATAAAAGAAATGACTACATAACTAGTTAATTCGTTGAGAGTCAATGACTAACTAACTAATTAGTTTATTAAGTAGATATCCATGATTCTTTTATTCTGCCGAAATTTTAACAACAAAGTCGGATAACAAAAAGTCATATGTTAATGAGCTAGGTGAGACTATCATAATGCCAAAGAGTAGTAATGTTACTCGAACTATACAGAGTGCCTTACTTCCTACGATTGACCGTCGAGTTAATCTGCTCATTAAGTCCATCTGACGAGGTTTGGCTACTTGTATCTGTCTGTTGCTGCAAATTGGCTTGCGCCGCAAACAATCGTCTAGAAACCTGAAGAAGTATTTTCTAGTTTGCTTTAAAAAAGATAAATTATGTACAGATACTGTAAAATCGTTATTACTGAAAATGATAATATATCAATGATATTTCTCTAAAATAGTTAATCATTTCATTCCTTAAATCTAGATAAGGACGTTTTGGAAGAAGTTTGATAACGAAGATTAAGATAATGATAATGGAGAATATCTTAAACTAGTTATTATGATAATGAAGAAATTAAGAATCATTAAGATTTATTAAGATTAAGATAACGAAGAGAATGGAAACTAAAGATAGGCTCTATCTAAAAACGAACCTGTTGAACTACCGGTATGCTTGAAGCATATCTTGACAATACTTCACGGAACATCTTTCCCGATAAATCTCCCTAGAATTTTAAAGCATTATACATATATATATAATCACCCGGACATTATAATTTCAAGCGCAAGTTCATTTATGTTGCTTCGCTAAATCATAACGCAATCCTGCGAATGTGATATAACAACATCCATCCCAAGTACTCACTATTTTCATGTAGCCTAGAGAGCCTAGAAAGCCTCATATGGCTCTCTACTAAAAGCAGTCCAGACAGATTTTAAGGTAATTCGCATATTTCAGATTTCAGGAGGGAGTTTAGGAAGTCAGTGGTCTGTAAGAGTTTAGGAGGTCAGTGGTCTGTACCACTACATGCGAGCATCCCGTTTCGCTGTACTACGGGCATATTCGATCATTTCTAAACAAGGATTCGAGATTTTAGGGAGTTTGAAGTTTTTTTTTTTTCTAGTTTTACAGTGATTCTTTATTTCTCTACAACTCTTTCCACAGTCATCAATCTCAGTTACTCATCGAAAGCAATGATCTTTTTAATTATATTTTCAATCTTTATTAGATTTGCTAAAATTATATTTCTTTCGTAACTTATCGTGCTTTTTCATTATTTTCAAGTTGCATTTAATGTTTCTCTAATTTAATTTCTGATATATACTAGATTGACTTTACAATAAGTTACAGTTATTTTTTCATGTTGAGAATGTTTTATATATTTTTTTTTTAAATTATATGATATCAGGAAATCGATATCATTTGTGTGATATGAGATTATCATTACAGTATCTTGATCGAATATTGCCTTTTGACATGCGTTTAGTACAGATATTGTACAGATGGATATAAATACTATATATATATATAGATATAGATATAGATATAGATATAGATATATATATAGATATAGATATAGATAAAATAAAAAGAAAAGTGTGTGAGAGAATATTCGATGCTTAAATGTATCATTGATATTTCTCTGATATGCTATTCTGAATCATTCAGATAAGTTTTCAGAAAAGTTATCATTTATTGGAAATTTAAGTAAAAACTGTGATTAGATAAGATTTACATCACGTTGATATTTAATGTATATTATAGGAAAATGATCCAATTATTAAGTCGAGTATTGCAACGTTGGCCTGTTATACAACGAGCACAACTGCTACAGGTATGCTCCGTTGTTTTCCAATATTAATGTAATAAATAATTTTGATGCTACAGATAATCGTAATGCAGAGAGTAATTTCCCCGTAATCTTGATGAGGTAAATATTATGATGCAACAGTTAGCTTAAATTCAGTCGATATCTATCTGATTCCATGTTGCTATGGAAATTTCAAAGATTAGATTAAGTTTTAGTGAAATTTATATATCTCTAATCGTATTTGTTAATTCCAGTAAAATTTTTTTTTCCTTTTTTTAGTATGCTGAAAGAAATTTGGCTACACAAGGCCAGAAAATGGTTGGAGAAGTCAGTGATGATGGTGCAAATTTTCCTGCAGATGCTGAAGATTTTGTAGAATCGGAAGCTGATGTAGATTCCAGGACACGTTATAATTTTGAGTAAGTTATCTATTTGTTTTTTTTAGATATAATAGAATACTCTTATGAGTGAAAAAAAAAGGATATAAGAGATTGAAAATTTTCTTTTTTTCATCATTTTTAAGATTTAACACCTCTTTTCTTAGTTATTCCTTTTCACATTGCATGTTTTTGCAGTGAGAATCATATCGAGGTAACTGGTGTTGTTCGAGGACCACCGAGAGTGTATACGATGCCAACTGGTCGGCAGTATGCCATTGTAAAGCTGTCAACAACAAGTGGTAAGATATTGATTTTTCTTAAGAAATTAAATTGATTTTTAGAAAACCGAAAATATGCAAAATCCAATAAAAGAAGTAAGGAATAAAGAATTCTTTACATTGAATTTACTAATAAATTATCGAGAAAAAAAACGAAAAATTGTGTGTAAAATTTTGTTGAAGTTGATCGTCGAGGCTCTGGACGATTCATTTCCTTTGTCGATGTTTTTGCGCCTAATAATATAGTCGATTATATCAAGGATCACGTACGCGAAGGTATACTAATTTTACGTACTAATTATTTCATAAAAGAATTACATATTTTGATCATTTCTTGATTATTCTTCATTGTTTAAAAATAATTATTTTTGAACTGCTAGATCATTGGTGATTTAACCTCTTTATCAGCCATTGATGATTTAATTTCTTTCGGCCATATTTCAGGAATACAAATATATGTGAGCGGTCAGCTCCGGAGTAGGTTGCGAACGGATGAAGATGGACGATCATTCCAGGATGTACGAGTTCAGGCTAATGGACTTTTCAAGATCGTTGATCCGAAGCATGTTACAGAAGAAAATAACTCAGCTGTAAAGGATGTTAATGATGTGAACTCAGGAACAAAGCAAACTACTTCAGAAAATGTTGCGAAAACTCGATCATCTGCATGAACACTCTTTTTTCCGTTTTTCAGTATCGTTATTCATGATTTTTATTCTTTACGAATATTTCTTATTGTTTTTTAGTCATTTTCTTGTGTGTGTGATTTATTTACTTTCAAAAACAATAAAGAAAATTCCAAACTATTTGGTATTCAATTAAGATTGTAGCGTATTATATTCCTTTCTTAATTTTTTTTTTGTTGATCTGTAATGTGCATTTCATGTGAATAAACACGCCGAGCACCTAGAGCATCACTGTCTCATACCATTTATTCTAACCTTTTGCCTCTCTCAAATATAGTTTTATATTAATAACTGAGTAAATTTTATTATTGGCAGAGTCAAGAATGTCCTAAATCGTTTAGGTTGCATCGAAAATGGCTTTCAATTTAATTGCATAAATAAGAACTTAAGGTTTGATCATTGCAGCTGTTTGGTATAAAAATTTCCCATTCACTAATTGTTATTGGGATACAAGTAGTAATTGAACGCCTTGGAAATTTGCTGCGTTTGAGAATTTCTGCAACAATTCTTAGAAAAGCTCCTGAGCAATTGTCATAGCATTCTGAAAATGCGTAGAGGAAAACATTTTTTTTTTTCTTTTTGACAATGAATTTTTGCAAAAACAAATTTTTCTCCAATCGTAAAAGCATATTGCCAAATCTACAAGATGATTACCTGATCAAAATTTCTGGTCAAGCCATGTGTGGGTATAGTTTTGATCCAATAAATGATGACATTTTGCATGAATCATAATTTTTTGGCATATAATTTCAACCTTTGGTTAAAAATACTGCTTCATCATTTTTTTGAAAAAAACTTTTTGGATGATTTTTTTCTATTCTGAACTGACACTGCACATATATCTCTAATTATTAATTGCATATGCACAAAAAATGATTTTTCCAAGTAACTGGTGGAACTTTTAGAGAAGAAAAGAATTAAAATTATGATGCAAAAAGATTCGTGTGCTATAATTTTGTCTGATTATAAATATGTTCGGTTTTATTGAATGCATAAAAATGACTTTTTTCCTATTCTAAATTTTTTTTTGGATTGATACTGCATAGTTAGTTGTAATTATTAATCTCATTTGTATAGAATTTTGATTTTCTAATGTAACTAACACAAAAATTTTAGAATGCGAGGAATAAAATTATTATGCGAAAAGATTAGAATTTAGTAATTTTATTTGATCATAGATCATACAATGCACAAAAACAACGGTCCTTTTCGTCTATGCAGCAATTATTATTTTGTTGGGTGGTTGGTTGTCTTTTAATAATTTCCATTAATATATTTTGAGAAATAGTTTTAACGAAAAAAATTTGACGCAAAATTTTGCGAAATTTCACGTCAAATTTCATCGCTTCAGGCATTAGTATTTATCGGTGGAAATCGCAAATCAATATGCTGTTGTCATATTATTTTGCAGCCATTGTATTGTCATTATTTATTGCACAAGTGACAGTAAATTTTCAATATATGAATTAAATACTTATAAATTTTTTTTCTTTTTATGAATGCAGAATTTTTTCCTGTAAAAAGAAAGTCGCACATTAAACTTCAAAATCATTTTTGGAAACATCAAGTTGTCAATCTTCCTATTCATCATCATTTATTTCAAAACAGTAGCATAAAATAGCCGAACTAACATTCTTTTTTCAAACCAGTATTCTAATTCATCAATCAATCTATGATTACAAACATCAAACGGTAACAAAATATTGCTTGAAAGAGTTCATAATGACACCTACAATTCTAGGAAAAATAATTATTCAAATTGAGTGGATTTTAAAAATCAATCAGTTCGGATTATTCTAGGCATCAAATCAACGCGATTTGTTAATGCAGGCAGAAGTAAAGGATAATGACTACAATTATGAATTTTAGCACCGGAACAGAAAAAAAGTTGTTAAGAAGTGACTTGTGCGACAAGCAATTCAGATTTCGATGCAAAAATGCAACTTCATAGGCGGAAATATTCAAATGAGAGATCGTTCAAATGCAATCATTGCAGCAAAACTTTCAAACCGAAATTCTCATTTAAAAAAAAAAAAAAAAACACCACGAACGGTTGCATTCGGATGAAAAGCCATTCGAATGTGAAAAATGTGTGTAAAGGATTTAACTGGTTAAACAATTTGAAACGGCATAAATTGACGCATGCGGACAAAGGATGTGATAAATGTGATAAAAAGTTCAATCAAAAAAGATGTTTGAACGAGCAAAAAAAAAAAAAAAAAAAAATGCATTTGAATGAAAAATCATTGAAATGTGACAAATGTAGTATAGGATTCAAGGATTTAAGGAATTTGAAGCGACATATGTAGCAGCTAAATACGAATGTACGATTTGAATGTGATGAATGTGGCAGAAAGTTCAATCGAAAGTTTAATTTAAATGTACAAAAAATGAAACATGAAAAAATTTGGTGAACTCTTCGATTACGCTAAAAGCGAACGATGTCTCAGCCATTAACTTTATTAATAAAGAAAATAATTTCAATCGCAAAACTATGAAATTGTTATATTGTGATGGCTAAAATTTTACTGTTTGTTTTCATGCTTTCCTCATTATTTTTTATGAAAATTTTGGAAAACGAGAAAACAAATTTCATATTACATCCATTTTATCATATCTTATCTTAATCCATTGTGATAATTTATTCATCATTACATTTGTCCTGTTGATTTTACCATGTATGGATCATAATTTAATTAGCATATAATTTGAATTTATGGTTAAAAGTAGTACTTCATCGTTTTTTTTTTTTTTTTTGTGATAATAGCACCTCTCTGGATGATTCTTGTCTATTCTGAATTATTCTGAACTGATAAACTGTATGCATGATCCTAATTATTGATTGAATTTGTATAAAAATGATTTTCCATCGAAATTTTTCATTTTTCATAAAAATTTTTTGTATAAAAATTCTTCATATATTACAAAAATGACAGTAATAAATGAGGTAATATTATAGATTTAACAAAAATGATTAAAATGATTATTTACATCACAGTGCTATCATAAAATAGCTATCATTTTCAAAATACAGAATAAAACAATGAAAAATGATTATTTAATCGATAATCGATAGTATTAAAATTTATAATACAATTATTTACAATTTCTAGTATTTACAGTTTATTGAAAAATACTTTTAAGGTAAGTTAACACTTCCGAACATATTAATATATGAATAATCGGGTAATTCTTGACTTATTTTTCTTAACTTTAGTGATTCTTTTGGCGACAATTTATTTTTTCCTGCAAAAAAAAAAAAAAAAAGATTAAAAAAATATATAAAAAATAGTATGATAACAAAAAATTTCGAAAAAATAACAAATAAATTTCGATTTCATTTAACGATTTATAAAATTTCATTTCTATAATTATTGATTATCTTTATTTATGTTAATTTAAAAAAAAAAAAAAGGCATCGTAAGCAAAAATGAGATATAAAGGAAAATTAGGTAAAATGAGATGTTTTAAAATCAAAAGCTTATTAATAATCTAAAAGATTAATAAATTGCTGATAAGCAATTTTTTCAATTTCAAATTATAGAATTAAATCAGTAAAACATTGGCGAAAATTTTTAGAAATAATTCTCAAGAGTAAAATTTTGAAAAAATTGTTCAAATGTAGTCTAAATTTTCGGAAATTTTAAAAAGTTTGAAATTAAACCTGAAAAAAAAAAATTTACCTGCTTTTCTGTCATACAATGTTTGATCATCGATTTTCACAATCGATTCAGGTTTTTGTTGCCAGATTGTGCTAAACTGTTTCGAAATAATTTTATTATAATAATTCATTCTAAAAATTAAGAAAGTTTATGTAAAACGTTTAATTTCATTGCTTTATTCAAATAAATTTTACTGTAAAACGATAGATGCGAAATGAAAAATATAAAATAAGAAAATGAATAAAAATTTTTACTTTAATTAAATAATCAAATAAATGAAAAATCGAATATAAACTTTATATTTATTTAAAGCAATTTAATTGAATGGAAGAATTCAAACAATTCCAACAAATTATCATATTCGTCCAAAAAGAAATATATTTTCATTTAATCATGCTTAAAAATTAAATCCTTGAATTAATTCTCTTTCTTTCATGCTTCGCAAAGTCGAATAAAAAGCAAATAAAAATTTTCATTTAGTATCGAAAAAATGGATAAATGAAGTATTTCAAATTTAAGAATTAAATTTAAATAACATATTTCAAGAAATTCGAATTAATGAAGCTATATTGAGTAATAGTTGTATTGAAACAAACAAAAAGGAAAAATTATATTTTTAAAAATTTTTTTAAAAAAGTACAAGAAATTTTTAACACAATTTACAATGTATATACAAAGGATGAAAAAAAAAAAAGTTCTGTTTCAAAAATTTTCTTCAAAATATCAAATAATACACATGGATGAATATCATTAAGTATAGTAAAATAGTCTTATGAAAAATTAAGTTCTAATTTTTAAATTAAATTTAAAATTTTTGAAAAAAAAAAATAAAGCAGTAATTGGAAAATGACTTTCATAACAAAAACTTAATTTTAAGAATTATTCGATCATTTATATAATTTCAATAAAGTATAATATTTTTCTTTACTTATCTTTTTTTGATATCTAAATTTATGAAATTTAAAATATTTATTTATGTAATTGGCTTTGAATGCATTTAACGATAGCATTTAAGCTTTCTTTTTTTTTCGCAATAATTCATCAAAATGTTATCAAAAAAATTCCTCAAATTAATTCTGATAAGCCAAAATAATAATAACAAAGAAACGAAATGTGAAAAAATACGTAAAAGTTTAAAATTTGCGAAAAATGCGACAAATCGTTTCGTAAATTTTCGAGAAATACTAAATCATAAACATAAAATTACACATCGTTTTCAATTTATATAATTTTTCTCATCAATGATGCTAATGAAATGATCAGTGATTTGTTGTTTACGTAAATATCTTCCATTCTTCCGTCATTTGACGTCATTTCATTGATTTTTGTTTTTAAAAATCAATTTTCGCCCCTTATTTCTGCTATTTTACATTTTTTTCAATTCATTTTAAAAAATTCGATTTGAAGAGTTTCTTTTTTTTTTTTTTTTTTCGTAATATATCCGAAAATTTCAAAAATAATTAGCAAACCGACTTCGATCATCATAAATTTTTCATGTTTTACATGAAATCAATATGTAATACAATTATAATATAAAGCTAGGGATCAAATATTGGCTCAGTCAATCGATTATTGATCATGAATCAATTATTGATTGATCAGCCAAATCTTTGCATTATCATTGAGGATAAGAGAAACATCTATCATTTGATTGAGATCACAATGACAAAAAAAAGAATTAAAATGATGGATATTATATATGATAACTGCAATTTTTCCTATTATGATAAGCTTCAAATTAATAATTTCCAAAATTTTATTTTATCAGATTAAAATTTTGAAATTTATTATCGCTTCTGTAGTCAAACAAGCAATGAAATTAAATAATCTTGAGATTTTTATTTGAATAATCATTCCATCCACTCATTTCTAATAGGAATTTGATGAAAATTGAACTTTTTTTAAACTATTTTTTCAGTTAATATCCAAAACTTATTCTGGCCATAAATTTAATCAACCAATATCAATTGATAAATTGATTATTTCGATTCGTTTCATTAGATCAAAAATTTGAGCAATAACAGTTTTCTAATCATTATGAACTGATCAATTAATTTGATTAAGCCATAAATTTGAGCAGTACAATTTCTTGCTTTTACTAGCATTGAGCATTATTTAAATTACATAATATTTGAATATTATTTTTAAGTTCCATTTTACAATCAACAAATTAATTCTTCAATTTCATCGAAAGTCATATCAATATGATTCGCCTAGAAAAACACGCCAAAAAGAAAGTTTGCTCAATTTTTTATAAACATTTAAAGCAAATAAAAATTCGCAACAAAGTTTTACCGAAAGAAAATATATTAAATAAATTAATTTGATGTTAATTTTAATATAATTTTATATAAAAATTTTTGCAAATCATCAATTATAACAATGTATTTTTTTCTTGAATGGATTAAGAATTTTCCAACGTTTCAATGATGAAAAATATTCTGATGTCGGGAATTATCAATTTTGAAATTTTTTGAGTGTTCCTATCTTCTAAGAATTAAAATTTGTCATATTATAAAAGCAGGCCAAATGAGGTAAGCAGCAAAAAATTATGAAAAAAATTTACGCAAAAAATTTGCGAAAAAAAAGCAGGAAATTTTTAAAATAAAGCAAAAGTTGAAATTTGAATAACAATATTTCCTTCTCTATTTTTAAAATATTCGAGCAAAAAAGAAATGAACGATTGGTTTGTACCTATAACAACTAAACATTTTTGTTTTTCTTTCCTTCTAATCTTAAATTATTAGCGAAAATTTAATAAATTACTTAAATTTTTCTTCCTTTTAAAAATGGTATAAATTTTATGAAAAGAATTCTTAGAAATCAATATGAAATCTTAAAATTGTGCAAAATTTTGTGGGAAAAGAAAAGAAAAGAAGTTCAACAAACTAGAAATGGATTCTTTGAAAAGTTGAAAAAAAGAAAAACGAAATAAACTTGAAAAAAAGAAAAGGGAAATAAATTAAATGGTAAAAATTAATTAAAAAAAAATTCAAAATTTGGGTAAATATATTTTGTAAAAAAGATTTTGAATGAATTTAATTGATAGGAAAATTGTTTGTGCCAATAAAATGATCAAAAAATCATAACAACTTTCTTGGATAAATAACATCAATTTATTTAAAAATGATGAAAAACAGAAAAATGTTTTGTTTAAATATTTTTCCTATCGGACTGTAAAAGTTGTTTTTTGAGCAGCAAAAGTTCATGAAAACTTTTCTTGTTCATATCATCCAACATCTTTTATTTATAGTTATTTAAGAAAAAAAAAAAAAAAGGAAAACAGAAAAAAAAAATGAAATGCACTTTTGTCAATTTTTTTTGGTAAATAAATTTGAAAAACAAGCTATAAAAACTTTTTAAAAAATTGAACTTTAGTCCCTGTTTTTTTGAAATCCTTTAATTTGAATAATAAAATCTTAGTATTTGTTATAATCTTCGTCTCTTCTACATCTCTCTCCTGCCAATTTTTTTTTTTTTTTATTTTTTGTTTGAAATTTATTTTATTTCGATAAAAATATTTTATTTAATCAATAGGAAGATACTCTTTATCTTTTATACTTTCTATTTATTAAAGAAATTTAATGCCAAAAAAAAAAAATTATAAAATCATTTTTTTTTTTTTTTTTGGATCAAAATGCATATTACTGCTTTAATTCGGAAATAATTCACGAATTTTTTTTTTTGTTCCGATAATTCCTCATTTTATCATATCATTATCTAATACAAAAAATAAAAAGAGAGAAAATATTTTTAAAAATTTTCTCGACGATAAATCACATTTTCAGCGATTTTCGTCGCATTGTTTTCATATCATTTTCTAACGAATGACATAATAAATATTAAGTGTTGATGTCATCAACATGTTTTGGTTTTTTCTTTTTTTCAACGTTTGACTTTTGATTTTTGTAATCCAATCGGATGTTTTCATGTCGTAAATTTGTTTTTTCTCTTTTTAAAAGAATTTTAGAAGAAAAAAAAAAAAAGAAAGAACAATAATTCTGTGATTTCTTCTTGGAATTTTCAAATTTTTCAACAAGTTCAAGATAGTCATCAATTTTCGGTTAAGAGAAGACTAATGAAGTTGTTATGTTAATTTAAATAGATATAAATTGAAGATTTAAGAATCATTCAAGTGTTATTACATCTAAGTGCAATATATCATTTACTATTAATTCATAAATCAAAAAAAAAAAACGAATAATTGCAATAGGTAGATTTACAAGGAGAAAAAAAGCTTAAAAATTGAAATTTTAAATTTTGGAATTAAATACACCCAAATTACTAATAATTGAGGAAAGAAACAGAATAAATGAAATAAAATAATAGCAAATAAGACCAAAAAAAAACAAAAAAACAAAAAACAATATCGAAATATAATAAAAACAAAGGTTGGGAAAAACAATTTATTAAAATATAAATTTTTTTTTTCCAAAAAAGCTCTTTCCCATTTTTTTTGCGCTGCTTATTTTTTGACATAAAATTGATTAAAAATAAGAATTAGGCGGAATATTTCTGAAGAATGAAATTCCAATTTCGCTTATATTCAATTTTATTTTTGTCGCATTTTTTTTTTTTCTTTCTTTTCGCATTTTCCTTAAAAATATTTTATATTATCAATTAGATTTTTTATTCGAATTATTTCGAAATCACTTTTTTTTCTTTTTTATCTCATCTTTTTTTATGATATAGAAAAAAATGAAATTTCTAAATGCAGTGTGATTATGCTAGCATGTTATGCGTATGAAGAAATTTTTGGAACTATAACAGGTGTTGAAATTAAACTTGGCCGAACGGTATATTTGAAATTCGATAAATTAATTCGAAATATTAACATTGGAAATATCCTAAAAATGGCATACACAAGAAGATACTATTCAAAGATATCAAAATAACGAAATATCGGGTAAAATTATTTATATGTATTCATATTGCAAAAAAAGAAAAAAATTACGACAGAATTTATTTGATGATAACGTTGCATTAATATAGTTCGAATTATTCGATAACATTTTAAGTAATTATTTCATTATTGAATAAAATACTTGAATTGTTAGTAAAAATTATTCTTTCATATTAATCTTACTACATTTCAATGCAAAAAAAAAAAAATTATGGCTATTCTTAGCTTATAAATATACTACCAAGATCGGTTGATTGAATATGTCAGGCTTGATTTGGTCTCTCTTTCCCTTTGGATTATGTTATCGTAATGAAAATTATCTTTTAGATATTGATAAAAATGTATTGTTGATATTGTAATTATTGCGTCCGTTGATGTATTAATGAATTACTATAATAAAGATTTAATTATCCAAATTGAGATTCGTATTTCAAGTAAATGAGAAAAGAAAATTGAAAAAACCTGTGAGAATTGAAAAGCAGAATTCACTCTTACAATTTTGTCACAATCAGGAAGAAACGTCGTTAAGATAATATATATATTAATAAAAATATATTTCAAGTTCAGTGATTTTTCCCGCATTCATTGATGTTTTCCGTGAATTGTATGTCTTCACTGTTTTAAATATGTAATTGTAATTGTTGCAGTTGGAATTTTAAACATAGCTACTTGTAGGAATTTAAACGAAGAAAAACTGAAAATAACACTCCATTAACAAATTTAAATTTAATTCCAGTTTGGTCCTATTGTTTAAAACATTCGAGTTTGAATTGCAAATATAAATAAATTATTTTCTTTTATTTAAATTGATACTGTAATATTAATCGAGATAAGCTTACTTATATGGAATTTCCCAATAAAAATTTTTTCGCGAATAGGAAAAAAACATTTCTGGATAGAGATCCACAGTTTCACCAAACCAATCCAATATGATTATTCCTAAATTCCATTGTGAAGGATATAATTTTTTAAATTATGCATAAAATTTATAGCATTCAAGATATAGGTTTAAAATTGCTATTGAAAAATAACATTACTTTAGTAGAATCATGAAAAATAAAGAACTTATATCTTCAAACTGATAACAAATAAATTAGCAATTAAATAAATTCAAAATTAAACTCGGAAACAAAAAAGTTAGAAACATATCCATCTAGAAAAATTTAAAAAACAAAAAAAAAAAATCACATTATAAATAACACAATTCTTTCCTAATGATGTGAAAAATCTATAAAATATTGTCCATCTGCATTTAATATAGTAGTAGTTTCAATAATACTATAGACAGAATTAAATGTTGTTGCACACCTGCATAAACCAGTTTATCTTGCTAGAACAAATATATAACAAAAAACATATAAATAAGAACTATTGAAGACTTTGTTAACTTGAATTGAATTAACTAGTCATAAACAACACAGATAAAAAAACAATGAATTGCAATTATCCGATTCTATTGTGCAATAATGGAAATCAACAAGTGAAACAATTTATTGTTTTGATGGTTAATTATATGCTATTTTGTAAGATATGTATTGTTTCTGAATATGCTTTGTATTACAGGATGCATCAATGAACTATTTATATTAGCATTTATATTTGCAATTATTTACGCGCATTATCATAATTGGCAATAAACCAATCAACGGATTCTTTGATTGCCACTTCGAATGGTGTAAACTTGAAATTGGGCAAATATTTGCGTAATTTGGCATTTGATGCTGTCTTCTTATATTGTCCATCAGCTTTCGTTTTGTCTTGCACTATATCACCCTAAAATAATTTTAGAAGAATTTATCAATAATTCGCTAGGAATAAATCTCAATTGAAGCATCGCTAAAAAAAAACATTTGAATTGACAAAATTAATTCCTGTCGAATCAATTTGAAAAGTACTTTGAAATCGAAAGCTTTGACAACAGCATGTACAGCATCCATAATTGATACTTCGTCTTCCTCTCCCACGGATAATATAATTGGATCACTTTCCTGAAATTCACAATAATGCAAAACAAATTTCTAAAAAAAAAAAAGAAAAAAATAATTCTATTTAGATAAAAAGTGCAAAAAATAAACCTCGTATGATCGTATGGCCCAAACGAAGAGTCGAGCCAAATCTAGGGAATAAATAAATTGGCGCAAAGGCGTCCCACTGCCAAATACCTGAAAAAGAAATGAGTAATGGCTACCGAAAAAATTGCAGGAAAATAATAATGAAATGAGTTTTTTCAGGCATCAATTCCAATATTTTTTTAAAAAAGTACATTGGAAAATTACATGTTATTAAGGCCTTTTTTTGCTGCTTTTACCTATTCTTTCATCAGTGAGAAAATTTTCTAACAAAAATAAAGCAAAATAAATGAAACGAAATATCGAGTTTGAATTGTATTAAGACACAGTGGTTCAAACGCAAACTTCTAAGGGTGTCCCATCACGCTTCGCAATATAAGTTTTGTGAATTAGGACCGGAATGACATGTCCATTTCTCAAATTATAGTTATCATAAGGTCCAAACACATTGCACGGTATTACAGATGTATATTTCCTACAAATTGAAAGAAAAATTGAAAAAAAAAATAATAAACATTATTCAATATCAAATGATACAATAAATACGGTAGTTTTTTTTTCAAAATAACTGTCAAATAATAGACCGAATAATTACAGAAATAAAAATATGTTGTGAGGCTTGAATTCGATATTATTCCTAATAGATGAATTAGATGGAAGACTCATTCAATTTAGATAGAACAATGAAAATTCTTATTATCCGACTTACCGATTAAATTCTTGTGCATATCCTCTATTAAGCACATCGATCATTCTTTTCGCATAGGAATAACCAAAATTACTATTATGAGGAGGACCATTATGAACCTGTCAAGCTAATTCCTTTACATAAATATCATTAATTCAGTTCTTAGATCAAATAAAAATATAGAAACAGAAGATCTTTTTCATAGCTCTCTACAAAAATCGAATTAGTCAACATATAACGACTTAACTGAAAGCTAACAATTGAATTATGATGAAGCATGGAAAATGAAGGATACAAATTTAATGACATTGTCATATATTAAATGATCAAAACGAACCAATCAATAGAAATAGAATAATAGAATAATTTAAAGCTTAATATGATTATTTTTGCTTGAAGAGGTTAGTACTATCCAATTTCGGGTCATTCAGATTTACTAAATCAAAATTCAAATTTTGCTACCTTTCAAATTATTCTATGCAAAATTATGAACTGATGCAAGCTGAGGCAATAATAAAATATGAATAAGGTATCATGCAAATAAAATCCTGCTCACCATGGTTTCATCAATTGGATATGTAGTTTTGTCCGGAAAAACACAAGTTGAAAGGCATGATATACATTTTACAACATCGAATTCATTACATGCCATCAATACATTGTCATTGATTTGCTGAAATAAAATTTTCTTGAATGTACTGTTTTCATTATCACTCATTTTATGATAATATAATTAAAATGACAATAATATAGTTATAAGATAATATAATTGAAATTCCAAAGATCCTTTAAAATTAATCAAATGATTCTAAGAAGTCTTGCGATATTCTATATCCAAAACTGGACAACTTAATCATGTCTGATCAACAAAATAAATATATTATTTAAAAATTAGTAATCAGAATAATAAAAATGTTTATGATATCCATATTAGTATGAACATGGTGTATTGGTAACGACTTAATTTGCCGAAAAGGAAGCAATGAGTTCGGGTCCTACTGGCAGACGATGATGAAAACACTAGAGTCTCAGATTTACATTATGATCCGAAAAATCGCTCACCTACTGAGTCTGCAGAACAAAACTGCTAGGCAATTTTCACTAATAAGAAGAATCGATATAAGAAATTATTAAGCATATTCCGAATTACCATATTTTTCCGGAAGAATTGCAAATTACACTGAAGATTGTGGAAAAGACCGCCAACCATAGCCGCTAAATGAACCACATGAGAAGGCCTATATTTCTGGAATAGTTTTCTTGTCGCTTCAGCATCCGTTAAATCGCAATCTTTTTGTCCAATGAAAATCCATTTTTCGTTTGATCGAGCTTCTTCAGCTGTTATTATCTGCAAAATGACTTTTATTAAATGTTTTTACCAAGTGTATCATAATGGTATGTTAATTTTTCATCTAAAATTGTAATAATCATAATTTCGACTTGTTTTATTATCAAAAATGAAATATATTTGTTAAAATATTCGAAGATAAGCTATATTAAATAACTAAAAGTTACGGTGAAACGAATGATATTAAGTATATAATATAAGCAGCAAAACTTTCATTTAATAATTCATCTATTTTCCTTAGGAAGGATAACTTTTTAACAATTTTTTACATTTAATTTCTACGTTTTTGATAGCTCAAATCATTGGTATTTAATGAACAATATGAATAATGACAGAAAAAAAAAAGAACAAAATTCTTCTAATCTATCATTACAATCGGTTCGGATTATGACAAACTTGAAAAAAAAAAAAACAAACGTACAACCTTTTCAATGGAATGTCCCACAAGACCTGTACCACCTGTAACCAATATTATCATCGGCTGTACCTCATCCATTATTTCGTGTTTTCCTTCAAATTAACCTGCAAATTAACGAACATCAAGAATAGTACATAGAAGGATAAAAATTCATTGCGGTATTCATCCTCCGAATATGCTTAATTTCATAAGAATGAATGCTTAGTCAGAATCAATGATCAAAAGTCAAAGAAAAATTTGAAGACATGAATGTTATGTCATACTACATCGCTTCAACCACTGTTCATAATTTAGCAGAACTGATTTCTACAATATCTTTCAATGCAACGATAAATCAAGGTCCTAAAACTAATTTTAGCAATGTCTGTCAGTTTCAATCTGCATAATTGTGTTGATATTATCTCATCGGATTAATCTGACGACTTCAGCTTTAGCTTATTATTATTACTATTATTATTAACTAGCCAAAGTGGAAAATGTAAAGATGAACAGATTACCGTATCGTAAATTTATTTTTAATGATTTGCTAGGAAGTAATAGTCTATCTCATAATTTTTCTACAGTTTAAAAATAAAATTATCTCGTATTTGTATCGCCGTCTCTATACTAATGAAATCATTTTGAATTAAATTTATTTTTAACTTAATTTTTCAAACGGCCATCGTTACTTCGGTTTCGAAATTTAAATTGAAATAAAAGACGACTTTAATCAGTGTAAAAATTGTTTTTTCCATATTATTCAGGTCTCAAGATTTAAATAATTTCGTTATTTATTATAGCAAAATAATATGTTAAAAATAATAAGTAAAACAGTATTTTCTTCGATCTCGCAACGATATTTTCATTTGGATTCTATACCACATCAAAATAAAAACTGGAAAAAAAAGTGTAAAGTACATGAAAATAATGATAATGAATCACTGATGAACCCAAATACAGTTTGATTACATTTACGGACATGCTTCTTCTGCAATTTTTCAAAAAATTTGCTGGGCGCAAATTACTTTTGAAAAATTACTGAAAAATATGAAAGAGAATGTAAACGAGATTACTGCAAAAGTGAGCAAGAACACCACAACAGTAACAAACAAATATCTGGATAAAAATGGAAATGTTTCTTCATATCGATTCTTTCTAAAAACCATCCGGTCGTTTTGCTGCATACTTTTTCGTGTAATCTTCTGCCATTTTATTGAATTTTTTCCTATCTTTCGTAAATTCTTCAGCGAGATCTGCACGTAATGGATGATCTGGTTCCGGTTCCATAATCAGACCAAGCAATGAATTCATCACTGTAAAATTATATCATCATTTTTTCCTTAATTTTTTATCTGATATAACCTATAACACAATGCAAAACAATACTTCAAAGCAGGGAAGTATACTTGGTTTAAATATTATATATCCTTTCTAACAATATTCAACTAAAGTATCATAATACAGAACATGTCAATGCCTAAAACGATTAATTCCAAATGACAAATAATACTGATGGGAAGCTGGCTTCGAAAACTGGACGGAGAATAAGACTATTGCGCAACATAGAATATAAATAAGTTATATTTGTCGCATTTTATAAACTTTTGGATACATTAATATTGAG
The DNA here is from genome assembly GCA_000499405.2 of Onchocerca volvulus. NCBI lineage: Eukaryota > Metazoa > Nematoda > Chromadorea > Rhabditida > Onchocercidae > Onchocerca > Onchocerca volvulus. The sequence continues at coordinate 4,091,737 of HG738139.1, read as the reverse complement.
TTGTAGACTATAAGTAACATTTAAAAAAAAAAAAAAAAAAACCAATAAAATGAAGTCCGCAATTCCATACCTATCAGAACTTTTAATTTCCCACAACATTTAAAGATAATTTCGAAACTGTATCATCAAAATATCAGACTTAAAACGCTAAGCAAAAACTTTCCATAACCTCAAAGTGTAAAAAATAACCTTGTTCAGTTTTGGTAGCGGGTTTCCAATTGTCAGGTGATATGATCGGAAGACATACTTGTCCCTTTTCATCAACATTCGGGTGATAAATTTTCGTCAAAAATGTAATCTTTGGCGGTTTAAAAGGATATTCTACTGGAAAATCTATAGCTATTTTAAATGCACCTTTGTTGTATGGCTCTTTATCCTGCAAATATAACAAGCCATGATAAAAAATCGCCTGTATTAATAACTGGTAAATTTATCCGTGATTTTCACCAAGCTCCTTATAATAAAAACTATGCAAAGATATCTGCAAAATGAATTTTCGTAGTTGAAACTTTCAACTCAAATCTAAAGTCAGTTGAAATTCGATGAAATTTTTTTATTCAATAATATGCCTTCGATGAAATTTTTCTATTGAATAATATATCTACCGGAACAAGAAGACCTGTCCAATGAAGCAAATTATCTTCATCAAATTCAACACAGCAAAATGTCCTTGAATCAGATGACTTAATATCCATTAATTCCTTAAAAAACACTTATATATTCAATACAACAACAGCTCAAAACTAGCAAAAAATACATAGATTAAAGTGAGCAAACAGTCATTAATATTATAATAAATACTTCGTTTTTTCGTCATATCCTTACCGTTAGTAAAATAGATACATTTATCAATGCAAAAAAAATCACAGATTCAAAATATGATGATAAGGATTGTTATGCAAACTTAATCGATATATGGCCTATCAAAAAAGCTATCAGCACGGTACAAATTCATCATATTACATAAATTAACATTTGAATCAATTTCATTGTTATTGCAAAAAGATCATTCAAATACAAAAAAAAAACAGCAAACTTTTTTTAAGCGACGTGACGACGAGGCCATTTTTGAGCGAAATCGGTATAAATCTAAATATAATGATTACGAAATCGGGAAATAAAATTGCGTTTCACGACGAATTCAATTAAGCGTTATTTTTTAAGAAAAGATGAAGGTGAACTAGTAACTATTATCGTCGTTTGTTTTGTGAAGACTGTGGCATTTAATTATTTCACATGAATAATTACGAGTCGATCTGATTTTAATCTCGATCCCATGAATGGATGTAATACTGAAAAATGTTATTAGCATAGAGCAAAATATAAAGTAATGTAAAATGCAATATTTTGAAATTCCTAATAATTATCACACGAATAATTTACGTTCTTCAGATGCGAAATTTATGACAGAAATTCTATTATAATAGAAAAAATTATATTATGACGAAATTTATGACAGAAAAAATTACAAGAAAATAATGCCAATGTAATTTTTCATCATCTTCCTAACATATCAAGAAGTAAAATTGCAATAATATACAACAGTAACAATGAAAGGAGAAAATCTTAAGACAAGAACGTCCACCTTGACCTTACTCGGGGTCAAATGAGAATCATACAATCTCATGACTCATAAATTTCTTTTCCGTTTCAACGGCCCATCTTGACGGGATAATGTGAAAATTTCAATTTCGGAAAATGATTGTGGAATCGAATTTGTTGCAAAGCGAACATAGCGGGAAAGGGCAAATTATAAATTCACTGGGTTTTTTTTACGGAATTCAGGTGAGTGTGTCGGGAGAGCCGAATCTGAGTCGCGATGCTTTAATGGCAGGGAATTACGGGGATTTTGTGTTTTTTGCAAAATAGAAATTATCGGGGAATCATTTTTTTTCTTAGTTTTATCATAAAACAGACAATTATCGGAGAATATTAATAAATTATCCAATGACTGTTCGTGCATATAACAAAAACAAGAATCTGTGAATGTGCCGATGGTCGAGACAAAAATTTTGGATAACGTTTGCTCAGTTTAAGATTCGGCTTTGAAGTATTCGATTATTCTTCGTTTTATTCTTTTGCTAGGATTATTCGATTATTCTTCGTTTTATTCTTTTGTTAGGATTATTCTTCTTCGTTATTCTAATTGAAGAACTGCTTCTGGAATCTTGCGGAAAATGAAAGGAATATCATTATCCAATAAGTTCCGAAAAACATCAATGGTTAATAATGAACAAAGATAGCAATCGTATATCATTATCGTTTATTCATTTTGTATAACGCTTTGCAAAACGAATACGATTAATTGTTGACAGAAAAGCCTTGTAAGACACAAAGCTTGTTTAGAATAATGAATGTAATGATTTAGGTATGCAAAATTAGCGAAATATCTTTTTCTGTTAATAGGTGAAAATTACTCTGGCAGTAATAATAATAAGTAATAGCTATTATTACTGCAAGTAATGGTTATTATGAAGTTAGCTCTGCAAGATTTAGATCACAGATTATATAGTAGTTCTGGAGAATTTTCGTGAATAAAAAATAAATGACCCATTACTTATTGCTAGAAGGATTGTTAAAGTTGATCAGATTTCAGATCGATGGAATAGATTGAATGGAAATAGCTTAGTAATATGGTAGAGCATAAAAACTGTTAGTAAGTATGAAATATTGTATAGTTGGAGATTAATAATATTACTAATTATTAATAAACTTTCAAAATAAGAACGATTAGCAACAAATGAGAATCGATCAAAATGGTACAAGATGAATTAATCCAATCAAACATTATCGATATGTAATATAAGCTGACATCATTCAATTAGAAAATCAATTGTTTAATCAGAAAATATTTGGTAATCTTAACAATTTCGAGGAATATTTTCTAGATTCTATTACTTAGTTTTGAAATATTTTCGATCCATGTATACAAAATATTAAATTTAATTATTTTGTTGTTAAACATTTCAGTTTAAGTATTTGAATAAACTTTTTTTAATTTAATTATTCTCTGAAGCATATCTTTATCATTATACTTACTATACGTTTTAATGTAATTTGATTTTTCAAACGATATAGCGAATAGTATTTTTGCTTTCAGGTAGTATATTATCCTATTTCCTACCGCAAACGAATCAATGGAGAACAATGTTGTAGTTTCAAAAATTACCGATTCGGAAGGAGCACATGTACAAAATGAATTCTATCGCTTCATCAATGAGTAAGACTTAATTTTTTTTTTTTTTTTTTTTTTTTGTAGCATTTAGTTTTATGCATCTCTTAAAAGCAGTTTTTCAGGTAGTAAAGTAGAATTTTTTGAATGGCGTTTTTTTTTTTCGAATTTTTTCTGAATAGAATTTTTTTTTGGATTCAGATAGTATTTTATTTTTTAATTTCAATTTTATTTCACATATGTTTTATGAAACATTGAATGAAAGTTTTTTACTAGATTTGAAGATACGAATGGCATGCTCATCTACAAAGAGGAAATTCCACATCTATACCATGCAGAACGCAACACTTTGTTTGTTCAATTCAATGATCTTTTCTCCTTTAGCAGTACACTTGCATCAGCGCTTGAATTGCAGTTTTATAGGTAAAATTCGTGATTTTAATTTTCAGCTGCATTTTTAAACGATTATAAAATTAATTGAAAATATTTGAAATTTTAAAATGTCTCCTACAAACCATGTTTTCAGACTATATCCATATCTATGTAGAGCGTTACATTTGATTGTTATGGATGGCTGTAATGATGATGATATTAGACAACGGATGCAAAGAAAAGAATTTTATGTCAGTATTGGACAAATTAAAAACAAACTCAGGTGTCACTTCTCTTATTCTTTTTTGGCTAGACCTGTATAGCTGTGTACTATTCTTTCTTTTTCAGAATAGAAGTTTGTAGGATTCTATTCATTAATTATCTGAAAATTTGCGTTCGAATTACCTAATATTTGTCTTCAATCTAGAGTTCGTGAGTTGACAGCTAGTAAAATTGGTGCTTTAACATGTATTTCGGGACAAATAGTGCGGACGCATCCAGTACATCCTGAACTTCACAAAGGTGTTTTCATTTGTGATGACTGTGGAACAAAGATTAAAAATGTTGAACAACAGTTTCGCTACACACCGGTATTTTTTTTCTTTTTTTCAAAAATTTTAGTGTTGCACTGAATTGCTGAGATGAAAATTAGCTCTAAAATTTTGACATATTTATACTTTTTGCGGTTCGCTTCATAGTTAAATAATTGCTGAGTAAATTAAGCATTATGAGTTGAATTATTATTTCTCTTAACTTTGAATAACCCTTTCAAAAAACGAATTTGCAGCCGGCACAGTGTTCAAATCAGCAATGCAATAATCGTGGTCGTTTTCAACTGGATATCTACGAATCATCATTTATCGATTTTCAAGTATTTCTGAAATCAACATTTATCAATTTTTCAGTGCTTTCTTACATTCGATTTTTTAAGTATGTTGGATGATGGATAACTTTCAGGTTCTTTTTTCAGAAAATACGTATGCAAGAAACCCAGACGGAATTGCCGCGAGGTAGTATCCCGTTGAGTTTGGATGTTATCTTACGCGGTGAACTCGTTGAAACCATACAACCCGGTGATCGGTGTGATTTCGTCGGTGCACTGATTGTTATTCCAGATGTAGCTCAGTTGAGTGCACCAGGTACCTAGTCTCTAAATGTTAGTTTAAAATTTGAATTTATCTGTGTAAAGAAATGCTTAAATGATTTGATTTTTAGGTCTTCGAGCAGAAGCTTCTAATCGTGATCGACGTCGTGGTATAGGAAAGGAGCAAGAGGGTATTACTGGCCTAAAGGCTTTGGGCGTGCGAGATATGAACTATAAGTTGGCATTCTTAGCATGTAATGTCACAGCTTCAGTTCCTTCGGTTTGTTGTTAATCATATACTTAATATTTTTAATTTATTTTATTTACGTCTGATATATTTTTCGGACAAAAGTGATTGTTAACTACTGAAAAAAGGGGAATTAAATTTAACTGAGAAGTTGCAATTTAAACTCTTGTTGTGAGTCATTTTTTTTTCTAGTAGTCAATAAATTAAAAATTCTCCTAATTGAAGATTTCAAGGACTATTTATATTAGGAAAAAGTGGATAATAAAGATGAAATTAATTTAATCATAATTTTGCTTTCAGTTTGGTAGTCGAGTTCTCGCACGTGAAGATTTGGATCATAATGAATTGTGGTCGCAATTGTCCGAAAATGAAAAGAAAGTGATGCGTAAAATGAGTCAAGATAAATCAATTGCCCAGAATCTTATTAATAGCTTATTTCCAGATATTTATGGGAATGATGAGGTTACCCATCATTTATTGTTTTATGCATTTATGCATTTATTTGATAAATATTCAGATATTTTTCATCCCTCAAAATATTATTTGTGGAAAGTTAGATGCAATTTTGTTTGGCGTAAAACTTCTATAAGCTGAGTTAAAAAACTTTTGAGCCGAAGAAAATGTGATTTTTTTTTAGAATCATTTTGTTTATAGGTCAAGCTTGGAGTGCTTCTGATGCTTTTCGGTGGTGTTCAAAAAAGAAGTGAAGAAGAAGGAACCACTTTACGTGGTGACATAAATGTTTGCTTGATTGGTGATCCAAGTACAGCGAAAAGTCAATTTTTGAAGTTAGTTACTATTGTGTTAAGTTATGTATTTATTATCAGCTATTCTCCTGATTTATCATTATTGTCGCTATTTTAGGATAGTGGAGCACTTTTCACCGAGAGCGGTTTATACTTCTGGCAAGGCATCATCTGCAGCAGGTTTAACAGCGGCAGTTGTAAAAGACGAAGAATCATTTGAATTTGTTATTGAAGCCGGTGCTTTGATGCTTGCAGATAACGTTTGTCTTCTTTTTTCTTTTTTTTTTTTTTTTTTTTTTTTTTTCAAGAAATTTGAATAATTTGATATTTTAGAAAAAAGGAAAAGAAAAATCAGAACTAATCAGGACTGTGCTAAATCTCTGCCAAAATCTAGGAAATTTTGATGATTTCTAGAGAATCAATGTTCCAGGGTGTTTGTTGCATTGACGAATTTGACAAGATGGATGTGAAAGATCAAGTTGCAATTCATGAGGCTATGGAACAGCAAACCATATCAATAACGAAAGGCAAAAAAATTTGATTATTTCCTTGCAGTTAATTGGAAATAATCATTTTTACCAAGCATATTTTCGACAAAATGTAAGATAAATTGTGATTTTATTTATTTAGCTGGCGTAAAAGCAACATTGAATGCCCGGGCTTCAATTCTAGCAGCAGCGAATCCAGTCGGTGGCCGTTACGATCGGTCACGGCCATTAAAAAATAATATACAGCTTTCTGCATCTATTATGTCTAGATTCGATCTTTTCTTCGTTTTAATTGATGAATGCAATGAGGTAATGCTATTGTTTATGCTGCTTTGAATTTTTTGATAATTAAAAGTAATAGAAAATGAATATATTCCGGTGTGGTTACTTTTTAATTTGTTCTTAATTTTTCGATGATGCAATTACTTCAGTCACTTGCTTTAAAGCTCAGTGAAAGCGAATTTTATTAATCGAAGTTGGTCAAATCTACTAAAATTTTGTGTAGAAGAAATGATTGGTGTTTCGTATTTCAAAATTTTCTAAGTTGTTAATTGATATGTATCTGTGATGTTTATTAGATCGTGGATTACGCTATCGCTCGTCGCATACTGGATACTCATCGTCAACTAGCAACTCAAGAAAAAGTAGTGACAGTGTACAGTCTAGACGACATCCATCGTTATATTACTTTTGCTCGATGCTTCAAACCGAGGGTATGAATATGAAATTAATAAAAAAATAAATATATTGTTTGAAATGAGTTTCAACCTCCTAATTCTGAATATGGAATTCATTCAAGTGTTTCGAAGACCATGCATCTTGTAAAATATATGTAAATTTTTTAGATTGGTGATGCAGCTGCGAAACTTTTGGTTTCTGAATATAAACGTCTACGTATGAGTGATAGTAATAATTCGACTACATCGTCCTGGCGAATTACTGTACGGCAACTAGAATCGTTGATACGACTTTCCGAAGCACTTGCCCGACTTCATTGTGAAGGCGAAGTGAGTTTCATGCCTATTAATTAATGTTTTGAAATTTTTTGCTGGATCTTCCACCTATTAATTTTTCTTTGCAACTCTTATTTGTTCTTGCATAATATCAGTACACATGAATAAAGCCATTCTTGTGTATGTTTGTATGTGAAAAGCAAATTTATAAACATGAGCATATTAATGTTGTCCTTGTTATGATAGTCAAGTTCACATTAGGTCAGAGTGGAACATGTTCATGAAGCTTCAAAACTATTAAGCAAATCGATAGTACGCATTCAACAGCCCGACATTGTTTTGCAAGAAGATGATGCACTTCTGGAAGCTGAGGCAGGCATATTTATTTCTTATTACGAAATTTTTTTATAAGGGATTCAAGATGAAATTAGTTTATTTATTTTTTGAAAAGTGATAATTTAGATGGTAGATGCAGCAGAGCCAAGTGCTGAAGAAGGAGGTGTTTTTCGTGAACGAAATCGGGAAGTGGAGGGAAGCACAGTCAGAACTGAAGATGACAGAACAGGAAGAGTTGATTCTGGGAAGCTGAAAATCAAGTGAGTTTTTTTGGTTTATAACAGACTGAAGATTTTCATCTTATATAACGTTAACAAGAATATTATATATATAAAATAATAATAATGATTTTTTTTTGCTTTTTTTTATGTGTATTTGTTTATTTATTTTTCTTTTTTTGCACTCTTTAAATATTGCTTTTGATAATTATGGTGAAACTAGCTTGCAGATTCGAACTGTACAAGCGGATAGCCGATATGTTAGTATTGCATATCAGACATGATGAAGAAACTGAAGAAAATACTGAGAATTGGGAAGGCGTCCGGCAATCACAGCTTGTGCAATGGTGCTTTTTGCAAATTAATTTTTTTTTTCTCTGGAATAAAATATTTAATTCAAAATGTTTAGCTAGCGTTTTTGGAGTTTATTATTCTTGATATTGACCCTTAGGTACTTGGATATGATGGAAGAAAGCATTGATTCGGAAGAGGAATACAATCTCCAGAAAACTATCTGTGAACGCGTTATCAGGCGTCTTATCACGGAAGACAATATTCTAATCCAACTGAATGCAGAAACGGATGAGGATCCTATTGTTGTTGTTCATCCCAATTATGTTATTAGTGATGAATGAGAATTTATTTATTCTATGTTTATAAAAAGTTTTTAATCATCAATTAAACACCTTAAGCCTCGAGTATTTTTTATTTGGTTAAACTGAAAAAAAATGTCTGCACCTTACTTTTTTATTATATGAAATTATTATTATATTTATTATATGAAAGAGTTGATCTAATAACTTCCAACAAAAGTAGTCTTTTCCAATATATGCTGAAAATACCTGTGCCTAAACTTTTTCAATTAGGAATGATTGCCGTACATACTCTAAGATCTCTCATTACTACTATTTTCATAATCTGCTATACTCCTATTCTTTATATTCAATGCATTTTGATGAATATATTTAATCTTTGCTTCACTTACATTTCATTTACATGAAGATACTTATTTGATTTCAATTCTTGTAAAATTTTTAATGATTATTTGAAATAAATATTTGATGCTACTGAATGGAAATGTCAAAACAATTTGTAGAATTTCTTTAACCAAAAACATTTCCAACAAATTTTAGTTATTCATATATTTGTCGACTATTCAGATTCTTGAAATTCAATATCAACAATTACTGCTTCTGAATCAGTATTTTCCGAAATAGAACTGCGACGCGAACCTAAAAGTTTGTTTTCATGAAGTTTTCTGTAGTATTGGTAGGATAAGGTTGACAAGTTTTCGTAAAATTTCGTAGAATTACAAATTTTTTTGCCATACTATTCAATTTAAAATATACTTTCGCCTTCCGAATGATATCCGCGTGTCCTTAATTTCCTGCGTTGTTTTTTCCTTGTCACACGAATATTATTTACTAATGATTCCATCAATTCTTCGAGATTATCTAATTTTGAAGTTTGTACATCGTCATATACACCATAAAGATGATCTATAAATACTTATTATTTTGTCAGTGTGAAAATGTGAAAAGACAATATGAACTTTTCAATATTTTCATGAACTTAGCATATCACATACAATTTAATTATGCCATATTGTAAAAGTATTATTAAATTGCTGATAAGATTTAAAAATTTAGCATCAATACGGTAGTAGGAAATTATTAGATGTTTTGAAAAAAACCTCTGAAAAGATTTTTGATAAATTTCAAGATAAAATTTTGTTCATGTGTTTTTTGAACAAATAACTCTTGTAGGTAATCATCGGTGGTGTCACAGTATTTCGGCAGTGTTATATCTTTATTGTGACCACAGATATCTTCCAATTTCTCCACAAACAATTGAATTTCATTTGTTTTCACCTGATGTTTTATCATATCCAATAAATAAAATTGTATTTTTGATGGCAATCCTTTAAATAAAGAATGAAATTATTTAAATTATGAAAATTTGAACAATATGGAGAAAAGCAAATTTTATAGTACTAATTTTAGGATTTTCTTCTATTTCAATATAACAATATGGAAATCAAATTAAAAATAAATTCAGCTCAAAATGACTTTATAGAAAAGATGTAAATGTTGGCTGATCAAATTTTTTTTTTTGGTTTTGAGGTCGGAAGTGATAAAAAAATTAAAAAAATCGATACTTACTTTTGAAGTTATCAATTTCTCTTTGTTCATTTTTACCAATTGCCAAGTTTTCGAGCAATCCATCTTCGATATTAGCTATCATTTTTCTTGTACATTGTGCTAGACTAGAACGAACTTTGGAAGAGCGATCGCCGAATAAACGTACATTAATAGATTGTAATAATTCCGAGCATTCTTCAACGGAATGTCCAGTAATAAGCTGAATGAAATTTCGAATGAGTTTCATATTTTAATTTCAATAAAATCTGAATTCCTATCACAATATTAGTTTTGACTTGAACTGAAAAAAATGCTTTAAAGTTTGTCCGAAAAAATACATTTTTCTAATTTCCTAGATACTTTGATAGAAACAATAAGCTGTGATTAACTAAGTACCTGAGTACTCTTCGCAAAAGTTGAAAAATTTAATTTGATAAATTTTTCTTTTGAAATACCTTTTCAAAAAATGGCATTAATAATTCAATGGATTGTTGTTTAATATCCAATAAACAATGAGCATTAGCAATTCGAAAATTAACAATTACATCGTCCGTTTCATTGTTTAGTAAAATTACAACATCGTTGTTAGAAAAGCAATTGATATCAACATCAATGGGCATTTTTGTAAAATCAATAATTACTAAGGAAGATACCTAAATTAGGTAAAATTCAAGCAATGATTTCCGTAAGGCATGCCTGATTTTTAATTCAAGTAAAATTTACAAAATGAAAAATTTAGTAAAAACGAGTTAATAGAAATTAGTTTACTTTACTATGAAACATAAATTTATTTACAAAAGAAAATATGCTACACGAAAAATATTATCATTTAATTAATCCTATTTAGAAGTATGCTAATATTATAGCATTATGGTAAATTAATTTGTTGCATAATTTGTTTAAGATTTTTTTCAAATTTGAATTTGATTTCATGATTCTAAGATCCAAAAGAAGAGATAAAAAACGAAATACCTTTGTTTTGCAAATGAAATCAATCCTGTCATTTGGACGAACAAATTCCCATGAAATAGTTGCTGAATTGTTGACTCCTGCATAAAGTATTCCAATTTCAGGTTCCTTTCGATTTTTCGTATATTTTGGTTCATTCAATGCAATCAAATGTGTCTTCTTAATGTCACCAGCATGCTTCACATTTATCAGAAATTCTGATTCAGATACTAATTTTTCGAATTCATCGTTATTCAAAACCGAAATTGTACTAACGGTGCAAAGCATTTGATCCAGAAATTGCGTGAAAAATTTTGGCATTTTGTTTGCAACAGCATTGTCGATGAAATAGTACAATTTTCCAATTTGACCTAAATTTCTCTTTTTTTTTTTTTTTTAAGATTTGAAAAGAAAGTTTTTTTCATCAAAAAAATTAAACTTTGGAAAAAATAAGCGAAGCATTCCTAATTCTATTTTAATTTAAAACTCTCTAATTTACTTTTTTTTATTCATATACTAAAGTATTTCTTTGCTACATAATAGTCCAATGTTATATCAATGATTACTGATGATCTAATAATGAAACTTAATAATCCTAGAATGTTTTACTGTAATTGGAATAATAAATTATTTCTTGATAATTAACAAGAATTTAATAATTTATCTTATTTATATAAAATATTGTTTCAAATTATTTTTGATAATTGTAAAGCACTAAGCACGAATAAATTACTGACTATCTTTAACATAATATTCTAATTGAATAGCAAAAAACATGTGTCTAAAATTATTAATAAAAGGATAGAATTATAGAAATTGAAATTACTTACTGTTAAGGAGTTTCTGCTTTTAAAATACAATTTCTTATTGTTTTCTTGATATCAAAAAATATGAGCAAAAAAATCTTTATAATAACTAACCAACTTTAAAATACCAAATCAGCTTGTAACGATCCACATGTAAACAATACAATAAGTTTTTTTTCAAATTTTGAATGCATTCTCGGGTAGTTTGTATAGTGGGAATACTATATTCAATAAATAATTTCCTGTTTTGAATATTTCGCCAAAATTTAATCTCAGCAACTGTAACTGTTTCTATAGCATTCGCATTTAGCATACATTTGCATAAAATCCAAATTACATAAAGGAAATCTAAAATTGTTCGCTGTCGGCTATAAAAACGTATCAGCGATAATTCTTCGCATTCATCTTCTATTGTATTTTTCTCGAAATAATAGCTTAAATATTCGTCCAAAAATTTGGAACATTCCTGAAACAAGACAACTATCAACCAATTTTTCATTCGAAAAAAGTTAAAAGAATTAGGTAAGAACAATATAATTTATGTGATTAATTATATTTCCTACTAATTTTTCTAGTTTATCATACTGTTCCTACTCATACTAATGTCATAAATTCTATTACTGCTTCTACTTATCGTACTACTATAAATCTTATTGCTGTTCCTACCTATCATATTATCATTTACTTGGAAGATTTTGCGATAAAATCTTTTATAAATGTTTCACTATATCTGTAAAGCAAACTTGAACTCAAAGAATAAAGCAAAACAAAAAATGATAATACCTTTTTTTTTTTCAATCTTACCTCAAATTTTTGTTCATTCCAGTAAAATAATGCCATATCAGCGGTATATTCTGCACTATTTCGATAAAAATTTTTGTGCAAATCAAAGAAATGTTTAGCAGTGATAAAATCACCTCTCGTCATCATCCAATGTATTGCTGCTATTTTTGATAATTTTTCGTGATTTAACAAATCATATAAGCATGATTCGTCCAAAATTCGATGAATTATCAATGAATCAGCTAAAAAAAAATTTTGCATGTCCTTTAACTTTTTTTTTCCAGTGAAATAATCTCTTACAATCATCAATTATTAATATGCTATTCAACTTTCTTTTTTTTTTCATGCGTATACAAGACTGTTGGCTATTTTCAACAATCTTTACGAAAATATTTAGGCAGATTAAGGACTTCGAGAAGACGGATTAAGAATCTCGAAAAGATGGATTCAAAATTGTAAACAAAAACGGATTTAAAATTTCAAGAAAGGATTTACAGTATCTTTGATAGATTTCAACAACTTACTTTTCATAGCAATATCCTGTATTGTTTCAATTGCATAGTCTGAAGCATTACAATGCCATTCAATCAATAAAAGCTCTAATTTAAGTTTTTCTTTTTGATCTGCTGATAAATTTTTTTGCAAATTTTCGAAATTTTGCATATGATACAAAGCATCGGCATAATTTCTATCATCATAAAAAGCACATGCAAGGATATATTCGCATTTAGCCTTCAAATTCTGCAAAAATTAATCAAAATAATTATCTAAATATTTCTATCAAATATTATCTTTAATAATAATAAAATCAAAGATGACACTGAAAAATTAGATCCGTCACTATTGTTTAATTAATATTTCATTTTAAAATTTCAAACTACCAAATTAATACAAATATAATAATAATAAATTGTTGAAAATGTTTATAATCATTTGGATAAGTTAATTTACTAGTTTATTGATTATAAAACTATGGGTGATTCGAATAATTGAAGTAAAATAGTAATTTTGACGAAAAAAAAATTCATTTATTTTTCTTCTAAAATATTTCATAGGTTTAAAAATTCAAATAGTCTATTCTAACTTTGGTTCAAATTTTAATAAAAGCAATAATAATTAATTAGAGCAAAAAATTTTAAGTACAACTTATTTAACTGATAGTATTAAAAAATAATAATATTTAATCTAACCTTATCATGACATCTTTTTTTTACATTCATAATGTGGGCAATTGCATTACTTGTTAAACCTTCTTCTAGTTCCATTTTGCCAAGTTCTAACAATATTGAAACTTGTTCATATGAATGAATTCCGACAGCATCTAAGCATTCTCGAAATAGTTTTATAGCTCGTTTCTGAGCATTGCATTTTAAATATTTATTTTTTAAATTTAATAACAAATTTAAAATATTGCTGCATTTGTTAGCAATACATAGTGTTACTGCTTTCTCCAAAAATTTGCATGCTTCCCATAATTCTGATAAACTTGCTGCTATTTCCGCTGATTCTTTTAAAACTTCAACCTGAAAAAAAATAGGTATAATTTGATTATCAATATAAATTAGTCATAAATTAGACATTAATGCAAAAGTGAATAAGTAAAAATTTAAATCCAACTGAAAGTTTCAAACTAAACCTTTCACAAAATTTTAGATTAATTCCAATTTTCAAATCAATTTCATGCTATTTCAAACATTAATCCATAATTAAATTAAAACCTAATTTTATATTATAGAAAAATTCTTCAAATGATATAACCTGTAAATCAATAGAACCCATTTGTGATAGTTCAATTCGGTTCTTGCAAAGTCGCATAGTCCAGTCAGCATCATTAATTAATCGTTTTTCTTCAATCAAATGTCGCAGTGTTTCACATTTTCCTTCGATATCATCGATATCATCAAAAAATGGAATTTGCTTGCAAAAATTGAGTAATGCCTAAATTATTAATTGTGATTTTGCATTACACTCACATCACAAGTCAGTAAAACTTGAAGTACTAATCATTGATTGATTTGCATTTCTAATAAATTAAATACTTAAAATAATTCCAACAAATTATTATATTTTTTAATAAATTAATTAAAAAAATCTTCCAACGAAAAATGAAACAATATTATGCTGACTTCAAATTCATATTATTCATTTTTGCTATAAATTTTAATATTTGTTCCAATTTTTTAATTTAAATATTCACTAGCTGGAATCGGCTATGTGTCCAGCTAGTTTACATAAATAAAAATGTAAATGTTCGTTTGTTAAAAATCTTAAATCACCAAAAGTTCTTGCCGATTGCTTTGAAATTTTGATACAATGTTGCATTCGAATACGTGCATGTTTTTATTACTTTTGATATGCACGCATTGCTGTGGCTCAGTCTCGTTAAGTAGAAAAGGAAGAAAAGAGAAAATTCACGCTTCTGATATGTTTTTCGCAATGCTTGTGGATATACAATTTCTTCTTTTTTGCTTCATTGTCTGTGTAGACATAGAGACTGTCTGGTTTTTCGACTCTAGAACACGCAACATATCATTGTCATGTAAGAAGCAATCCGTCTCTAGATCTAGACTGCACAGTTCTAAAGATAGGCCTGAGCCTTGTTGATGATGAATGCAAACGTCAATCGAATTGAGAATTGCAACTTCTTTAATTGAAATGGCATATTCGTTGGAATCATAGGAATGCGAGGAATAAGGACATTTTCACCTTTGATAAGTTTTATCAAGATTGTTGCCTTATGACATTGCTCACAAATTTTTTTTACTGCAATCTACGTGCCGTTGTAAAGTTTTGGCTGGTTGATATTTCGCAACATGATGATTGGCGTGCCAATTTTCAATTGCATATATGCGGTGGCATCCTTGGCAAATCGAGTGAATTCAAAAATTCTGTTGGATAATTAATCGCTTCATCTACTTCCAGAACAATGTCAAAGGGCTTATTGTGACTGCTTCGCTTTGAACATTAGTCGAATAATTTCGTTAAATTCGTAAACGTCTTTCTTCTTGGCCGCAAGAATAGCTAATTTAACCAATATTGATTTTTATAATTGGTTTGAATATTTAGAAATACTTTTTCAACCAATTCTTCTTTTGGTATTACTAAAATTTGGAAGTTATGAGGCAATGAAATTCGTTCGGAAATCAGATCAATGGCACCTTTCCATTCCTATTTCTAGCAATTTATGTGAGAATATCTCAGCTGCTCAGTTGTTTTGCAGCTGGACAAGCATATTTGTAGTTAATTTTAACGTCTTTACGTGTCTCCACTAAGTAGAAATTGACTTGTGACTGGATTTGAACTCCTGCTGCTGTCAACTGTATGATGAAACTAACTCATGTTGCGATGTCCTAGTTGATTTCACACTTTACAGAAAATAGAAATGGTCACTAGATTCAGTCCGCAGATGTGACAAGTGAAAAAAAAAAAGTAGATATATTTATATAAAAACACACATCTATCCGAATGTAACGTTGTTTCAAAATTTCACATCAATCGGTAAAGAACTTGACACTTTTTGTCGAAGACAGCAACGAACATTTATATTTTTATTTATATAAATTTTTGCTACAAAACTTAATATTTCTTCCCATTTTCACAATATCAATTTATAAATGTCATAATAATTTTTAACTTTCAATTTTTATATCTTCAATTATGATAAGATAGAATAAAAAAAAAAAAAAAAGGATAATAAAGGTATACCTTCGATTTATCATTCATTCCAAGGTAACATTCGGCCATATAGCCATATATTAGGCCACGCTCGCGTCGATTATTCGTTTCACTCGTTAAATTTAAAGTTTTAATAAAAATTTTTTTTGCTTCCTTATATCGTTGACGAAGTAATAATGTACGTCCAATAAATATGAATACATCTAAACGGGCTGCATCCTTTGATAATATATCAGCAAGTGTTAAGTAACATCTAAAATATGCTTATTATTTAATAAGTTTATTTTCATTAAACTTTGTAGACAATTTTTTATATTAATAGATAATATTTGCTTATTAAATAATATTTACAAATTATAAATGATTCTCTAAAAACGGATAACATTTGAAAATTTATTATTCGCTAAAATTTTGACAAAATTTGATTCTTTACAAAAAAGCACCATGCTATATCATTAAATGTTAAATATTTTCTTTTTAAAAAATGTTTCTTTTAGTTATTTGATTTAATTCAATTAAATTATTTTCTTTTTAAGTTTTTCAGTGGCATTTAAAGTATTAGAATTTGAATAAATTTTTTTATAAATTTGAGCAAATTTTTCTTTTGAAGTATTTCTTTAATTACGTTACAGATAATTAGCCAATATGATCTAACTAACTTAATTTCCTATTACAATCTTATGATAATAAAAATTTTTTCATAGATAACAAATTATTATCTATTTTAAATTTAATTTTTTAAATATATGATGTTTTGAGTAATTTTTTTATTATTCCATATTTTTTTTTGTTACAGTCATATATGCTTACTAAATAGTATTATTACTCGTTTCAATTTGTTCTGCGATTTGTTATTCAAAAATAAACTTATATTTTGTAATAAATATTGATTTATATAAATCAGTTAAAATTTTCATTATTATTCGATTTTGATAATTATCTATAAAATATTCTAAAACAAAGTTTAAAAACTAAAAAACAAAACCTTAAACACGAATGACATTCATCCATCATTCCTTTCTTAAAATGAATATTTGCCATAGCATTGTATAATTCTAGCATACTTTCCAAGTCTGATATTTGTTGACAAACACTTAGTGATTGTTGATAATATGCTAATGCTTCATCCGGATGATATAATAACCAATGTGTTGTACCCAATTTATTACACAACTATTGATAATCGTAATTAGTTTCAATTGATTGATTAATTAATTAATTGAATAAACAAATAAAATATTATCGCTCTCTTATTCATATTCATATTATAATGTGAAACTTTGAAAAAAAATTTTTTTTTCTACTGAAAAAAAAATTGAAAAAAAAAAAGGAAGCAATTGATCAAGTTAGAATATTACTTTAGCTTCTTTCTGAAGATTATCATCTTCTTGTACAAGCATTAAGCAACGATTATATGCATCGATAGCTTCCTCATAGAAATTGTCATCAAAATAATTGTCACCATTCATTTCAATAATTAACGCTTGTCGTTCATTTACTTTATGATCCAAATAAATTTGTTGTGCTTCATTCCAATGCTTTCGTGCCTCATCCTTTAATTCCCAATTCTTTTTTTTTGACTTTTATTATTATTATTATCTTTTTTTTCAGAGAAAAAAACTGATTTTATTACTTTAATTCAAATTTATTAATCTGAATTCACATTTCCTAATGTGTCCTAGTGATTAATTAATTTTTTTGATTTTTAAAAAAACTCTTGAAATGTTGAAATTTTGCACAAGATATTTAGAATAATCAGACTAAAAAATTGACAAAATTGTTGAATTTGAAAATTTGTTGAATTGAATCGAATGGATAAAAATAAAAGGGAAAATTGAATCAATTGAATTTAGTAAACATCTAGTTGATAATTGAATTAGCTCTGTTATCAAATTAATTCTTTAAATTAATTCTGTTATCAAATTAATCTTGCGGTAATCAGTGATAAGGTTATTTTTCAACTTCTTGAAAAGAGAAATTAAGGTATTGAAATCATTACCTTTCTATGCATTTCTCGATAAAACTGATATAAATTAGTGCGAATATCGATAATTAGTGTATAGGCACCAATTTTCTGAGCAAGTTTTAAATTCTCCAACAATGTCATTTCAGCTTCATCAAATCGATTTGATTTCTGATATAATTCAGCTAATCTACGCAAACTACTAAGACGAATATCTATAAATTTATTTAAATAAAAAACTATTTTTGTCTTTTTAATTTCAATTATATTAATTATTTCATTACTACTTTCAGCATACCATGTTATAATTACGCAATAGATAGTAATGCAACATTGATTAGAAGCCTGTAATTCATTATTGTAACAAAACTGAATTAAATTAATTGGTTTCAATTTATTATCTGCCACATTAATTCATTCGATTTATTATCTGTTTAAAACTCTTAAATATTAGATTTATGAAATTTTTAATGAAAATGAAAAATACACAAACCAATGCCTTGATCGGAAATCATACTGCAATATTTGTCCCAGAGAATTACAGCATTTGAATAATCACCAATAGCTTGATAAATATTTGATAAATTTCTAATTGAAAAAAAAAGTGTCATTCCAAAAATTTTAATTTTAACAAATTGCACCTTTTTTTGAATTATTTGATTATAAAAAATGAGAAATCATGATATTCCAATTTAAAAAAAAAAAATACTAAAAATTAATTTCAATCAAATTTATTTCCAAATCTTTCCACTAAATGAGAAATGAAGCTTTGAAACTTTAATTACTTTAATGAATCAGCTTCAAGTTTCAATGATCCAATATTGGTTGCTATTTTCAGCTCTTTTTTGGCCCATTTTCTTGCCATGCAATATTGTCCTAAAGCCAAGTGACATTCGCTCAAAATACCAAAATACTGGCCAATCTTAAAGTATTACTTCTCATTTCTTCTCATCTATGTTGTTCTTATTATTATTAATTAATTTATTAATATTATTACTATTACTATTACTGCTATATTATTATTATTATTATTATTATTATTATTATTATTATTATTATTATTATTATTATTATTATTATTATTATTATTATTATTATTATTATTATTATTATTATTGTTATTACTGTTATTTTTTTTATTTTTCATTTAATTTTTAAAAAAAACGTACAATTTCCGTTGTTGTTTCATCATTTTTGAAATGTGTCATTGTATTTTGTAAAATATTCAAAGCCATTCTTGTCTCTTTCCGAAGTAGAAGACATTTGCATTTCAACATTGTCGCCAAATTTTTCTCATCCACAGTATTGCTTAACTTCGCTAATCTGTCGCAGTAAGCTAATGCTGCTTCGCTATCATTCTAGAAGATCGAAAAAGGAAAAATTCAAAAAATTTATTGTTGAATTAAATTATTGCTTTCAAATTCATAAGATTAACAGTTATACATACCTTAACTAATGCAAGTTTTACAATTTCTAGAATACTTTGAAATGTCAAAGGTCTAATTGATGCAATAATTTGTGCTGCATGTTGATATTCACCAATTTGAATGTATAAATCAGCAAGATTAAGTTGAAGATCGTTTGCTTCTATGCCATTCTAAATTTGCCTTCTCAAATATTTAATAAATTATTTTAAAAAAGTTTTCCGAAAATTTTAATTTTTAAAAGAAATTTTTAAATACTTTTGAAATGTTTACTTCTTTTATTACTTCAAACATTCAAACATTTGCAAATTTTGTCATTTTCTTTTTTAGTTTTTTTTAAGAAAAAAAAAATGATATTTCACATATAATTAATTTCAAACAACAATTATTTAGCTTTCCAGACAATCGCTCATTAAAAGTCATTGTTGAAAATAAAAAGACCATAAAAAAGAGAATTTTGTATAATCTTTGGAACTTTGAAAAAATTGGAATGTTTAGATTAAAAAAAAAAAAAAACGGCAAAAAAAATTATTCAATATTTTCAATTTATTAATTACAACACCTATATTTATTATAATAATTTCACGAAATATTTACGGACAGAATGCATTAATTCAATTTGTTTTCGAAGATAATTAATTGCAAGAATAGTTTCATCGTTTAGTAATGTAATTCGTACGATACTACTATAAATGGTTAGCTGTTTTTCTAGTTCACCTGAAATCAAATTAAAACGAATTATACATTCCCTTTTTTTTTTCATTTTATAAAATTTAAAAAAAAAAGATTTGAATATTCATATAATTGTATAAATGATATCTTTAAAACTATTTTTTAGAAGAATGAAATTAGCATGTCGTTATTGTTGTTGTTTTTTTTCTTTTTTTTCAAATTAAAAACAAATTATCGTTTTAATAAATAATTTATAATTTCATTTTCAATAGCAAAATTCTGGCCATTTTTCTGAATAAATTAATTTTGGAATATTTTAGAATTAATTCATATCATTATTGTTATTAAAAATGAAATTTTTACCAGAACTATCATCCGAATTTTTTGCCAAAAATATTAAATTAGCAATAAGGCCTATTTAAGCATAAATGTAACGAATTGAAATGTATTAAATTATAAATTCCACTCCTTATTTTAAATTAATCTAAATATGGGCTTCATATTTTATCAGCCAAGTTTTCACTTCCTAATTTATTACTATCCCACAAAAATTAAACTGATAAAATATTTTGAATATCATTGATAAATATTTGAAACTTACCAAGTTGCTTAGTGATTTCAAGTTCCATCTCTAAATATTTTATTGTTTGTTGATAATTTTTTTGTTGGTAATATGCAGATGAAATAGCACCAAGTACTGATAATTTCAAATCTAGTGATACTACATTAGCTTCATCCATATCTAATGCTAACTGAAGCAATTCGATTGCTTCAAATAAATGACCAATACTCAAATATTCTTGACCAATCATACTGATAATTAAAAACGAATTCAATTTCATATCATTTGTATCATTTCCAATTTCGTTCAATAAAATTGATAAATGATCTGCAAAAAAAAAAAAAAAAAAAAAAAGCCAAGAATGGTAAATTATCCCCGACGTTTTCACTATTTTAATGTTTTCATATCAAATTTCAATAGAATTTTTTGTTTATCCAGTAATTGATCCATTTGATGAGCTTAAATAAATATTAAAATAATTGAAAAGATTGAGGAAAAAAGAAATTTATATACCTTTGATTGAACTGTAATATAAGCTATCTTTTAATGCATTAATTGTTTCAATTTCATTTTCAATCGTCAAACTTTGGCAATATGCAAAAATTGCTTCATCAAATTTTCCAAAACCACATAAAGCATCGCCTTTTCGAAAATAACCCTGAAAAAAGGTAACTAAATAACGGATTCAAAGATCAAGTCAAAAATAAATATAAACAAAAATTTTTATTAAGACGGAAATAAAATTTAGCAGGAATTTTCAATGATATTGTTAAAAGTATCTGAACAAAATTTTATTTAAATTTTAAAAATTAAAGTTAAGAAATTGAAATCAGAAAATTATGATGACAAATTTGAATAATAAAACTTTATTTTCCGTAATTAACTGCTTAATTATCAAAAAAAAAAATCCATTGCTTCTACATTGTTATTTAAACTAACATTTGTCACAATTTTTGCAATGAACGAAAAAGAAGTAAAAATAAAAAATTTAAAATAAAGGATCAATAATGACAATAAATCTAACCTTTGCCCATTTAGAATTTAATGCTATCGATTGTTTGGCATCATCCAATGATTCACGAAAATATTTTAGACGCAAAAATATAGCGGAACGATTAGAAAAGAGAATGAAATTAGTCGGATCTAATTGAATTGCTTCCGTATAAAGTTTTAAAGCTTTTTGAAAATTTCCATCATAAAATGCTCGATTTGCAGCATTTGATAGAGTTGTTAGTTTATCGCGAGACATTTCAAATTTTATATACGATCCGATTAAAAATATCGTTCCATGTTTTTCTTTTCTTTTGTTTTTTTTTCGTTTTTTTATGAATAATATATAAGGCTGAAGATAAATAAATAAAATAAACAAACAAACGAAAAAATAATTTCAAAGGAATATTTGATTAACGCAGCTAACTACTACTAAAACTCAAAAAATGTTAACTATTTTTAATCGAAATATAAAAAATTAAACCATTTCAAATAATTAAATGAAATGATATGTTTTATAATAAGTTGAAATATTTTTGATGAAAAAATTCGATTGATTTCTGACAATTTTAGTGATGAAATTAAAAATTTCAATTTATTTCACCATAAATTTTTATCAAAAATAATAATAAATCAAAAAATCAAAAAAAAAAAAAAAAACTTCATCAGAAAATTTCATCCTTCATCAAGAAATACTTAACTCACTTCTGATTGCCTAAGCCGAAGCCTAAAAATTTCAATTTATTCCACCAAATACTTTCAAAAAATAATAATAGCTTCATTCGCTACTGATTGTTTTCAAGCATAAATTCTGCATTTAAATAGGTAAAAAAGAATATGAAAAGTAATAAAAAATAATAATGATCATTGGTACAGCAATGGGGAACCTCTTTTAAAATAAATTTTAATTTTGGTACAATTTCAAAATTGAGATTGATTAAAACAAAAATGGCAATAATGATTATTATCGAAATTATAGCAGTTAAAAAGTTTTTTTTGAATAAAAGCTTACAATTCGAAAGAAATTTCAAAACTTCAATTTATTATAAAAAAAATGACAATGATGATTATTTTTGGCCCAAATCATAAATAACTGAAAATTAGAATTTCAAAATTTTAAATTTATTTAAAACTATTAAAATTGTTAAGATTGAACGGCAATGATGATGATGGCTCGGAATTGTATGATATAGTAGGAATTGAGTTATAAATGTGACAGTTGTGGGTACTGAGATTGACATCGTTGTCCTTGACAAAATTGCACCATTTCTAATCCCAATTTTATCTATCATTTCCTTTCTTTCCTCCTAATTTTTCATTTTTTCCTCCTCCTCCTCTTCCTTCTTCCTCATCTTCTCCTCACTTTTTTTTTCTTTTTCTTTTCAAATAACTTTTAATCAGTTTGATAAAATTATATATTTTATTTGAAAATTAGAATAATGTTAAGATTTATTTTTCATTGATAAATTTTGATATTTTTTTTGCCTTTTTTCATTTTATTGTGAGAAAAATATTTTAATTAATTGATGATAAATTTTAAATTTTAACAAATAAACTTATCAAATATTTATAAGAAACAATCATAAATGTAATAAGAAATTTATTATATAATTCATATTTTCTAAATATGTTAAGTATATTAATTTTTATTCCTTTTTATCGAAAAAATGAATTTTTTACAATAAAAAGAAGTCAGTTATTATAATATTAAAAAGAAAAGAACATAACAAAATTAATTAATATTTCGTCTTATTCTTAATTAGATATAATTATTGCTTGGAATATGTATGGCTTAAAAATCAAATTTATCAAAATTTCATCCTTTTTAATAATGTATATAATCTTTTTGTCAGTTATTTAAATATTTTGAAAAACAAAGACTAAATCAATCATTTGCTATATCCTTTTTTATAAAATGTATGATTTATGATTCTAAAAATTTGAAAGGATTTCTTCCTTTCTATTTTTCCTTTTTTTTTTTTTTTTATTTCCATAAAAATTTTTTAATTTTGTTGATTGATGCATATTACATTTAATTTATGAATAACTAAAAATACCATCAAATTATTTACACTCAACATTATCATATTTCTTTTAATGCTAATTTTAATAAAAAATTTATTTAATATGAATTTTGCAATAAAAACAAGAAAGAATTGAGTTTTACGTAATGCTAATTCATAAATGAAAGTTCTTTCAAATATAGCATGCTTTAAGAAAATATAAATCACAATGATATATAATGAATTAATGTACTTTAAAAAAGCGAAAAAAAAAGCTATGAATTGAAAGAGAATATGATGAATTAGAACAATGCTATTTTAAGATTTAAACGAAAAAAAATTGCAATGTCATGGAAAAGGAATTGAATAATTGACTATTGATAATTCAAAATTGAAATTCAGCATGTATTACATCGATTAAGCTAACGTCAATGTGAAATGAAATAATAATGAATAATTTTTATATAAACATGACAATATATAAATAATTTTTTTGCAAACTCATAGTGTGATGAATAATTATTTTATAAATGTGAAAGTATCATGAATAATTTTTACATGAAAGTCAAATTATAATGAATGGTTGCAACAAATAATTTTTATCTAAATGTCATAATGAATAATTTTTATGTAAACGTCAACATTAAGGTATAATGAATAATTTTGACGTAAACTCAAATTATTATGGATAGTTTTTATGTAGACGTAGAAGTATAACAAATAATTTCTATGTAAATATGAAATGCTAAAAAATACTTTTTGCTAAATTGCCATATAATTCATTATTTTTTGTCATTTCTCTTTTATAATTCAAAATAAGTAGAATAATTCTGCAAAAAATAATTTTCATCAGTATGATTTCTTTTTTATTATTAATTACTCTTTTTAAGATTTATTCTACTTGAAACCGATTATTTTTAAGATCGTAAATTAAAAAATGATGAAAATAATCCGAGTCAAGAAGGATTGGATGGTAGTTCTTAGTTCTTTCTATATCTCTTATTATTTCATTCATTCCTTCCCCAAACAAACGACTAACATATTCAATCAGTCAAAGACACTTTTTTTTTTTCAGTTAGCAGCGATCTACCAAAAACGACGCAAAGGAAAGTTCTTTCAATTTCAAATACAACTTATACTTTTACTCAACGCTTTGTTTATTCTACAGCATGCCAATTCTGTCTACCAAAACTGGCCCAATCGGAGCACACATCCAATGTCTATGCTTCATTCAAGCAAACGAGTCATACTCAATTGAAAACATTTCGTCCCATAATTCCTCCAGTTATGCGCTTTAGCGAATATAGCAGCTTCATTACATATTCAAGCTATCATGAGTGAAATTTCAGGAGGAATCAGCAATCAGTCTTACGCCCTTTTATCAAAGTCAAACGATGAATTTGTACGTCAAAATGTCTTCGACCACTTTTTTTTTTTTTTTTTTTTTGAGATACAATGATAGAACAATGAAGGATGAGTGAAGAAAGAAATTTGAGTTGCGTCAATAATAACCGAAAAACGCAAGCAATGTAAATAGTTGACTTGCATGAATCATAATTAGGATAATAGAAGCGGAAGAGATAATTTGACTAACAAAAATCATAATTAATCCATCTAATCATATGATCTATTAATCGTTCGCTTTTTATTCTCAAACTGATCAGAACCAATCCGGAATTTTATTCTATCAATGATATGATGAAAGAAGATAAGCAAGAAATATTGGGAACCTGTTGAGGATAGGCTATTTCGGACAAATTGATTGCTGTTGACATTTTCAGCGAATATATTTGATTTGAAGAATTCTATGGTCACTTTATGACCAAATGATGGGTTGTCGTTGATTGAGTGGACAATTCCTTGAATTCATTATATTCATTTATCAATCTTTTAAATTATTCCTCATATATAATTGATATTTTATCTGATGATGACGATGATGACAATAATACATTAACGATAATAGTAAGAACGGCAATAATAATAATAATAATAATAATAATAATAATAATGATAAAAATGCTGTTAATGATGGTAGAAATTGTAATAATTCTGGCATGCTGCGATCTTCATATAATTTAATAAATTCCGATAAAATGTTTTTCTTCACTTTAACGAATGTTTATTGTTAACTTTAACGAACATGTCTAAATGCATTAGGTCATCATCAGTTTTCGTTAGAAATTTTCTACTTTGAATTGAAATTTCTCTTTTTTATTATACATAAAACACTTCCGCTATTATTATTATGCAATTTTTAGAATGAAATTTTCAAAATCGATCATAAGAAGAAAAAAAAAAAAGTTGAAATTTGTCAAAGATTTGTTAAAAAATTGAAAAAATTCAAAAGAATTTTTTATGACATGTAAAATTTTGTGGTAATTAATTATCAAAAGATCTTGACTTGAAGAATTTTTCCTATACAATGCAAAAGATTATAGCTAATACCTTTTTTTTTTCACTCCCTTCTTATTTTAATTAAAAAACGAAAATAGATCTGCCCAATAATGCCTATAAGTTTTGTTTATTTTATTTCTCGTTAACTATCCTGACTTTCCTGTTATCTAATCATAAACTATAATTAATTATTGATTAATAGAAGATATAGTGAAGATCTGAGTTATTTTTGCATCAGAATAATTATTCCACTTCAATTTAATATTTTTAATAATAAAATTAACTAAAATAAATTCGATTTCTTTACTATTTATATTTGCCAAAAAAAAAAAAAAGAAAATATATTGTTTTCAATGATTCAAATCATAAAATAAAAGTTTAAGAGATAATAAAAAAGGAGCAATTTTATTTTTCCATATTACAATATCCATTATTTAATGATGATTATTAATATTTCATGTTTATTTTCTTAATCTTATAATTGATAAATTATTGCGATTTGCTCTTTTTCTTTTTTAATATTTCATCTTTGTGATATAACCGATTTCAGTTCATAAAATTTCAAAGAATTTTTATCTGATATTCTAAATTAAGAGCTCAAAATTTTAAAACTTTTTCAAAAAACAGCAATACAATACTTCCGGGTTTTTCATCATCTGCTCTTTTCTTCAAACATTTTTGATCTTTAATCTTTAACTATCATTATCATCATAATTACTATCATCATCATCATTTATAACCCAAAGTATCGTTATTTTTAATTTAACTTTGCTAACTTGTATGAAAAAAAAAAGTATTGATTGGAAATGATGATTGATGCTTTTTAGATATCTCTCATTAATTACAATGCATTTGTTAAGTTGATTCCTACGTCATCATCATTAATACCTGAGATGAAAATGACATGACAAAAAAAAAAAAACTGAATTTATATATTCGAAAAATACTCATTTAAAATCTATAATTTGTTATCCTGAAAAAACTTTTTTTTCAACTTTTTCGAACTTCTTTTTCTAACAAGATTGAAACTTCTTTCAAACTTTTTTCAATAAGCTTTTATTTATTTAGCTGCCGTAAAGGCAAGAAATGATTATTATTAATTTCGAATGAAAACTTAGTTTCATTATAATCCTTAAATTGTTATTGAATTGTAAAATACTGAAAAGAAGAAAAATAAATGATAAAATTTATGCTAATAACAAAATGAGAATAACATTCCACTTGGTAGGAAAGAAAAAATTTGAGAATCTTTTTAAAAAATTCAAAAAAATATTGCCTATTTTGGCCAATTATTCAATTAATTCAATGATTATTTTTCATATACATATATCAAATTAATGATTAATTCCATTCCTATCCCTGACCATTTTACAATTACGTTGAGTTTATTATATTCCAGTGTTTTCCTTTTTTCTCCGTTTTTTTTTTTTTTTTTCAAAATTCCATTATGAGGTAATAAAAATTATCATTTTTTGACAAATTTGCACTTATCAATTATCAGTCCTCAATTTGCAATTATCAGTTTTTTGAATACTGCTACAACAAAAAGTGATTCTTTGATATTTATAATTAAAAAAAAAAAAAAAAAAAGAATTAAATAAGGGATGATGATAGCAGTACTTAAGATTAGCTAAATATATCTCTACAAGAGAAGTATGTTTATATTTTCTTCTTCCTGAAATTCTTCCTGAAACAACAATTTATGCACAAACTAACTGCTAATTAATCTAACTTCACGACACGAGTTATCTAATCCATCCAATCATCACATAATGAATCATCGAGATTCTGATATGATATAAATTATAGACAAATGATATTTAACAGCTGACATCTATTGATTTAAACTCTATAAATTAGCGTAATAACAGCAATTTATCATTTCTTTTACTCTTGAAAAATTTTCTCTATTTTATTTTCCTTTTCTATCTTTTTTTTTCTCTTTTTTTTTTTTTGAAAATGAAGCAACTGTTAGAGAAATAATTTAAATTGAAGATTTAAAAAAAAAAAAAAAAAAAAGGAGGTAAAAGATTAGAAGAAAGAGAAAGAAAGAAAATTTTTTTAATTTTAGCAAACTAAAGCAAAAATTTTCCAACTTCTATATTATTTCACCAAGAAAGCATCAAATTGTTTCGACAACTATTCATCCATTTCATTTCATTTATTTTTCATTTCATGTCAAATTGTTGCTAATAAAAATTAAACTCATTTATATTGCAAGAAATGTGTTAGTTCTTTTTTTTATTCTTATATTCTGGAATTATCACTTTGTCGTAGTTATCATCGTCATTATCATTATCACTATCATTATTGTTATTATCATCCCTTAATCATCATCACCATTATCATTATCATTATTATCATTCTTATTATTATTACTGTAATTAATATTATTAGTATTATTATTGTTATTATTATTACTATTATTATTATTATTAATATTATCATTATTAATTATTAATAGCTTAGTTGTCAAGAAGAAAAGCACCAAACTTATATTGCTCAGTGAGACAAGAAGAAAACTGATAATATTTCGTTTTGCCCAATCGTATATTTTCATTATTATTATTGCTGCTACTATCAATTATAATGATAATAACAATATTGATAATAATAATGATAATGATAGTAATAATGACAACGATAATTAATGATGCATTGTTTTTCCTAAGTGCAATTATTATTGTTACTATCAATATTGATTGTGACAATGATGATGATAATAATAATTGATGATAAATGTACCGTTTTATTATCATTAAAATTGGAAAATTAAAAGAGTAAAACAAAAATAGAAATGATAAAAAAGAAGAAATAATTAGCTATAACACTAGGAATGCATTATGTTTTGTTTTTTTTGTTCAATTATTTTGCAGATTTTTATCCATTCTTTTTATCAATAAAAGGATAAAATTTAGGGCCATTTGCAATAAGCAATATCGAAATTGAATTTTTTTCTTTTAAATGTTAAAACGAGGAAATTGTCTTTGTTATTGTTCGAAAAGAGAAATTCTTCCTTTTTTTTAAGCTAATTTTGGACATTCTACTATAAACAAACCCTTCTCGAAATAGATTTGTTTATCGAAAATTATTGAATTGAAACTCTTCAAATATCATGGGATGTGGTCCATCGCATCGCAAACTTCATGATCCATTACCTTATGCACCACCAAGCGAAGTTTGTAAGTTTCTTGAAAATGCTATTTAAAATAGGGAAATCAATCGTTTTTTTTTTTTCAAATGGTATTTGCTGTTAGTTTAAATATTTTTTTTTTTATAAAAAAAAAAATCATGATTTATGATAAAAATAAACAATGAATATTTTAATTCAATTATATGGTATCAATTAGATGAAAGTATACTACAATTTAATATTAAAATTTCAATTTAAAATAAAATCGTTGAATTTAAATTAATAAAAAAATAAAATCGTTAAATTTAAATTAATTAACGTGTGGATAGTTTCGATTTACTATGATCAGAAATTATTATAGATGCCCGGAATAAATAATAAGTATTGTAATTCAGTTTTAAATAATAAACTAAATTATTGGATGGCAATAAGTAACATGTGGATTTATTTCATTTTGCGCAATCATATTCAAATTTGAATATTTACACTTGAATTATAAGTGCTGTTTTATTTTTCGTCGCATAATTTCGTTTTTGTAATTTTGAACTTTTAATTTGTAAAATTATATAATATTTCTATTGTTTGAAAAAATTTGAAATTCAAAAATTAAATTAAAATTTACCCTAATATTTTTTATGCGCAACAGTGATATTTGAGTTTTTTTTTCCAATTTCATTTTTCTTTTATTTTCTTATTTTCATTTCATCTAAGCGGAATGTTATTGCTATTCTAAAGAAAGTATAATCTTCTCATTTCATAATTTGAATTAAAAAAAAAAAAAAGGAAAAGAAGTCATCGATTTCAACTTAAAGCTGTAATACTTAATGCTGTAAATTAATATTTTGCGATAAAATTTACTAAAATTTATTTTGTAATTTAAAAGATATTCATTGAGATGAATACATCGATTTAAAATTAATTTTCAATTATTAGAATTCTTCATTATATTTTATAGTATGATAATTTAAGAATTAAATCATAAAAAAAATTTTTTTTTTCTGAAACAAGAAATTAAATAGTAACATACTAAATCAATACTTTTAATAAATGAATACAAAGTTACGGATAGCATCAAACATTTCTTTCGAATATTTTTATTTCAATCAAAATTTCGAAAAAAAAAATGGATATTTCCCACACTTTTATATCGTTACATTTGATATAAAAATTATTGTTTCTTTTGATTTGGAATTAAATTTAAGAAATAAAAATGAAAATTAAAATGGACAATTTTGACTTTAATCTTTTAAATGTTTTCAAAATTTAGAAATTAAAATTACTTATGCATATACACATATATTTATATTTATTTATTTATTTATGTTATTGATTAAAAAATATGTAAAAAATTTGTATTAATTAAAAAGAGTACAAAAGATTAATGTCGATTAAAAAAAAAAAAAGTTTTAATCGAAATAATTTATTTTATAGTAAACAATTTTTTTAATCGATTTTTTCTTCAACGAAAATATTTACGATTAACGTACATATATCATTAAATGAAGCTATTTTTATAATTAATTCTTCGTTAAATCGTAATTCTCCATGATCTAAAAATATTCTTCAACTGAAGAACTTTTTTATTTTATAATCACTCAAGATAGTAATTTTGATTAATTAAAATATTTTTCAATTAAAAAATTTTTTTAAATCGTAATTTTAAAAAGAATCGTATTAGTCCTGCTGAAAGTAAAGAAAAAAAAATTGTTTTTTCTTTTTTTGTTATTAAAAAAACAATGTTAAATTAATATGAAAATATTTTATAATACTCAATTTTTTCTAAATTTTTTTGCAGTAAATTTAAAATTGGAAATAAAATTCTGAATCTTTGACTTAATGAGCAATTCGATTTTATCTAATTGAAGAATATTTTTAAATCATGAAGAATTACTATTTTAAACTGGAAAATGGTAGTATGTTTGGAATGCATCGAGTAGAAGATATCAAAAAGGAATTTTATTTTCGGAGATTAGAGTTGAATCGATTTTATCGAATTGCTGATTAAGTCAAATCGATAAAATCTATCATAAATTGATTGTTTGAATGATTTAGTTTAAAATTAACTTTTTGAAAAATAGCTTTTAAAATTTTTTAAAACTCGTAAATAATTTTCCCACTTTTATTGATGAACTGATATCACTTTTTTTTTTTCGAAATTCTTTATTATAAAGATTGTTGATTTTGGTTTTGTTGTTTTCAACGTTTCCAAAATTAAACTTTTGAATGATAATGCAAATTCGTTTTTATTAAATAATTTTGAAAATGTTTTTAAGCATTTCCGAAAGTTAAGAATTTTTATTTTTCCAAATTATTGAAGTTAAAAATTTTTTTAATTTAAAATTGTAATTGAAAATTTCCATTGACTAAATTAATAAATTGAATGAAAAAAAATTAGATAATTTCCTGCAAATGCTAAATGATTATGAATTCTGGATAATATCAGAATTGATCATTGTTTATCTTACTTTTCCGTTCTTTATTTGATAATTTTTCTCGAAAAAGAAGTTTTTTTATTAGAAGATAATTTGAAATGATTAGTATTAAAAGAAATTTTATCACTTTAAATTTTAACAATGAAAATGAACTTAACGTATAATGCCTTCAGACAAATAACTTAAAAAATTACTAATCAAAATATTGCCAAATATTGAAAGAAAACTTTTTTTTTAGTTTAAATCAATAAATATATTTGAAATTATATATTATAAAACTATTCGTCAATTTTTACTTTATTCTTTATGTTAATTGTAAGATTATTGTTAGATTAATCAAAAATTTTAAGCAAAAAGAAAATTTATAAAAGTAAAGTTGAAATAGTATTTCATATTTGTGCGATTCGAAAGAATTTTTTCTAATAATTGTGATAAATGATCAAAAATCAATAAATAAATGATAATTTTTATTTATCCGTTATTGCAATTATTGTAAAAGAAAAAAATTACAAACAAAAATAAAAAAATCAAACTTCACAATTTTTTTAGCTGAAAATTTTAAAATATTTCAATTATAAATTTTGAATTTTTTTCAACTAATTGTAATTCTTCGCTTGAATTTCTAATAAATATTTAGCATAATAAACTGAACAATTATATTTTCTAAAAAACAAAAAAATGTTTTATTTTTTTTAAAGATATTTTTGAAAATTTCAAGAAAAAAAAGAGAAAAAAATTAAAAAATTTAAGTCAAAGTGAAAGCTTTTAATGAAAGATTCAAATTTTAATTTGTTTTTCGAATCATTTTTTTTTTTCATCAGACTATCACTATCGTTAATGCATGTATTGATTTTATTCAATTTAAAAAAATAATTAAAATTTATCAACTTGTAAAGTGGAATTTTAAAGTTGTTAAATAATTTCGCTGAGTTAAATCTATAATTGCATTGCAACTTCTCTTCAATAAATAGAGCCTAATTAGCATTTCGTGCTAATTAGGCTCTTTAATCAAACAGAAATCATGGAAAAGCATTTTTTTTTTCTTCACATATTTCCTCCTTAATAAGCACTTTCTTGTATCATCGATATGTATGAATCTGGAAAAAAAAAAATTAATTCCTAAAACTTTCAAAAGAGAGTAAAAAAAGTAAAAAATTGAAAAAGATACTAAAAATAAAAATTTTCCTGAATAGAATAAACATGATTATTCATCAATTTTTGATAAATTTAAATTGAAAATTGAATAATGAAAAAAGTTAATTAATTGAAATACCAATAATTAGTCATTTTTGACTTTTTTTTTTCGCATGGAATAGTAATAATAGGACTAAAAATTTTAATTTTACTTCAACAATTTTATAATTTTTTAAAATTTTTTAGAAGAAAATTTTTCAGCAATAAAAGCTGCAATTTTAATCCAGAAATGGTACAGACGTTGTTTAGCACGTTTAGAAGCACGTCGAAGAGCTACGTGGAGTATTTTTACAGCATTAGAATATGTTGGTGAACAAGATCAATTAAAGGTGACTTAATTCTTTTTTTAAATTTTTTTAAATTTAAGAAATCAATTTGTTGTAGTTGTACAATTTTTTCAGCGATATGATCGATACATTAAGCGATAACGAGAATAGTTTACATCGTTCCGTATCACTAATGCAAGGTTTGGTAATTTTTTTTTTTTTTTTTTTGGAATTTAATTTAAAAAAAAAAAGTGAAATGAA
Organism: Onchocerca volvulus; assembly: GCA_000499405.2. Lineage (NCBI taxonomy): Eukaryota > Metazoa > Nematoda > Chromadorea > Rhabditida > Onchocercidae > Onchocerca > Onchocerca volvulus. The sequence goes on along the minus strand of HG738139.1, from coordinate 4,058,471 downwards.
AAAAAACGTTCATTTAATTTGTGATATGAAATTAAAATCGTAAAAATTATATAGTATAGAAGATTTAAAAAAAAAAAAAAAAGATTATAATGAAAAAAAATTTCTTTCTGAAATTGTACTTTTATTTTTATTTTTATTATTTTTCGTTTTTTTTTTTTTCAATTAATTAAACGAATGAATTTTATGCTATTGGTAAATAATTTTTTTCAGCTTTAGCGCAATGTTCACAATCAACAAGTATGATATTTTATGTAAAAAAAAAAATAATTTCTAAAAAAAAAAATAATAAAAAAAATAAAAATAAATAAAAAATTTCTTTCCCATCATTTTCCACTTCTTTTTTTCTTTTATTACTTACAGTAAATGATTAATCATTGAAATTAAAAATGTTTCTTTGTTAAATACATGAAAATTAATGAAAAAATATTTCGACAAGTACAAAAAAAAGCAATTTGTCCTGATACATAAAACTTTTTTGCTGGAATTTATGAATTTTAAATTTTATTTTTTATTTTTATTTTATTACTTCTTAATCGTTTTTGTTTTTTTTTTTTTACTACTAATTAAGCGGATGAATTTCATGCTACTGATAAATGATTAATTTAGAAAAGCAGAAGAACGAAAAGACTGAAACTAGTAGTAAAATTATGATTTTCTAAATCTTAATTTTACTATTATTTGAAATAATTCATTATTTCATTATTTCTAGTTTAATTTTCAGAAATTCAAATTTTTTCTTAAACTAAGTTTTAATTTTTAAGAAAAAATTTTAATTTCTCAAAATTATAATTTTTCTAATCTTTTCTTCATAATTTTTCCTTTTTTTTTTTGATTTTTTAATTATCAGAATATTCTTATCAATCTTAATCATAATGTTGATAGCAAATGCAACACCGGATGAGAAAAAATTGATGGAAATGACGCAACCTGAATCCTTCAAGATCGAGAAAAGCTACAAAGGTCCTAACATTTCAATGCCACTCAAAAATATTCACATCGATCAAATGATGGATGCTTTCAAAAAAAACAAAGTAAGAATGTTACTTTAAATAAATTTTCATAAAAGAAAAGATTTAAAAAAAAAAAAAAAAAAAAACGAAAAGGGGAAGTTAAATAACAAATTATTCAACTTTCTAGGAAACAAACAAAATGCTTGTTATAATTTATTTACCCATCATACATGACATTTTCGCTTTATGCTATTTTTTAAATTATTTCAAAATTTTCGCAATAATTTCGAAAAAAGAAAAAAAGAATCGCAAAACTTTAAACAAGAGAAATTTTTCAACTTCATTTGTTGAAAATTTTTTTTTTTCTTCAAATATAATTTAACAGTTAATTTTTAATAATGAAATTTTTCACTAATTTTTTACTAATTTTTTACTAATTTTCGACTAATTTCCTATGCATATATGATAAAGATATATGCTGATTTGTTAATTAATGATTAGGAAAATAATTATTATCATTTTATAGATAATGCATATCAGTTATATATTATTAATTTTGCATGAAGCTCGACGAATATTTAAATCACTTCCAACAGTTGTTGAAATATCAACATCAATTTCAAAACAAATTACTATCTGTGGAGATTTACATGGAAAATTTGATGACTTATCAATTATTTTCTACAAGGTATTATCGTTATCAATAATTATTCGTAATAATTTAAAAAAAAAGTAAATGATAACGATGATAGCAATAACAATAATAATGATAACAATAATGATAATAATTATAATAATGAGCATAATGAGCATTATAGCAACCATAACAGATAATGCTAGCAATGTTTCAATAAGTTTTAAACAAATTATCAATTAATAAATGATTGATGGAAATTAAATGCTATCTTTTAATAAACGACAAAGAAAGTAAATAAACGGAAAGGAAAAAAGTATTTGGTCAAGAAAGAAATCAAATATTTATAATTAAATACTTATAATCAAAAAATTAAATGAAGCAGAAAATATTTAGAATGGTTATCCATCGATTGATAATCCATACATATTCAATGGTGATTTTGTTGATCGTGGTCCTCAATCGCTAGAAGTATTCGTAATACTTTGTTCATTTGTAATTTTAAATCCAACATCAGTAATACTAAATCGTGGTAATCATGAAGATCATGTTATCAATTCACGTTATGGTTTTGTTAAGGAATTAATGACTAAATATAAGGTATAATTGAATAAATATCAAATTAAACGAATTATCAATTAATTTTTATTTTCCATTTTTTGATAAATTAAAAGAATACTATTCAAATTAATAATTAAATTTTAATTTAAAAAGTAATTAATTATCAAAAGGAATATTTTCAGTTTTCATTTTTATAAATACAATTTTACAAATTAACATTGGATTATTTTGCAAGAATTACGAAATTATTTAAGCAATAAATAATAATTAATTTAATTAAGCTATATATTAGATGTAATAAATATTTTTTATTTTTATCATTCAAAACTATTGAAAGTGATAAAAAGTTGAAATTTAGAAATCAGCAAATGTACTGATAAAATTATTGCAAGATATTTTTTCATGGTTACCACTTGCAACTATTATTGATAATAAAATATTTGTTGCACATGGTGGTATTTCGGATACAACAGATTTGGATGAACTTAGAAATTTGCCACGATATCAAGTAAGTTATCAATAAATGTCTATTTATTGATTGATTATCAGAAAAGTTTCGAATAAGCAAAAAAAAAAAAAAAAAAAAAAAAGAAAGTGCAAAAGATTATGTAAATATGAAAGGAGAAGATGATTGTTAGAAAAGTTTTAAATAAACAATAAAAAAAAAAAAAGAAAAAAGAAAAAAAAAGATGAGAAAGTTATGTAAATACAAAAAAAAAAAGGTTTGAGTAAATGTGATCGAATTAAAGAAAGGGAAAAAACTGAATTTAACATATTATTAGCATTTGTTTATGATTTATTTGAAAAAATTGAAATTTCTTTTGCAATCAAATTTTTTATCGAAATTTTAAATCCATGAATATATGCATTTATTTAAATTGTTTGAAAAATTTTTTCGTTTTTTTTCTTTTTTTCTTCGTTTTGTTTTTCTTACTTATAGTATACATCAGTGCTCAGGCCACCGCTTATTTTTAATGGTTTGCAACGAAAAAGTGTTGATACTAATGAATGGAAATTAATTTTGGATATTTTATGGAGCGATCCGAAAAATCAAAATGGTTGTGCGGAAAATGTTTACCGTGGTGGTGGATCATATTTTGGTCCAGATGTAACTCAAAAATTTCTTAAAAAGTTCGCTCAAATTTTCATTTTTTTTTTTTATTTTTGAAAAAAAGAAGAGAAAATTTAAAAAAAAAAAAAACAAAGAATGACGAAAAAGAACGAATAATTGTTGTAATTGTTTTAATTTGAAAATATTTTGGTATAATTGTTTACAATTATTTTAATTTCAAGAATATTTTTGGTTTTAAATTTCCTTTCAACAAATATTTGTCATAAAAAATTTGTATTTTGAAGTAATAATAATAGAAATTTGCTACTTTTTATTTATTTCATTCATATTTTTAAATTAATTTGATTAGTATTAAATTTGTCAATTAATCTAATAGATAAGATTAAGCTTAAAATCAAATAAGTAGCTTAAATGAAAACAAAAAAAGATCAAAAGATGAGAAATTTTGTGTTCTATTCATTTATTTATTTCTTAATTTAATTTTTATGTGAATTAATAAAAATCATTTAGCCATTTTATTTAATCAATTCAATTAGATAATATTTAAATTTTGCATTAAATTTAAATTTTTTAATTTTTAAATCATATTTAAATTTAAATTTTTTTTTTAATCACTCTAATTGGATAATATTTAAATTGAAAAAAAAAAAAAAAAGGCATCAATTGGATCTGATTGTTCGATCACATGAATGCAAATATGAAGGATATGAATTAACACATAATGATAAAGTATTGACGATATTTTCGGCCTCAAATTACTATGAATATGGTAGTAATCGAGGTGCATATGTTAAATTTCTTGGTGATAATCATCAATTACATTTTGTACAATATCAAGCAACAAAAGCACATCGACAAACTATTAGTGCAAGAGAAAGGTCGAATTTTTCTTCTCTTTTTTTTCAAATTCAATTTAAAATTTTAAGTTTTTCAGTTTTTTTTTTTTTTGAAATTTTTCAAATTAAGATTTTTTTCAAACACCAAATTATTCTATTTCATAGAAACTATTATTATCATTATTATTATTAATATCATCATAAATTTATCATTATTATTATTATTGCTATCATGATAGTTGCTTATTGTATGCATTGAAAACTAGTAATATCAATAATTGATATTACTAGTTTTCAATAGTAAGATTAAATTCAAATCATTTGAATGATTTTTTTTTTCACAATGTTAAATAAAATTTGTGTAATAAATCATAATATAAATAACGTAAAATTTATCAGTCATTAATTAATATTTTTAAAATAATTCTCATCACCATTACATATTTTAATTTTTGAGAAAAGATTAAAAAATGATTCGTAAATTTAGAATTGATACTGTCGAACAATCAGCTGTGCAAAATTTACGAGCACAATTGGATGTATTTGATAAGCAACTACAAAATGAATATGAACTTTTAGATCCAACAAATACTGGTATGAAATTTTCATTTGATGGGAGCAAAATTTGAATTTGACTTAAAAAAGAATAAAATTTCATTTTTTTTTTTTTTTTTGTAGCATGAAATTATTATGAAATAAAACATTAAATCGATATTTCAATTCCGATTCATTTAATAGTTATGAAAGAGGAAAAACAAAAGAGAACTTTTTATATAATCTAAAAATATTTATCAATTATCATCTGATTTCTCCACCTAGAAATATTTCAAAACTTTCAAAAATCATTTCAAGGTAAAATTTCAATCCATAAATGGTGCAAATGTGTTGAAAGTATTTCTGGTCTTCATTTGCCATGGTATTCATTAGCACCACAACTTATTACTGTAACTGATGATGGTAAAAATGTATTATACAAGCAAAATTCTTCAGTTGTACAAATTGTTGGTGGTAATAAAAAAACTATGCAGGTGAGAAAATGTTAATTTTACACTCCGAATATTTCGAAATTTTTGAAAAATTATAGATTTTTAAAAGAGAAAAAAAAGTTGTTTATACTAAAAGAAACAAATTAATGCGACTTATAAAATAATAGCAACTGTATAATTTGATAATTTAATAGAAAAATAGATAAGCCTATAAGTTAGAAAAAAATTCTTTTAATTATTAACAAAAATGAAATTATAATATTCCAGAATAAATTTTTAATTCATTTTTTTTTTTTTGATTTGAAAAGCTCGATTAGAAAATTTCAGAAGAAACCGTATGTCATAGAAACATTGTATAGGCATAAAAATACACTCGAAGCATTATTTCGTTTCATGGATAAGGTATTTATTCTTTTGCATATATATATATATATATATATATACATGATCATATATACTAATAAAAATTAATTATAAATTTTTATTCTGTTTGATAACAAATATTTCAATGAAAAAAAATTATTTTATATTTTCAAAAATTTCGACCAATTTAATTAATTTCACGGTTTCATTTTAATATGCAAATAATCGGGAAATATTTTAGGATAATTCAGGTTTTGTATCGCTGAATGAATTCATTGATGCATGCAAAATTTTGGGCCAATATACTCGTAATCCATTAAAAATACCTCATTTGGAACAAATAGCAGAAAGTATTGATTTTAATAAGGATGGTTTTATCGATTTGAACGAATTCCTGGAAGCATTCCGCCTTGTTGATCAAAGAACCAGATAAATCATTTGTATAACTACCTAATGTGATGCTCATTGATCAATTTATTCAATAAATTATTGATTCATTTTAGATTTTTTTTTTGTTCGTCAATTTCAAATAAATGGAATACTTTTATTAATCTTAGAAATTTCAACTTTTGATTTTTATTTTTATTATTTGTAATATATGTAAGAGAAAAAGGAAAAAAAAAAGTGAAAAAGGATCTTGAAAAGGATATTATTAGCTTATCAATTGATAGTGTTTTACCAATAGATATGAAGTATTGATTACGATTATCAATTATGTCCTCTAAACTATCACTCCATCTATCAGTACATCGATCAGTAATTAAGTAATTACCTCATCTATCGATCAGTGATGATTAGCTTTGAGCAAATTGAAATTTATTGATTAGGTTATCAGTACAAAACGGCCGGAATTGTTGGTATTTTTTGATGACATATCTAAACACGACGTTACATTTTGAATGACCGAATCTAAAATGTCTCATAATAATAATGCGTGTATTCACGTGAATATTCAAAATTATAACTCATTCAAAAGTTAGCCAATTTTCCAGACTTCTCAACTTCCACTTTAGTCATTAACATTGTCCTTCTAAATAGGAAATTTGCATATTTACATTTATGTTTCAAAATAAAATTAGCATCGTAAGATCGCATATCGAGATATCACACGTCACGAGAGTAAGAATACGTCAGGTACCATCCCTTTGTCAAAGCATTTCATTACATTTTGTAGTATCAAATAGCAAACGTCTGTCATGAAAATAATTTCTGAACGTTTTTTTGTTTAAAACTGGAACTTGTACAGATGATTTTGTTGTGTGATTAAGTCGCTGAATATGATCAATTTTATTTGTTGCAACTACGGTACACAGTGAATTGATGAATATCGATAATTTGAACATCTATTTGATAGTAGGAAAGTTATCTGAGGGTTATTGGTAGAGTTTGATGAAGTTTGGGAAGCGTCGCTTATTGAAGAGTGGAGCAAAGAATTGAATGTCCTGACCGGTCAGACCAAAAAATGAACGAATAAATGAATCTCTTCAGATACAAACTTTTTTGATAATGAATAGTTTACTTATGTGAATACCAGTACAATTTACAATATACTAATTCATAGTGTAAAGAGAGATAATTTACAATATGTTAAGTCGAGTTCTTCCCAAAACAACGCTACGAGACGTTTCGCGTGAGCACCTACGTCAAACCACCTGTTACGTCGCCTTCACGTTATGAAACGGATAGTGTCACTTCTTCTTCCGGCAATTCAAATCCAAACCTAACTAGAAGATCACATTGAAAACGGTCATTTCTTGATGATTTTGCAAATTTTGTTCTGAGGGAATTTCGTGTAAATTGCCATTTATTGATATTAGTTTATCATTTCTGGTAGATTTAAAAAATTGAAATTTGTACAATTTCCAACCTTCCATCTTTCCGGGAAAATTTTCCTTCAGGATGTAATTAGCGAAATTCGCAACAATAACATTGTTTGTTCATTTGTTTATGGTAAATAGCTTCGCATATATGTGTTTGAAGGAAATGGAAGTAATGCGACGTGGAATGATATTACGTGTAAGACAGTTATGGGTATCATCACATTTCATGAAAGGTCATTCGAAATGGGATAACATTAAGGATACTAAGGTTCATTTTTGCATGTCACTTTCATAGATTACTATCTATATGATATAATATGATTTGTTAGGCATATCGATTTAAGTTTTAATTTCGTTCCACCTATGGTTTCAAATTTCTATTTTTAAATTATCACTTTATTAATTATATGAATATACAAAAATGTAGTCATTAATTCATCCATTATGACTTACCTGATATTTTTGGAGAATTTTAAAATATCCTTTGATGAAATCTTCTTAATTCTGAAAATTAAAGCAATCGTTAGAATGTTTCAACTTTTTCTGTTATATACCGGTGAATGATTTGAGTTGATATTAGCTTGCAGCATCGGCTAGTAAAGCAAAAGCAGCTGAACAATTAATGGCCAAAATGAAGCGAATTGTTCGAGCTGGTGGTCCTGATCTCAAATTCAATAAAGATTTGGTGCAGTTACAACTGGAGTATAGGAATGCGAACTTTTCTGACGATGCCTTTCAACGTGCGTTAAAAAATGCGCAAGTAAGAATTTTCCATTACAAAACTGCTCAGAAGAAAATATAGCATATTCCTATAGATTGAATTATTATTTGTCGGTCATGCATAATAGAAATTATGCGAATATCCCGTCAAATATTTGCTGTGGGATTTTGAGGCAATTCACAAAAAGATTTAAAGTGTAAATCTGCTTAAAGTCAAACTTTTTTAAGTCCGTTTTCTCTACTATGAATAAATTTTTTACTGTTTTATATTATTGTTTGCGTGTTGCACTCCTTTATCTCGTACTTATTGATACAAATAATGTTTTTCTATTCATAGAGAATATAATTTTAGTTTCTAAAGAAATGATTTTTGAAATATTATATTCAAATATTTTATTCCTTTTATTTAATCCGTTAGATCAAGTTGGTATTTTCTGTTCAAAAACTAACAAAATTATTACTCAATTAATTTTGAAAACACTGTGAAAAAGAGCTAATATTAGTTATCGCATGAATTATTGATTCTCCGGCATTTCAATCTTGAACATGAAAGGAATAAATTTTATATTCAGATTGCCGATTCGAAATAAATACAGAAAATTTCTTGTTGTATTTACCTAGATTTTTTATATAAATTTTTTCACACTGCAATATTTATTTATTCCAGTTACAACCACCAAAAACTGCAACTATCACTGTACTCGGCCCTTCTGGATCAATTTTTATCGTTGAATCGGAAGGATTATCTCTAAAAAAACTGCTGGATTTCCTTACAACATCTCTTGATAAGGTGTTACTTTTGCTAAAAATACGATAATTAAAAAAATTTCCTTTTTCTTAATAGAGTTAGTTTTATAGGTTTTTGTAATTCTGAGTTTATAGGAAATTAAAAATTTTTGTTTTGTAGATGAAGATTTCAGATTGGTAGTGGATTTCAATTGTCAAAGAACGATTATAGCAAAGCTTTTGAAGACAGAGGTGTTATTATCGTTAGTGCAATTAAAGCAGATAAATTATTATCATTAGATGAGGTCAGTGGTATTTTTGTGTCGTTTACTTGAAAATGGTGGGTTTTTTTAATTAAAAAATTCGGTACTTTGGAAATTTGAAAATTTATTTTCATTTTACATCTTAAGGTGTCATTTATTGTTTTTCAGAAGTTCATCAATTCCATTTATCATCTATAATCAATATATAATTCAAAATGCTGATGCTCATGTTTCAATCTATATGAAGCACATTCCAAGACATAACAAGAAAGTTTTTATTTTTAGTTGCAAATTTCTCATAAGCAAACTATTATTTATTTAGATGGAAGAAATTTGTATAGAATTGGATTGCGATGATGTGAATAAATTTGAAGAAGATGGAGCAACATTTTATGAATTAATATGTGTGAGGAATAAATTTGCTCAATTATTGGCTGCTGTTGAAGAACAAGGCTTCAGTGTTAAATGTTCTGCTTTGCAATTATACGCGATCAATCCGGTTGAAATAAATAAACATGAAGCAGAAATGGTATGATTTATCTTTTTGATTGCAGCTATGGTTTTGTTTATTTTTCAGAATTTATTCCCAATGCTTGAAATACTAATTTGTCTTTTAGATTACTCAGTTATATCAAACGCTGCGGGATAATGAAAACATTACTCAAGTTTATACCAATATCAGGCCAAATTCTATACCAATTAGACCTCTAAAATTGAAAGCTGCAGCACAGTGACTTCTCTACTTGTTCAGTTAATATCTAGATGAATGATTCATTTTTTCTATTTTTTGCTGTAATTTGTAGATAACTATGAATAAATTTATTGATAACACATTAGTCATTTCTTATCTCGAAAAACTTGACAAAATTAGTCTTTTTCATTAGCACTTCGGATTAATGATTTTCAGTGTACTGCGTGACTTAGAAACAATAACGTAAGGGATAGCTAATTTTTGCAATGCGACAATTTATTTTTCCAAAGTATCTAAAATTTAAGAAATTCAAAATCCATAAAAACAATGAATGACAATATACAAAAATACGCAAAATAAATTATAGGAAACGAATTTAAACTAATAAATATGAAGTTAGAAGTTTTTTTTTTTTTTGTTTTTTAAAGAAGAAAGGCATTGCGGATTGGTATGTCAGATTTTTGTTCTTCAAATTTTAGATTAAATTTTTTTCCCCAAAATTTCCGACAGGACAGGAAGAAAAATAAAATTGTAATTAAATCAAGAATTTATTTTGACTTTTGAAATGATTAATTGGTAAAGAAAAAAAAAGAAAGGACTCCTAATTTTTAAAAAAGAGGTAGGTTCTGGAAAAATTAGTAAATTAATGTCAGAAATTTGAAAATTCAATTATTAATATCTAATAAGAGAAGAACAATGCGAATTGGTTGAATACATCTGGAGTAAAAAAAAATACAGGAATTCAATACATATATTTTACAAAAAAATTATTACACGAAAAATAATTTTCCTTTCGGTTTGCTATTTTTTCGAATTTTTGATGGACCACAGAAACACGTACGTAACGTTGGACCTTCCTTTGATCCTCGACAGTAACAGGATTGTACCTTACGACGATCATCCTTCCAACAAGCATCCCGACATGATTTCATGATACATGGATCCAAACTTCCAAAATCACTAAATTGATTGATTTATTTGTTTTTTTTTTCACAATAATTCATATATTATATCTAATAATTCGTGTTATTACTATTATAGTGTTATTTGGCATTATTTTAGAAATATAAAAGAATTGATATGATATGATATTTGTCCATAATAATAATAATAATAATAATAATAGACAAATATCATATCATATCGTATCAATTCTTAAAGAGTAATACGAAAAATTGAATTGAAATAATTAAGAAATAAGAAGGAAAAAATAACCATTTTAAAGCAGACAAAATCTGGAAGTACAATTAGCATATTCGAATTTCTACTAATTTTTGAAAGTGTCATTTCAAATTTTAACAATCTTTTATTTTGATCGTTAATCATATCTAGAATTTTTTGACAATAATTTATTTTATCGCTGATCAAAAAATAAAAAATGTTTCGAATGGAAATTTCATTTCGACAATTGATTTATTTACTGATTAAGTTTCAATTATTCATTATTAAAATATGATGATTAATAGTCAACATTAGCAAATAAGCTATTTTTTTATTTCCAAACTACCTTATCTTTCATTTAGATTGAATTTAATCATTGTTGCTACAAATTTTAATTAATGAAAAATTAAGTTATTTCAAATTAATCATTTATCAATATGAAATGTAATTTTTGGAAAAAAGAAATTTGATAGTGATAAGTTTTTTAAAATTCAAAAATAAACTAACCATGGAAGTGTTATGTGAGGACTGCATTCAGCTTTACAATTTTGCAATTTTTTCGAACTTTTTATTCGTGTTGTTTGCGATGCTACATTAGACAATAATGCAAATATAATTGCTGATGATAAGATGATAATACTATTTTCTTCATGGCAAAATGATGATATTATCATCAGCTTTGTTGTTGTTGTGAAATATCAAAAATTTAAATTTAATAAAAATTAATTAAAAAAAAAAAACAGATCGATAAAAAGGAATAGAAGAAAGATAAATATCTGAATTTTGGTTAATTAATGTCAACCAATGAATGGTGACAATATCTCACATACGAAAAAAGACTTTTATATTAAAAATTTGATCGGTGTAATCAATTGGAAAAAGGACATTTGCAATTCAATCAACCTGAATTTAGATTTTATAGAATGATATTCCATTAACATCAATTATTTTGATCTATTTGTTTAACAGGAACTCTCGGGAACAAGTTTTCGCGGGAATTGTCCGAACAAATTAACGGTTAATTGACAAAGGAAAAAGGAATACAGGTTTTCCTAAGAAACTGGTCACTTCATGGATGATTCGTGAAGTAAAGAGTTGTCCTAATTAATCAATTAATTAATTCTTGCTATCTTATTGCAATAATTAAATTCGTATTATTTAATTGCAATTTTAAATAAATAATTTTTTCATTATATATGTATATATTTATACGATAAAATCATAATTAATCGATAAAAATGCGATATTATCATTTCTCAGATAATCACTTTCAATTTATTTATATTTTAATGCAAATAAATAAATAATTAAATTTCTATTTATTTCTTTTTAAATTAATAAATCGTATTTTGTATGGGAATAAAATTTTATATATTTGATAATATCATGAAATATGTCATTTAAATCTTACTTTTTAAGATTTAAAATGCTTGTTTGACAATAAAAAATCAGTTATTTTTAAGTAATTAAATCTTTTATATGCTATTATTATACAAAAATTTCATAGCATGTATCAATTGTTTTTATGATTAACATTTCAAATTAATTTACGAAAAATTAGCATATCAAATTTTTCCATCCATTTTTGAAACATATGTTGTCCAATATCTGAAAAGATTTTTTTAATTTTTTTTTTTTTTTTTTTTTTTTTTTTTGTAAAAAGAAATTTTCAAGGATAACATTATAAATGTTGTCATCATTTCCTACAATAATTATAAGTTTATTTTCATAATTTTAGTTTTGTTGTAAAGTTTTGACTAGAAAAAAAAACTCAAAAATTTATTTCAAAAAAAAATTAATTTTTTAAAAATAAATTAAACTATAATTGTGCCTTTTTATCTTCAAGTGGTCAAACTTTAATTTATTATTGAAATTTTAATTTCAAATTTAAAATCGAAATTTAGTATTACATTTATGTCTTTGAATTATAAGTATGTATTCAAAGGTACAATTATTTTAGGTTATGAAATATAAATGTCGATCGGTAACTTACATTATATTGAAGATAACAAATGCAGAAGGAAATAATATCATTGAATAATGGTCGACCTAAATGAAAAATGATACATTTTTAGGTTTTTAAGTATAAATTAATTGTTTTAACGAAAGTTTAAATTGATTTTTAGTTTTTAATTAGATTAGCTTAAAATTTTTAACTAAATTGGAATGGTTCAATTCAAAAACTTTATTTAATTCGAATAGTAATCTTTGGACTTAATTTCATTTACTTTTCGAATGACATGTTCTATGTTGCGCAAACTTTCTTCTGTTGATTTTCAATATGGCAGCAAAATATAAAATAGCTTTTAGCAGTAGAAAAAAAAAAATTCATTTAATTTTAATAGTGCAATTTTCAAAAAAAGAGATTCGCAATTCTTAATCTCAACAAATGTCCTAAATTGTTTACGCAATTATATCGTAATAAAATAGAAAAACAAGTTTTTTTTATTTTTTTTTTTGTTTTTTAATTTTTCAATTGAGTTTTATTTGGAAAAATTTCCTATAATTCGTTATAATTTTTAATAGAAGTTAAATTTTCGAAATTGCTATTATCATTTTTATCTCTTTTTTTTAACAGAAATTTTTTAATTCTAATTTTCGGAATTGCTATCTTTTTATTTCAAAAATTTTCAAATTTAATTTTGTTATTATTCAATATGAGAATTTACTCATTTGATTTAAAATTTTTTTTTTCTGAACTTAACAAATAAATTTAATAGAATGGTTTTGTCATTCTTTGTTTGAAAAGAAATTACTATCTTTGGATAAAAATGGAATTTAAAAATTTAATGAATTGAATTACTCAATCATTCATGTATACCTGTCTCGACGTAATTGTCCATTCTCGAGCACAAAGTTGACCAAATAATTTCCTAATATCTATTATTGGCTGAAAACGAAAAAAAAAATGAAACAAATTTTGAAAAATTCTATTAGACAAATATTTAGGATCTATTAGGAGTATTTAAATTTCTCAAAAATTTTCATTCAAAATTCTCACCCGGTTGAAAGAACGATGTTCATTTGAAGATTGTTCTTTACTATTATTAGCAAAATCGGTAACCATCGTTAGATTATTTCTGTTTTGTTGTTTTTTTGTCATATTATTTCCAGAAAAATTATTCTGTTTCTTTAAATTTTTCACACTGCAATCATTCGAATTCCTACATCGATTTTTTCGTCTTCTAAAAATTAAATTTAAAATAAATGATTTAATAAAGTTAATTAAATTTCAAAATTTTCTTCTATTTAAACAACAAATATATATATATATATATATAAATATATATATATATATATATATATATATATAAGAAGCAAATTGAATGTTTAAAAATTCTTTTTGATTTCAATTAATTTTTAAATTTAATAACAAAAATTTATTTCAATTTCAAATTTGATAATATTTTATGATAAAGCTAAAAGGAAGATATTAATGCAAATGATTGTATTGGGGTATATTTGAATTTGTTTATTTATTTATCTATTTATTAATTTAGAAAGCAGTAATATCTTAACGTAATTAATAAATTTTAATTAAAATTAATAATTCATCAGTTATTTTAGACAAAATTATATCAGTAATTATGAACTTCATTTGATTAAGCCATTGCGCAGTTTTTCTAATTCCAAGTTGCTTCTCACGTTCGTAACTGCAAAAAATCAATTTTAATGATGAATTTCAAATACAATTCAAAAACTTCGATTCGAGTTTAAATCCAGTAATTTTTTCCAATTTTATACTTTTATAATTTTTTACGAAGATATTTTTGATTAGAATTTTTTTTTTTTAATTTCAAATTTCTTTCATTAAAAATTTAAACAAAAGAAAAAACATGTAAATAATTACTGATTGAGCCGAGAAACAATAGCTAATTCTATAAGTGTACAGAAAATAAAAATAACCGAACTTATCATCCATACATCCAAACACTGAAATAGATAATTTTATAGGATACATATCATTATGAGTAAATTGAATTAATCAAAAAGTTTTCCTTGTAAATGTAGAGAAAATTGCAAAGTAAAAAATACCGAATTATGATCAAAATATGATAGACTACACCAGAATTTTCTTCGTAAAATTCTTTTTTTCTTGAAAAAAAAAATGATTCTGTTCTTACCAACAAGTTGAAAAAAAATTGAGCAATAATATTTCTATTTTTTTTTTTTTTTTGTAGAATTTTCTTTTATAAATATATCCGTCAACTATATTGAAAATTTTAAAAATTGTCACTTTTTAATTTATAATTAATGTCTAAGCTATATTAAATTCACTTAGAAAGATGAAAAAGAATTAATTGCTTTTTCCAATAATTAATTAATTAAAAAAGGTGGAAAAATAAATGGAAAAAATATGAAAATAGGCTAACTTTGATATAGCTAGCACGAGGTAGATGGCGTAATACATTACCAAATTGAAAACTTACTGCTAACAATGATGATACACCCAATGTTATCCTTTGAAAAATTAGCATTTATTTTCAATTTTTTTGATTAAATTGAAAAATTAAATTTAATGCCTTAAATGATGATACCGTCTTTCGTATAGAATAGAATATAACATACTGGATACTGTATGAGAAATTGCTACTGTATCGAATACAATGAATATGTATGCGGTACTGGTATTGCTTTTTTCTTCATTGAAAAATTAAATTTGACGCAGTATCTCATATATACGATACAGTATCTCATATATATTATGAATAATACTATTTTTGTATGGAATATACGAGATACTGTGGGGAAATCACTACTGTATCTGACACAGTATATATACATATGGTGATAATACTGTAGTCGTAAAAATTTTAAATAAAATGAACAAAATATTTTGCTAACCTTGCAGAAACAGCTCGTACATCGAAGAAAAATCCAATCCAAGAGCTGATAACTGTCAGTGATGTTGGAAAATAAGTTTGAAATAGATAGAAACCGTATCGCCGTGCAAATGTAAATTTAACCTGAAAAATTCTTTTTTTTCAATCAAAAATTTGAAATTTTAGCAAAATCTGCTTTCAATTTATTTAAATTTTAATATAATTCAAATATCATGCAGTATTTAAATATTTTTTGACAAGTTTCCAAATGTTCTTTAATGTTTAATAACTTTTGCAACAATTATTACATTACTTTTGTTATTATATTGGCTAAAATTAAGCATAAATATGATTTATTGATAAAGTTTTTAAATGACTTATGTTTTCTACTTATTCTGATAAATTAATCTAAAATACAGCTTAAAATTTTTGTTTCAAAAATTAAACAATATAAAATTTAAATCAGATTTTATTTTTGCAATCAATAGTTTGTTATTTTTTGCCGCATTTATATCCAAGATAATAGAAACAATTAATTCTTCCTATTTTAATGATCTCAGCCGATATACCTAAATTTGGTTCCTGTAAAATGACAATTTTTATGAAGTTAAGAAAAAATCTTAAAAAAATTATATAAAATTGTTTACTCGAATTAATCAAGTTTTAAAATTTTTGCAAAAAATTTTCTGATATAAAAATCCGGATATTTAAAAAAAAGAACCGGAAAATTTCGATTAATATTAATAAAAAAATTAATTTACCCTTGCTCTTCCCCATTCTCCATTCGGATATCTAAGTTTTTCATGATCTGTACACCAACCGGTTAATTCGAAATCCGGTAATTCAACAGCTTCCATTATTGTTAACGGATTTTCATGCCAAATTAATCGTACTTCATCCGTATTAAACGAATAACTTTCAAAAATAAGCTGACATTCTATTGAATCAAAAGGAAACATTTTTAAATCCATTTTACATGGCGCTCTAACTTTAAGCCTAAAAATAACAGAAAATTTTAATGATTAACAATTTTTTCAATTAAATGTTAACGATTCCAAAAATTAACAATATATTAATTTAATATGCGATGAATTTCGATAAATTTCATATATTTTTGATATTAAAATAATTTCAATTTAAAACAAGCTATTACTGTAAAAATAATAAATTATAATACGAAATGGTTAAAATAAAACATTAATAATATTATTTTTATTCCGCTTCTTATTATTTGAAAACAAATAATATTGTTCACGTATAATGTATAATTATTTAAAAACAAAGAATTTTAATAATTTGGTATTTAAGATTTTTTCAAATTTCTCTAATAAAATTTTCAAAAAACTTTCATTTTCTTGTTTTTTTCCTTTTTTTTTCTTTTTTTCTTTTTTATGGAAACTAACCTAAAATTACTCCATACTAAACCGTCTGCATATAAAATAACAAAAGTATTTTCAGTTGGTGAATTATGTATCGATGAATATCTGCTATTGATAATGCATGTATCAGGTGTCCAAATATTCTTTCGAAAATCACTTTTTAGAGTGATATTTGTTGTACAAATATTTAAATGCGCATAACTCAATCGTGGATCTTCCCATATTTCGCTATACATAAAATCTAATTCAAAATCACCGGTTATTTCCGAAATTGTTGTAATCCCCTGAAAAATAAGCATTGATATTTCTTAATTTTTCATATTTCCATTTATCATTTTTTTTTTTTTTTTTGAAATAATTTCTTGAATCAAAAATCGTTTAATTTAAATTCATAATTGATTTATCACATTTAATTGATTTGATTTTGATCTTTTTTTTTTCTTCTTTTACTTTCACATTTAAAAAATAATGTGTTTTGCTTTGGAAATAAATACTAGAATTTCTTAATTCATATTTTCCTTTTATTTTGCATTTTTTTTTTTTTTTTTTTTTTTTTGAAATAGTTTCTTAAAGATCAAAGAAAGTTTTGCATTTGTATCATAGTTGATCTACTATACCTGACTGATTTTATGATTGATTTGGTTTTGATCTTTTTTTTTTCCTTTACTTCATATAATATCAAAAAATGTTCTCTAAATTTTCAATCAAATTTTATAATAGCGCTCAAAATATTTTCAAAAATAATCAAGCAAGCAAATAAATATTTGGCTTGAAAAAATTGATAAGATAAAATAAATAAGAATGAAAAATGATAAATTTATAAATAAAATCCGATAAATAAAGATAAAATCTAATAAATAAGCGTGAGAAGTCGCAAAAAAAGGAGAAAAAAATTTAAACGATCGTTTGAAAAATTATTTTCAACTTTCTTTTTTTTTTTGATAATATGAACAAAATTAGAATTTAGATATCAAATGAGAAAAAAAATTGAAAGTTTAAATTGCAAAATCTTAGTTGAAATTATCTGATAATGATATGTTTACCTGTACATGCAATTCAATAGTTGCATTAACACCTTCCTCAGCCGGTAATAAATGAGTATCGTAATTTTTGAGCAATATGCTAATTATTTGTTCCAAATGAATCGAATTCCTAAAATAAACTTTTATTATTATATCAATTTCCTTCTACAGTAACGATTCATCTATCATTTTTATTTCTTTTTTTTTTCTGAAAATATCAAAACTGAAATATTTCGTTCATCCAATTTATTTATTATTTCACACAATATTAGAATTTAAGTTCATGAATTTTCAAATTATTACTTCTATTCATTAATCTTTAATTCTTATTTAATTCGATATTCATTCTTTTTATTGATGAAATAATCGTTGCCAAAACAGGCAGCAATCGATTATTTATTGAAAATGGTAAATATTTTGGATAAAGTTATCCAGTATAGGTAAAATTAAAATTTCGAAAATAGTCTAATTCATTTTTAAATTTTGATTACAAATATTCATATGATATTTTTAAATTATGAAGAAATCAACACTATATAAGTTGCATAGGTAAATGCAAAAAAAGAAACATTGTTAATTTTTCTCATTGAAAGTAAGATTGATAAAATGATATTGATATCATGAACTTATGATAACAACAGCGTTGTGTAGTTTGATCCCAATTATAGTGATAACAATATAATGTAACGCTGCTAATAACAATTGTATATAATAATAATAACTTATTATGATATTAATAGTGTTAAGTGATATGATACTGATTATATTGATTTGATATGATAATCGTAATATAATGATGATAGTGTTCTAAATTTAATTATTGAAATAATAGAATGTAATTTGAATTTTGTTTTTTAAATTATTATCATATTGATTATCATATCATCATCATATTGTGAATCATCATAACATTATCATACTGATTTATTATCAAATTAAATTTCATTTGCAAATTTAATTGTTTATTGTAAATAAAATTTAGTTGGAGATGACATAAGAAAGAATCTCATTAGACTTCGTTTTTTCCTATAATTTTCTATCATATTCAAAAAATATTAACCTCATTTTTGCAAAATTCTTAATTTGATCTTTTCGGTAATTTTCAAAGAAAATTTCATTGGCAATAAAAATACCCGAAAATCCAATAATAAACAATTCTTTTTTTCAGTTATTTTCTCCTCTTTTTCATTTTATTTTGCTTAAAAAAGTGCTTGTGAAAATTTCAATCAATAAATTAAAAATCATAAAAATAACGCAATAATGCAGCAATTGAATCGATTTACTTCATTTTATGCTTTCCAAAAAAAAAAGAAAAAAATTTCTGCTGTTATTCGTAATTTAAATTCAAATTCGTAAAATCGTGAAGAAAAAAAAGAGTTTATTGTTGAATACTAATAAATATTTCTCTTTATTTCCTTTACTACAATTAACTTTATATAAATCAGTCATATTAATAGTGTTAATTACTATTCATGAAACTTAAAACTTCAACTACCATTTAAAAACTTAAAAATATTGTGATTTTATGATTTAATTTACAATTTGAATAAATTATTTTAACATAAAAAGCTTGCATTTTCAGATTAACAACAATTGGTGAGATATCAAAAGAAGTATTTATCATTCAAAATTGCTAATAACTTGATTAATGAATTATGTGATGTTGAAATTCAAATGTTAGTTTTTAATTAAATAAAACATTATGATTAACGGATTTCATTAAAATTTTAAAATTTGAAGTTAATGAAACTATTTAATGATTAATTAATTTAGGTTTTATGTTTAAATATCGTCCGTAGATTTGATACTGTTCATTGCTTGTAAACATGACTAATTAACTGTGAAGATTAGTTAGAAAAAAAGCGATGATTTTTTTAAGGCATAAAACTGACTTTCAAATTGAAATACGTTTTTTAAAAGTTTAAAATATAATAAAAATCAAATAATGAATTTCATATTTCAAGCAGTAAATCGGAATTGAAATTATTAAAATTTAATTTGATTTTTAAATTTATCATATTATCCGATTCTTTTTTAATTAAACATTTATTTGCAACAATTATCAACAAATAAAACATTATTATTTTGTAATTGTAAAGTTTTTTTTACAACCAAATATAATTTTATATGGAATAAATTTGAATATTTTTCCAGAAATCATCGTTTTACCATTATGCCTGTTATTATAAAGAACATAAAGTTGAAATTCAATCATCTTATGACTATCTTATTATCATTAATTAACATTTTTAAGACTGTCGAAAATAAGAATGCAAATATTATTGATAATATTTGCAAATAATTTGCAATCGATCAGAGGATAAATTCAATATTCTCTAAGAACAATGAATTTGTTTTTATTATCATCGAAGCCGAGCGAGAAATGAGCCAAGAATATTACTAAAAAGCGAAAAATAGTAATAAAAAATCATGTAAAAAGAGCCGTTTTGCAAATTGAGTAGAATTATTCGGACAATAAAATCAATTTTGCATTAAAATGGACATTAAAATCAATTTTAATTTATTTGTTATAACTAATTCTTCAAAAGAAATGACTTCAAATGCTTTCATTCAAATTTAAGCGCTAAATAAAATATAATTGATGGAATTATTTCGAAAACTATAAAATTGTTCCGGAGAGAATAAAATTTCGTCATTTTAATTGTAAAGAAAGTTTGAAAATTTATAATAAATTGTAATGAAATTTGTTGTTTTCTTGGTTTGTTACTGAAACAATTTAATAATCAAAATAAAATGAAATTCAATTTCCACAGCGAAAGAATTCATTTACATAATCACAAATTGGATCATAAGTAGAAAAATGGTTGATTTATCGATTTTTTTCAAATCATTTTTGAAACTTATCATCCGTCTTATCACTCTTGGCTTTTAATTGCTTCTAATGAGAGAAATAAAAACAATACATCAATTCTCCTTGAATTTTTAACCGATAAATATTTGCATAAATTTCTGGATGAGTTAGTAAATTAATTTAATAATTGTATCGAACAAAAGCAAAACACAACTTTTTGTATATTATAACAATATTTTGAATTTTTTAATCTCTTATTTTAAAAAATCATTAGTTGAAACATTTAATATATCATTTTAAAACATTGAAGCAGCAATTAAAATTTTACATATTCTTAGAAAATTGTTGAAATTTCTTTTTTTTTAAATCCGATTTAATTGAATAATTCAATTCATGGAAAAATTTTGAATTGCAAGTTTAGATAATGAGAAGATTTTGTAGTTTCAAATTTTTCACTTTCACATTTTCATTTTTTTCAATCATTAAATCAAATTTTTATCATTTATTATCAAACAAAGCAGATAATATTAAACTAGAACAAAATACAGTTACAATAAATATCCATAAAGTAAAATTGAGTTTAAATTTCTTACAATAATAATGAATGAAAAAGAAAAACAAAAAGACTATCATTACAATGAAATTCTATTTCATCTTATTATAAACTCAATTGTTATTACCTACTTTTTAATTTTTCAAATTTATTTGAACTTCAAATTCCACTTCTTTTTTTTTTGTTGTCAAGTGAAAAATCAAATTTCGTTTTTTTTATTTCATAAAGGAAATTATTATATAGTTGACAATTACTTACAATATTTTTTTCGGTAAATTAACCATCATCTAATTTCAATTAATATTTTAATCATCAAACATTTCAATTATCATATATTTATTGTCCCTGCATATTTTTTTCAAGTTTCAACTTCTTCATGTGTTAAATTGAATTAATACTTAATAATTTTAAGTTTGGATTTTTTAAATTAATTTTAAAAAAATTAATAAAAATTAGTATGTGTTAGTTTTTTTAAACTAATGTTTGATTTCGAAATTTTAATTTAATTTCCATCAAGGTTTTTTCACTCTTTTTCTTTTTTACCGGAGCATTTAATTTCCGTTATTCATTGTTTCCTTTTTTTTTTTTTTTTTTTTTTTTTTTTTTTTTTTTTTTTTTTTTTTTTTTTTTTTTTTTTTTTTTTTTTTATTTCTCAAAGAGGAATACTTATTTTTCTTGTGTTAGTCGCTGAAATAATTTAATATATTTTAAAAAGAAAAAGAAGATGAAATCAGTTTTCATTCATTACATAGCTCGAAAATAATTTAAAGATTTTCTTATTCTCGTAAGAAATCTGAAAAATTTTCCAATTTGTTTAAATTTTTTCATTATTTTCAAAATTTGTAATTAATTATTCAACAAATATTGATTTATCTTATAATTGTGTATAATTTTATGTCTTTCAAATTTCATGAAAAATAAAAAAATTACAGTTTTTTTCTGTTTTTTTTTCTATTACATTAATTCCTTCATTTTTCTTACCGAAGGAGAAGTTATTTATGCTAGAAAATTTACAGATAAGTCAAATTACTATTTTTAAGATTTAAAAAATCAAAATAACCTTGAATTATTACTTGTTAATATTTACAATTATTCTTGAGTTATTATTGATAATAACCAAATAATTAAGTTGTAATACTTATTTTAGATCAAAAAAATAAAAAAAAAACTCTTGTGAAAATGAAATAAAATAAGAACTGGAGATTTTTTCATTATTTTAATATTCAATGAAAATTTAATAAATTGAATTAAAATTTTACCTTGTACATCGATTAGTAGTATTAGTATCATTCGTTGCTGTAGTAATACCAGTAATAGTAATAATAACAATAGAAATATTAATTATATAATTGTAATTATACTGTAAAAATATCAATTCCATTCTCGTCCAGAAAATATTATTTTTGAAAATAAAATTTTTTCGGAATAATTCCGTCGCTTCTCTTCTTCACTGCAATTCGATTTGGTTTGCAATAAGAATGAGCTTCATAAAACTTGATTAATGAGCAAAAGTAATAATATTGATCTATTTTTTTCTCTCCCTTAGGTTCAACTTAAGATCATTCAATAATATCATATTTCTTTTTTCCTTTCTTCCTCTTTTATTTATTTTTATTGTGTTGAGCAAAAATGATCGCAATAAATTTCTTTTTTTTTTATATTGCAAAAGAATTTGAAAATTTCATAAATAAATCAAAAAATTTTTTTCTTTCGTTTTGTTACTACTATTTTTATTTTTATCTGTTTTTTTTGACAATTTTGATAAAAGCTTATCTCTTTATAAAAGCTTATCAAAATTACATCAAAATTATTCACATCAAAATTTCATTTAGTTGAAAATTAAGATTAGATTACATTAAAATTTTATCTCAATTTTTCGTCGAAATTTAATAAAACAGATTGAAATTAAACGCACTGATGTCCAAAAATTTCCATACTTCAATTATATAGCAAATAGTTACATCCATCCTAAATAACATTTGCCATATTTTTTGCCATTTCTTTTGTTTATTAAAACAAACCACGGTAAATCAATGAAATTTGAAATTAATAATTATTATTTAATTGTTAAAACAAATTACACAAATCAAATTACGAAAAACGTTTGTTAAAGCAAAAATCAATAAATTTCGGAACTATTAAAGTGGTTAATGAAGAAATTAAAAATTAAAAAATTTTTCAAATTATCAAAAAAATCGGATTTCAAAATTAAAAATTGATATCGAAAAAATTAATAATATCGAAAGAATTTTATTACACTGAAATTGTTTTAATACTTATATTAATATACTGGCTGGACTCACCATGCTTCGCGTATCCGGCTCTAGCTATATAAATAAAAATGCCAGTGTTCGTTTGTTCAAAATCTTAAATCTCCGAAAGTCATTAAACACATACCTTATCTACATTAATTCAAAATCTTACATGTCGGAAAACTTTAATTATTGCTTTGAACTTTTGACGCAACAAAAACATGCATTCGAATACGTGCATGTTTTTATGTATTTTTTTATAAAAACTCGTTGCTGCAACACAATTTTGTTAAGTAGAAAAAAAGAAAGGAGAAAGCGCATGTTTCTGGCGTTGAGAAGGTAAAACTGATACTTGTAACTTGACTGTACTGATTCTTGCTATTGTGATTAGACAAGGTCAGCAATAAGTGTGACGAGGTTTTTTGTGTCATGCGTGATAGAATGAATCCTGTTGAGGAACATTTTATTGATTGATAAAGATGTAACAAAAAATTATTAAAGAACATCCAGGCAAATTGATTTGCGTTATTCCTTCCATTGTCGCTGATAGAGAAGAGTACTATTCAAGTGAGTTGTCGAATTGTTGAATTTATGTTTATCATCTAACAACGAACCAAAGAATCGATTTTGTGACAGCTTTGAAAGTTGACATGAGTTGTATTGTTACGATTTCTGTGCCAAACGATGTCATTTGGAAACAGGTACTGTATTTATTGATGACAGATAGGAAATGCTTTGAATCAGCAGTATATCCGGCAAGCAAAATTTTTAACAGCTCTGGCGATTCTCTAAGTTGGCAGTTTTCCAAGTTGAGGAAGAACCAATATGGTAGCAATATTACACGTTTGAAAATGGCTACGTTCATGGACAAGGGCAGGTAGGGATGTTTCCTTATAGGTTAATTCTTGTCTGCTGGCGATAATATTTTCTTTGTCGTTAAGAAATTGAAGAACGTCAGCCTATTTGGTGTGATTCTTTCGCTATCTTTGTTCCATGTTTTGCCATGTTCTACTTTCGGCAGGAGAACAGACGACTTCTTGTGGCTTATTAGCATATCTTCTGTATCTTCTGCACATCCCACAGCTTCAAATGAAGATTTACATCTTCAACTAATAATAGTTTTTCACCTTATTAATTTCAAATCCAGAGCGCAATTCAAACTTACTGTAAACACGTTCACAAAACGTCGTCTTAATTTTTTTTCCTTCAGGAAATGGAGGCTTTATACGAGGGAAGCTCTTTTTTCCTTCGATTGATTCAAATTGAGCTGTTTCTTCGTCGCATATGTAAACTCCTAATTCAGGAAGAGATCATTTAGACAGATTTATTTTAAGTAAAATATCACGATACTTGGATTTAAAAATGAGTATTTACTTTAAGCAAATATTGTAATGAATTTAATAGTGTCTGTTACTGATACTAAATGTAACTACTGACTTTTATAAAGCTTCTTTTATGGCTGGTGGTAGTGCTCTCGGTTATAAAATGGACTATATCAGGGTCGACATTGAAGGTCTTTACTCACAGCTAATTAGGAATACGTTTGAAACAGCTCCTACTCCAGCAATCTAAAGAGGCTTCCCGATTCATGTTTTTGTATCCTTTTGATTGATTCCTTAAATTCTTGCACATTATCTTCTTGTACGCATTGTTTTATATCATTTAAAGTGCTAGTTATTTGCTCAAAATTATCATCTACAAACTTTGCGAATTTGTTTCTTAGTTCACCTTTGAGAAAAGATAGATCTTACATAAAATCTTAAAATGGTAAAATTAAGAGGAACACCTACAGCCAGAGGTTTGAGCAAACTACAGCGTATTTAATTTGCTTTCATGAATACTGACATATCACAGAGTAGGGCTACATTAAAATGTACGCTACTGATTACTACGATATTGATTTATCACTAAATTAGCAAGATATCCTATGCCATGCATACTATACTATTTACAGCAGCACTAGCGATTTCTGATAACACAGTAGATAGTGGTTGTTTTACCTACGAGGCTTGATTCTTCTCTTGTGTTTACACTATTTAGTTCAACGTTAATTACTATTGCACTTTTTTTTATCTGGTCTTTCTGAACAAAGCTTGACTTTTCTACTGCTGAAACTACTAGAAAAATATCCAAGCGAGCATTATGAGGTGATTATTATATGTATTCTTGCTTTTTACACAGGCTGGTGGTTTGTATGTTGTGCTACCTACACTTATTATTGGCTTTGCATCGTGATTTTATTCTTTCTTCTAATCCTAGCAAGATTGCTAGGAGATCTATCAGCTGATGTAACCAACTAAAAGTGAAAATTGAACATTCTATGCCCACAAACAATAGAGATATTGGATTCTTATTTAAAAAATTAATAAAAAAGCGCTGATAAAAATGCGTGCAACCTTTGACTTTTTTTGTTCGGTACCATAATAATCGCATTTTTGACTCGATCGAGTAGTATATCACTAATACACTCTTGAAATAAAGCACATACATCACACATACTTCTTGCTTATTCATCTTAAGCTCCTGCACTATGTTTTTCACTGTCCTTATTCCACTTTTTTTTCCGACCGAAGAACGACCTATACACTGATAAATATCTCGAAATTTCGGTTTTTAAAAGAAAAAGCGTATTTGTAATGAAGCCATAATTTACTATCTTAGATAGAAATTTTGTAATTTTATAAAACTCAATGAATTAAATCTAAAGAAAGAAATTGATTCTGCTGTTTCAGAGCATAATGTTGCAAAGAAAAAGAAAAAGAGCTTCATTTCTTTAAATCCGACTCTTAAATTATTCTAGATAACGCTACTGATCCCATAGAATTTTTTCTAATATGTGTTGTCATACTTTCTTTTCATAATTAGAAACAACTCTCCAGATGTACCATTTGTATTTCCTTTCATCATTGAATTTATAAATATAACTCATTCAATTCCTGAAGCACACTCAATACTAATTAGCATTGATATGGGCAACGCGTTCCATACAGCGCGAGCGATTGGAAATTCGATCCAAAATCTCAGAGAAAAAAAAAAAAATCTAAGATTCCTGTCTTAGGAAACAAACAAAAAGTATATAAAACAAATCAGTTCATATAAGGATTCAATAAGTCATAAATTAAGATATAAAAAAAAAAAGCAAACGGAGAGCTCAAGCATAAAAAGGCCTACTACAGAAAAGTTTAATCAAAATTACCTTTTTTTACCTAACCTAAGTTCTATAATTTTTCAATTTCATCAATTGAAAGACCAGTAGACTCAATTCACTGGAATCCAAAAAAGTAAATTTTTGCACTATTCACTAGAATATTATTCTGGACTGTAGCGCAAATACAAATAATACTAGCCTTGGAAACAAAAGCCCCTAAATTTGCTTAACTTTTTCTGCTACATTTTGATGACAGCAAGATATCAAAGCGAAAAAGTGGATTAGACATCAAATTTATCAAAAAAAGCGAAACTGAACCAATTACGCTCGTTAACTACTTAGCGAAGATTGGAATATCAGGTTCTAATTGATCAAACTTTAATTGATTGATGAACTTGGAGCAAATACAACCTTAGGAATGTCTATTGCAGTTGCAAAAACAGTAGCAAATAGTTTTAAAATACCACTGTATAGCATGTACTATAAATTTTTGGATATTATCAAGGTCAGTTTTTTGCATTTATGTAACTCCAATGCTCACAATTACATTATGAGTTGTGTTTTTGTCTGAAAGAGTAAAAGGTTTCATAGCAATAATTTTACATACCCTCTCTGCAACAGCATATGCATCTGATACGCTAGTATCTGACATTACAATAACAAAAAATAACCTAAACTTAAGAAACTTGCTTTTAGAATAAATGATGTCATCTGACACTAAGACTTTATTCATTCTACAATGGAGTCACCCTAAGGGAGGAGATTTAAAGACAAAATCAGCACTAATACTTACTAACTGGAGATTCAACTTTTCTTCCACACCATGCCCTAAATGAATCCAAAGCCGCAGTTCCTGGATAAAAAGTTACGTAAAGGTTATTCCATATTTTATCTCCATTTATATATTTTGCTATTCTTTCCTATTGACAATCCACGGCAAGAACTATGTGAGTTACTTTTGTTTCAATGCACAGATCTATCAGTTCACTCAAATTTAGATCAGAACATTAATAATCTTATGCTGAGCTATAGGACAGTAAAGGTAGATTTTTTCAGTGTAGGTTAAGTATAAAATATAAATCAACCTAGCCTTTTTATATACCAGTGCTGATTGGAACGATAAAATCACAATAAATGATGATTACCAATAAAAGCCTTAAAGGGAGGATATAAATCCCTTTGTTATTACCAGGCAATACGAGACAGATATGGACTAGTGAAAGATTAAATTGGTTTTATCATTTAATTGCAAGCGATAAAGTAAAAATTCGTTACCAACTTCAGGATTCGTGCATGATGTTGTTGTACTTAACCGGGATATGACAAGCCATATTCCAGATGTGTTAGAAAACGTAAAACAGAAAACATTAGTTAAACCTGTTGAAGAACAAATCTTTCCAATTGAATATTTAGTACTAGAAGCAAGCACGTAATAGTCAATGAGGATGACTTTGTGCGTAAAGGTGACCTGTGGATGGATGATGATCCTGATCTCCATGATATTTTACATGTACTTGGGCGAGCTTTCTTTTACACAAAACTGCAACTGAAGGAATGATAAAAAAGTGGTAGAATTCAGAAATAGTGGGAAAAATGTTTTCACGGTATGAAATACATGATCACTTTCTTGTCCTTCTAATTTATGTAATATGTGTGCCGATTCTTATGAACAGATTCTTATGTTTAATTTTTCCAGCGTCGCAACACGTCTCTTTCGTTTCTCCATTAAATTTCGGAGCCTTGCAATAAGGACACATTTCAAGATACACTTCAGTCTTCAAGCCGATGAGAACATGCGGGTTCAAACTATAATCATCAGCTAAGTTGCACCAGAATACAAAGCGATTATATTCGTAATTGCTGAACACGGAGTCGTATTTGACGCTGATCTCTTGATTCTTGTTGACGTCTTTCAGCCACTTTCAGCTTGTCGTGTTCATTCTATTCAGAGCGAAGCAGATCTGAAACTGCAGAACACGACCAAAGTCCTCGCAATCATGCATTCTCAAATCTGGTTGCATGTCACTCTGCTCCATTTGAGCCATTCTTTGTCATGTTCGCTCGTTCGCTGATGCCCGTGCTTCCTCAGTTTGATTTTGCGATTAATCACTGCAATACTTCCGTTCTGCGCGAGTATGGCGACTTAAGGCATTATTTGGATGAATTAAGGCAGATCGATTGCATCCGACTTATTCTCAGAATTATTCCGGAATACCCAAAAAATCAATCACTGGAGTATTCTTTCTTTTATCATTTAGAGAAAAATAGAATTTCTTGGCTGTCGATTTGCTGTTATTGTTGCGTCGATCTGTACCGTTGTAAAACAGTCGCTGTGTCAAAACTCCAAATTGAACTGTTTGTTGAATTCAAATTTTTGCCGAACTTGAGTTTCTAATGTTGGAGAAAATTAATTTCACAATGCTCGTAGGTATATAATATTTTTTTGTTGTTCCATTATCTGTTTCGATAAGAAATTGTCTGATTCACCGATTCTAGAAGGCGCAACATAAATTGTCCTTGTGAGAAGCAATCCGTCTCTACAACGAAATCGCACAATTCTAAAGATTAACCCTGAGTTTTGTCCATGATGATTGGAAACGCCAATCGCATTGAGAATTGTAATCTCTTAAATTGAAATGGCATTTCCGTTGGAATCATAGCAATGCTACGAATGAGGACATCTTCACCTTTGAACTGTCAAGATTGTTGCTTCTACTGCAAGCCGCGTGCAGTTGCAAAGTTTCGGCTGGTTGATATTTCGCAATATGATAATTGGCACGTCGATTTTCAATTGCAGCACATGTAGTGACCCCCCTGGCCGATTGAGTGAATTCAAAAATTTTGTTGGATAGTTGACCGCTTTATCTGCTTCCAAAACAATGTCAAAGGATTTGTGTATGACTACTGCCTGTACTGCAAAGTCCATGTATCATATTTTTTGTCGCAACTTCATGCAAATCCTTATCGACGTCGGCATCGGGTATTTCAGCACATATTACATTATCGATTTCGTTTGAAGTGTTTTTGTCATAACGCCAGATTAGAAATATTGCGTCAAAATGAACAACAAACATTTACGACAGAGAGGCAATCCAAGACATTACCCAATATAAAAAGTCAGGGAGATAATCCATAAATTGCCTAAACAAAACACTTCATTATACACTATTATGTCGTCGACATTCTTCACAAAGCAAAAAACAAACGAAAAAGCTTAAATTACTCACCTTATTTATTTAAAAACACGCGCCTATTCGAATGCAACGTTGCATGAAAAATGCAAAGCAGTTGGTGAAGAACTTGAAACATTGTAAGAAATAGCCGCGGTCATTGCAGAAATTAGGTGTGGTGAATAAATTCTGTCTGCACATAAAGGTGCGGTATAGGACGAAGTCAAAAAATTCAGTCTGCTCATTAACTTTCAGCTGTCACGAGACACATGAAAAAAGGATGTTATATAAAAAAGAAAACCTATTCGAAGACTGTATCAAAATTTGAAAATAATCGGTGAGAACTCGCGAAGTTTTGTTATCAGCCACAAGGAGCATTTACATTTTTATTTATATAGCTTGAATTGAGTTAAATAGCAATGTTTTTGATATATTGCATTTCATAAAAAAAGTAATTAGCAAGGACATATTAATTGCTTTTTCATGAAATAATAAAATTTTATTATTTTATTATAATTACTACTTTATTATATTATTATTATTTTAATACAATAAAATTTTATTATTTTATGAAAAGGAAATTCTCATATTTTTCATGAAATATAATTTTATTCAATATTTAATTTAAAAAAAGTGCTGAAAAGTGCTCAAAATGTTTAATGCTTAATGTACGTTAAAAAATGCTAAAAAATGCTGGAAAAATGTTTAAAACGCTTAAAATATGTTTTTAAAATGCTTAAAAATTGTTTAAATTTGTATTGTAAGCCAATTTAAATCTTTAAACGAATGCTGACATGAAATGTAAACAAATTGTTATCAGTGTAATCAAAAAAGGAAGTCAAAAAAGTTCTAGGATAGGTAAAAATGAATCAGCTGAGTAAGAAAAGAAATATTTTCCCTTTTAAAGTTATAATAATAAATGCAAGTTGATCATTTTTAAATTTAAGCTTTTGTTTTTCTCTTTTCATTCCAAACTTCTTTTATCATTTATCTAAATTCACTTTCTACTATGTCGTCATTTCCAAATAAATTTATTCCTGTTTAATTACATGATGAAATTATTATTGCTTTTTACCATATATGGTATATGCCATGCCTTTTTTTCTAATATTGCTTCAGGAAGCTAAAAAATATGTTCTTCATTTTCTTTAATAAAAAATACTGTTCTTTTCAATTTATTCCATTTTTTACTTTTTTTTCTTCATTTTTCTTTTTTATTCTTACCGTTACTGAGATAAATTGTTTTTTTTCTTTTTTTTTTTTTAAACGAAAAAGAAATGAACTTCTTTCGTTTCCTTGGTGACTTTTTTTTTTTTTTTTTGGAACATAATTTGCATTTTCTATCAATTTACAAACTTTTTTAATTTAAAAAAAATGTTGAGTAAAAATTTGTTAGAAATTCAAGCGAAAAATTTCTTAGAAATAAATATAAGAAGCATGCAAAAAGTGAACTATGTAATTGTGCATAAAAATATATAATCAACTTCTAATTATCAATCTAAAAATAACTTCTTTTTTAATCACAAACTGGTAATATATTATTTTCTGCATAATTATGGAAATTGTATTAGTATTACCAGTCTATACATTATTTTATTCTATTACAAAGAAGAAGTTTCCTTTGTGATAAAGACTTCAATTATGCGATTATGCTGGATTTAATTGATAAGTTTACTTTTTTCCATAAAAAGCAATAAAATTCGAACCATAAAAACTGGAATATTAAATATTACCATTTTGTTTAAGCATTCCGTCTAAAATTAATTTGTTTTTGCAACAATTATATAAAGCTAAACTCAGACATCAATTAGTACACTTTTTGTAGAAATCGACAATTTCAAAATCTTCAATTTTAAATATTTTTAAATATATCCTGTCGAAGCGATGAATGAGAAAAGGGGACAAAGGAAAAGAATGGAAAATATGTATTCGAAGGATTAGAAATTGTAAAAACTTTGATTGAATATCATTTTAATTTAAATACTACTGAATAAATTTAAACTTGATAATGTTATTAATCATAAAAACCATTTTGACATTGCACAAACATATGGCATAAAATATTTCGATTATGCTTAATTAAAAATCTTTTGATTCATTGAAATTTATATTTTTATTTTTTAAATAAAAAAGGGTAAATTTAATTGGGCGAAAAAGAAAAAAGAATATTTAACGATAATTGGCAATGTATTTAGTAATTGTCGCATTAAAGAAAAATGTAAAAAATGATAGGAAAAGAAAAAGAGAGAAAAAGCATTCATAAATTAAATTTCTTTCAGGAAAATGCATTACAGAATTTTATTATTAATTGAAATTAATTGAAATTTTGGAAAATTGAAAAATAACTGAAATAGATACAAATAAATCATTAACAAAATTATTTGCCATAATTTATCAACACAAACATGGATCATCGAATAAAGAGCAAAATAGCAGGATCGATAAGTTAAATTAAATGTGCAGTAGAAAAATGAGAAATTTAGCAATTAATGACTGAATAAAATTCATGACTGTATTCGGTGACTAATAATTGTGATCAAAATAAAACATTATTTAATAAATAATAATTTCTAATAATTTTTTAATTTTGTATAAAAAAAAAAGAAAGAAAAAGAAAAGAAAAAAGAATATTTTAAAGAATGACTCATTTAAAATTTCATGAAAATAATATTAAGTAAAAATGATAAATAAATGGATAATATCAACATTAATTAAATGATATCATGCCATGCAATTTTATTTCAATTTAAAATGATACTATTCGAGATAATATGAAGACCGTAAGCTACCATATGAAAATACCGTAAGCTACCGAATGTATTATGAAATGCTGAAAATATCTCTCCTATATAATACCAAAGAAAAAGCGAGAAAACACTCAGCAATGAAAATGCAAATCATTTTTAACAAAAAATATTTACTTACATAATGCATTGTATAAGTCTGTTACACTCTTTGTAATTATTGTAATATGTTACAGTAATCACAAAGATCACGCAACTCGAATGATACTGTAATATCATATTTTTGATTTCTACGAAAAATTTACATTTTTTCGTCCATTTTTAATTTTCAGTGTCATTATAAAAATTATATAAGTAAATTATACCGACAGCGAAGAAATGTTAAATGTATTTGAAAATGAAATCAAAATACTAAACTACTGAAAACTGAAAAGGAATTTTTCAAAAATAAAAAGAATCAATTTGGAATGACTATTTTGAAGTGATTCTATTCGAGGAATAATTATTAAAAAGTAATTTGCATTTGTTCTTATTCGTTGTTTTTCTATGTCATTTTCAGTAAACATGTTGCTTTAAAATATTTTGGAAATTTATAAAATAAAATCTCAAAATAATTAGTATAATTATTTTACCACGAAGCAAATTAATATTGTAATATAAAATCAAATATAGGAAAAATCAGTTCTTCTCCTTTTTTTAGTTCAAAATCATAATTTTCACTTTTTCTATAATTTCATTTTGCTTACAGTTTCAGCTACAATAAAATTGAAAAGGAGTTCCAAAATCGCAAGAGTTCAAATAAATCAAACCTAATTATTATCTTAAATTAATGATTCATTCCTCATGATCAATCTGATCAAAAAAAAAATAGTTCATGATCAAATTGATCGTTGATAATGAAGAAAAAAAAAATTATTGAATAAGAAATTATCATCATGTTTGTTATTTTCGTCACAAAAGATTGTAGACATATAATTAAGTAAAATTTCAGCTATAGTAAGGTTGGAAAGGAATATAAGAAATTGGAAAAGTTGCAAAAGTACCAATCAGCGGTGGTACTTCAGGAGGGTTAATTTCAGAAGAAGTATTACAAATTAATAAATTGCATAAATTACGCGGATTCGTCCCATCCTGAAAAATCTTCTAGGAATAGCAGCTTTAGCTTTTTAATTGCTACTCCTGAAATTAAGGTTCTGTAACAGATAGATGGATGGATAACTTGCAAGCCACCACGGAATTTTTTTAATGGCAACAACTATTTGGGAAATGTTTATTTTGATTTTTCCAACTTTTGCTCAGAAACATGCTTAATATTTGTAATTAACAGTAACTTCCCTAAACCAGAGATTAATCGAAAAGATTGAAACATAGTTATAATGCTAAAAAATAAACTTATTTATCAATTTAATATGATAAACTTGTTTAATGTTTCATTTTCAAAATTTTAATATTTAAAAATAGATAACATATAATTGATGCTGCTTAAATACATTGTAATTAATAAAATCTGGTAATTTATTTCAAATTTTTTCAAACTCAACAATTTCGTAATATTTCATCATCATCATCATTTATTAATTTCAAATTTATTAATCATTCAAATATCGATGAGTAATTTGTTATGTTTTCCACATCACAAAATTCTTGGCATACATTTATCAGTCGATGGGCTATTTTTAATAATAACGATGATAATGACAATTTTGTTGATGATTTGTTTGCTAATATTCCTTCATTTCTTCTAATTTTAATGAAATTTCAATTCATTCCAAATTTTTATTTTTTTCCATTATTTCATTTGAAAACAATCGATAGTTGCAACTTTTTCATTACTGTTTTAAATTTTTGCTAAATTCAATCAGAAATGTAATAATAAATAAAAAAGAAGAGGAAGAAAAGAAAAACATTTTTCTCCTTTATTTAAAGTAATTAACGTCTTAATTAACATCTTATTCACATTATTTCACATTTTGTCATCTTATTTTAAAATCTAATTAATACTTTGTCAAAACAATCATCAATTTATCGTGATATTCTATGTTTATTTCAGGATAATTTTCATTCTCTGGTAGTTATCATGATATCTCTCAAATAGTTAACTTCATCATTATCATATGATTGTGATTACTGTAACATTTTCTAATTGGAATTAATTAAACAAGTTGTTATTGTTCTGAATTTTTCATTCTGATATCACTGTTCCAGTATTTGATCTTTTGATAGCAGATGATGATGATGATGGCGATGGTGAAGTTGTCACCGAACTTTTTTTCGCTGATAAACTTTCTTCAGCCGGTGTTTCACTAATTGTTTGTGATGGTGAAGTTTTTAAAACTGTTTGTGATGATATTAAATTATTTTCATCTTCTTTCATAATATAAACTGGTAGAATAGCTGTTTGCGGTTTTTTCTCCTTAAAATAGAAAACAACCGGTTGACCTCCTTCGATATGTGTCATATTTGATGGCAATTCGAACATCTGCAATTATTTCATTTCCTTAAAATTGTATACTTTATAAAAATTTTATCAAATTCTTACTTCGATAAAATGCTCGATGGAATCTGAAACTTCGCTGCATCCATCAGGTATTCATTTATTTTATATTAATTAGTTTAGTTTTGATATTGTCAATTTATGGTCGTAAAAAATGAATAAATAAACAGAAAATAAATATATGCTTAAGAGAATGATTATTTATATTATTTTTTTTTTCTGAAATTAGTAAATTAAAAGAATTTTCACGATCAAAAAAAGTGACACCTTTTAAATTTTAAATTTTCAAATGAATTTCGAAATCAATTCTGTAGTAAATTCCTTTTTCAAACTTTACAAAATATCAAAAAATTTTATTTTTATCCATACAGTTTTTTTAGTCTATTTCGTTTATTATCGAAGTTAGGAATAAAGTTGGAATCTAGCTTCTTTTGTTTAATTTTGGAAAAATAAAATGAACTTTTCGAGTAATCTTTTTAAACCTTCAATGCTTGGGAAAATGGGAAAAATTCAAATTTGTTTTATAAATATAAATTCAAAAACTTACGGTTTTGACATAATCATCGGTACCAGTAATTTGTGTAAAAATAGATTCATCACCAGTTTTAGAATTTGTTGAATTATCACTAAATTCAACTGGACAGAACTGCCAAACTTTTTCTAATTTTTGAACTTTCTACAATTTCTTCATTTTATTTTTTTGATAATTTAGATATGATTATTCATCTTTTTTTGATAATTTAGATATGATTATTTATCTTTTTCTGATAATTTAGATATGATTATTTATCTTTTTTTGATGATTTAGATATGATTATTTATCTTTTTTCACCTAAATAATAATGATTTCTATAAATTTAAGTGTAATTTTCGCATTAAATTTGAAAAGCTTATATGTAAAATGCGTTTTTCTTTCTTTTATACCAAAAAATATTTTCCGTAACTAACTAAAGTTTTCCTATTTTAACATGTATGATTGTTGGGAAATTATGCTAAAATTAGCCTAAAAATATTTCGTAAAATCAGTCAAACTATAACACTACTTTTGAAAATTAAAAATTAAAAATTTATGAAAATTTTGTGAAAATTTTTTGTTAAATTAAAATAGGTCAACAAATATCATACTTCCATGGATATTAATTTTTTTGGCATTCGTTTTTTGTCCAATGGAATTTCTAAAATTTGTTCTTCTTCAATCATTGGTGATATTTTTGGCCTCAATATAAATAGTATAATAATTGCAAGTAATACAATTGTTAGATTTACAAATGCACCCGCTATAATTATCTATAATAAAATTTTATAAAAATTTCATTTCTAATAATTTTAATAATTTTAAAATGAAAAATAAATGCATTTTCAAAAAAAGTTTTTAAGTTGAGAAGAAAAAAAAAAAGAATTCATCATTATTATTGGAAATATTCTGGACAATATTTCCTGACTGTGAGAAAAATAATGCTGATAATGATTTTAAAGAGGAAAATCAATATATTTTTCAAAAAGTTGCTCAGCTGAGAAGAAAAAAGAAGAATTTATCATTATTATTATTGGTAATATTCTAAGCGATATTTTCTGCTTGTGATAAGAATAATGTTGACAAGAACTGATAGTGATAAGAATGGAAGATATGAAAAAATGTCGTTGTAGCAATTGCTAAACGAAATTATTTTATAGGACAAAGAACTATCGATGGTTTAAAAATTGCATATAATTTTGAAAAGTTAATTAAATGACTGACTTTTTTGTTTGTCTTTAAACTTCCAAAAAACTTCTGGCCTCATATATGAGGAGGCCAAGAAGAAAAAACAAAGATAATAAAAGGCCTTGAATGAAAAATGGAGAAATAAGCCAAGAATGTAATTAATAAGATATTATACTTCAATTTGAAAAGTTATAACAAAGCAATTATTTCGAGAAATTCTCTTTAAAATAATTTTGAATCTAAAATAACTAGTCCCAAAATGATAAGTAGTCAAATTGGTAACATACCAAATGATGAAGAGATAGTTTACTGTAATCCGGATGATACGATAAAGAGCTATCAGCTAAACCAAATTGTACGGTATTCACTATTACAATAAATAGTAACCAGTTAACCATAATTCAGACTAATCTAACAAATATAATTCTT
Source organism: Onchocerca volvulus (assembly GCA_000499405.2). NCBI lineage: Eukaryota > Metazoa > Nematoda > Chromadorea > Rhabditida > Onchocercidae > Onchocerca > Onchocerca volvulus. The sequence goes on along the minus strand of HG738139.1, from coordinate 4,021,160 downwards.
TTTCTTTCCAATCTTCTCCTTTTGTACTCATCAAAGAAGTATCGAAATAATTTGCATAATAATTTTTTTTCTCTGAAGAATTCTTAAAATTTGATTTAATAAATTAATAATTATTAATATTTGAAATGAAAAGAAAAGTGTTATCCAAACGTTATTGTAGAAATCTTTTTGAAAAATATTTCATTTTATAAGAAACCATTTCAATCCTATTTTAAAACTATTCAAAACAGGCGTATATGTGATAAATTACTTGAAATATCCCTTAAAAAGATGTAGTAAACACGATTTCCTTCCTTTCTATTAATTAATTACTTCTACGTTAAGTAGAAATAATTGGATTAAAGTATCTAATGACGGTATTGATTTTTAAGATAAAAGAAGTTCTTTAATTTAAATATTGATCAGATTATAACAACTTCTTTGTCTTTTTCTTTTTTTTTTATCATTCCGGTTATCACTCGGAATGATAAACAATTCAAAAGAATCACAATTTCTATACCTTCAGAAGTTCACGATGATTCTATCAATCCAGAAAATCATTTACATAATATGTTAACATAACGTGTATTCACGTATTTACGTGGTATTTTGTGAATGCTTTATCTAATTGATAATCGTTCACAAATTGATCTGATCGATTAAATCATGTAACTCTATGATCGTAGTTAATGCATAAGATTTAATCAGAAATTTTTTTTTTTTTTTTTATACGAAATTTTACGGATCAATTTTTCATTTAATCTTCAGCAAATATTAAGAATATTTATTTTCAAATAAAACGAAATAAAGATTGAAAAAGAATAACAACAATAATTAATCTGAAATCACTATCAAAAATAACAAAAAAAGTAATAATAATAATAAAAGCAAAAATAACAGAAAAAATAAAAAAAAAAAAACAAGCGAATTATATCAATTGTTTATCAACTACATCAATAATTAATAATTTATAATTGATAATAATTAATATATCAGTAATTAATAACTTTAGTCATATTTTGATAAGCAAAAAAAAAACGGAAAAGAATATATTTATTTTAAGAAAAAGAATTGCAAAAAAAAAAGCGAATTATATTAACAAAGAATGTAATTATTATTGATCAATAAGTTTAAATGAATAAACAAAAGAATATGTAATTAAGTAATTAAATAAGCAATAAGTAATTAAGTAAGGAAACAAGTTAATAAATAATGAGTTATTAAATAAAAAATGAAATTAAAAAACTAAAATCATCGATGCATGCATAAAAGTACTGCACTGTGAAAGCAAGCCAGCCTCTCGGTATGCTTTTCCATTCAATTTAATAAATTAATTTCAAGTAATAAAGTTAGGCAGAATTAATTGAGAGTGAGATAAAAATTCAGCATAGATAAGAAGGAGAGATACAGAGATGAGAGAGAAAAGTGTACTGCTACTTGCAAAATGCAGTTTCGCAAGTAGAGAAATATATTGCTTTTTCGATTTAGGTGTGCTCATTAATGCCTCTACACATGTTTGTTTGTAATCTGTCTTTATGAATGCGTGCATGTATGTGATATATGTTAATGCGCGTGCATATGCATGCATATGACGTGCGTCAGTACGTCAGTACTCGTGATGTGTTTGTTTATAGAAGTACGTGTATTTGTGTGCATTTATGTGATGCAATGTTCATAAATAAGAATATAAACATTGAATCACACGTGACCACATCATATATTAATATACGATGTTCGCGTATATGATGCATTTTCACGTAAATGATGTATGTTCACGTATATGATGCATTTTCACGTAAATGATGTATGTTCACATGTACGATGTATACTCACGTATACATGCATGTTCACGTATATGTATGTTCACGTATATGACGCATGCTCATGTGTATGATGTATATTCACGTACACGATATATTTTCACGTATGCGTGAAGTGATTTGCGTGTTAGTGATATATATTTATGCACTTTGTATATGTCTATGACGTTTATTTGTAAGTACGTCCGTGTATATGACCGTGTATCCGTGTCTGTCCTGTATGTATGTCTATTTGCGATGCGTTTGTGTATGTATATGTGATGTATGTATGTGTATGTGATGTATATATGTGTATGTGATGTGTGTATGTGTATGTGATGTATGTGTGTTTATGTGATGTATGTATGATGTATGTATGTGAATTCATCATATATGTTTATGTGCAAATGTATGATTTATATATGTGCATGTGTGTGTGTGTGTATGTAATTATGAGGAAAAGACAATGTGACAGAATGAAGCGAGCGGCTGTCACCGAGTCATTCATTGACATTACATGAATAATTTTGTCATTCTTTTCTTAACTTTTTATGGTTGATGGGAAAAATACGATGCAATCAATCTATCTAGAATGATCAAGAAAGATCGAGAATGTGCCAGAATGACGTAGAAGAGATTCTAGATTTACAATATCCAATGTAGGAATAATTTATTAACTAATTTAATTTTTTTTTTTTTTTTTATTAACCGTAATTTATTAACCATATCCTTCTCATGATTCATACCGACCTCATATTTCTCTTGAAATTTTTGATCATGCATGAATTCATGTTTCATTCCTATTTCCTATCTAACAATCATATCGAAGACAAAATATCATAATATGACGAAAAATATTAGTGAATTATTAGAAATATAAGAAAAGATCATCCTGTGTGCTCAATATTGAATATATTTGTCAAACTCATGAAATCAGTCATTTCCAGTATCGTACCATCAAGTAATGTTGTCCTAAACTTTTATGCAAGTAATTGCCGATAATTTATTCAATTCTTTTTTCTTTTTTTATTTCATTGCAATCTAATCCAGATAATCTTACCATGTTTTGCTATTTTTAATATCTTACATTTGGCAATATTTTTAGCGAATTCGTAGTGTTTCATTATCATTTGAAGAAAATATAGTTCGATACTGATAATAATTGATTGTTGCAGGAATTTAAATTGAATTTATCGGTGGATTCGAAACAAACCACCAGCAAATAAATAGTATATTGCACAGTAGAGATGTCATTAAAATCAGTTGTATTGGGCGATGATCGAGAAGCATCAATTAAACATCAGGTAGGAAAAATTATAGCAACGTATATATATCTATTTTTTAGAATATTAAATGATGATCAATATATGAACTACTCGGTCAAACTATCCTCAAAAAAATCGTTCAAATTTAAACGAACGAGAATTTCTGAAATCTTCAAATGAGAATTTGCGATAAATTCTAGATTAATACATGTAAATGATGTGAAATGTTTCAATCAACTCTTCCTGTTCATTGAGACCATAATTTGTAATCTGTTGAAAATGAACTTAATTAATAATTATAAAAATGCAACTGCTGGAGAAGAGTGTTTTAAGTAATTTCAAAACGAAAAGAGAAATGGGGAATTTTTGCTAGTAATTTAGTAAATTTCATATGCTAAAAAAAAATACAAAATGTTTTTCAGCTTCAAAGCAGTTGTTTTTTCCCGTAGTTATGATAATGAAAATTTGAATTTCAGCTGAATTTAACTGATTATTCATGGAATTTTCTTTAAAATTTATTAAAATGTTTAGCGGAAATCTCTCATTTCTTTTTTTCATTAAATTCGTTTTCGACAAGTGACAAATTATAGTATTATTGAACAAGAAAAATTGATTGATACATTTCACATATTTGCTTGTATTGCTATTAATGGATTCATTGGTTGTTTTTTATTAAAAAGTTTAAGTTAAATTTGATAGAAAATTAACGTGTCTGTTTTCGATCGTTAATTGCTGTTGACTTATTCTTATCGTTACCTATTTATCTCTTTTTACGCTTTCAGATTGTATCAGTACATAAAGCGCTCAACAAAAATGAAATACCCTTGAAGCATAAACACGCACGGCAAGTAATCGTTGGAACGCATAAGGAGAAATCTTGTGCATTATTTTGGAGTTGTATTTCACGTATTCAACTAGAAAAAAACCCAGTCATTAGTTGGAAATTCTGTCATTTACTTCACAAGGTTCGCTTTTATTTATCGAGCCGATTTCGAATTTAAAAAAATTTCAATACATACATTTTTGCAATCCGTTCTTCATCAAATATTTTGAGACTTTTTCATTGGGAAATTTATTATATGTTGTATTAAAAATTTAACTTTGCTGTAAAGATGGAATAATCATTTATTCAAAAGTACGAATGGTATAATATCCGCTATTTTTAAACTAATCTCATTATTTATTTTGATTGCTGTTTGATGGATGAGTCATAATATTTAGAAGCTTTATTTGCTGTGTGTTAAGACCTTTAATCCTAGAAGTCTTTTTTCCCCAAAGTTTTTGCTAAAACGGTTAGAACTTCCAATAAACGAGACATTATTGAAAAAATTTGTTTATGTTTTGAACTAGCTGGCCTTTTGCAGATATGCAAATGTTCTACCCTAACAACATTGTGTCGGCTTTGCGCTTTTTGCAGCTAATCCAGGATGGTCATCGAAAAGTGCTGGAAGAATCAGTTCGATATAAAGCTCGTATCGAAGCATTAGGAAACTTCTGGTATCACCTTGAGAATTCCGATTATGGTCGGCCTAATTCTTCTTACTGTAAAATGCTTGTCAGCCGTCTTGAATTTCATAACCGAGTGAGCACCTTTATTTTATTGATTCATTTTTTTTTTTTTCGCTCATACAGAATGTATCTCTTTGGCATTCTTATAGATTGTATAGCTATGAAAATTCTGAATTTACGTTTGTTTCAGAATCATTCTATACCGGGAAATCTAAGGTTGAGCGCCAATCAGGTTACAGCATTAGCAAATGCCGATGTGAACCAGTCATTTGAGCTTTCAATTGAAATGTTAGATCAAATGGATGATTTGTTATCTTTGCAAGCAGCCGGTAATCTTTTTTTTGTAAACTTTATTGTCTGACCGGAAGTTAAAGCCTTTTGATCAAAACTTATTTCATTTTAGTTCTCAGAAAAGTGGACAATGTTAACTGGAGTTCCTTGATTCCTCAGGGACAGTGCATGTTGTCACCATTGATACTTGTAATTCTTGATACAAGCAAATTCTATGATCATCTAGTGAAATTGATTTTCAAACTGCACTCAAGTAAGCGCGATTTTCTATTCGTATAATATGACAAGTTGACAAAAAAACAGTTTTTTTTTTTTGAAATGCCTACATAATCATTCGAAAATGGAATCTCTGATGAAAGTAGCCTCGTATTTTTGGCAGTTTCTTTTACCTAACCTGGACTGTCAAATACTCCTCATCTTTAAGAATGTATCGTTCTATTTAGTTCATCTTTTTGTTTACCTCAGGAAATTCGCAATTTTGTGTTGCGTTACATTTTCAACCATTAAACTTTTTTAGAATTGCCTCCAGACGCATTGCTTGGTCACAGAACCCGATTCAATTCTATTTTTCGACAAACGAAAGAGTTTTATGAAACTTCAACAAATTTACAGTATTTTAAGTTTCTAGTTTCAATCCCAAAATTGCCAACTTATCCGCCAAATTTTCTTCAGGTAGTACATTTGTCTTTCCTCCAGTTTATTTATTTTTTAATTTAATTTTCTAATTATGATGTCTTCTTAAAATCAAATCAGGAGATTTTCAGGCATCTGAATTGGAAAGCTATCAAGCACCAAATGCTTATCTTCATGGTGATAACGTTAGTGAAACTGATACTCCTCCGGATGAACGATCTGTAGCTGAAGAAAGTTTAATCGATGTTGTAGAGACTGGATCGCAGAATAGTTCTTATCATATGGATTCAAAGTAATTCTTCTATACTTTTCTACAATCTAAATTATTTCCTTTTTGCACTTTGATGAATTGTTTTTGTCAATTTTAGATTTTACTTTCCAAAATTTTCTTTCGTATCCTTTTTGATTTTGGTATTAATTCTTTCTCTTTTTTCTTGATTATATCGTAATTTCAGAGATACGATAATTGAAGCTTTAAGACGAGATGTAGAAGATGCACGTTACCACAATGAAAGGCTTATGAACGAAGTAAGTGATGATGTTTAGAAACCTTTTATGCGACAGTTTGTTGTTTCTCCATGTTTACAATTGGAAGTTAATCTTCACAAAATTTTGATTTAAATTCATGATTTCTTGAAGTCTTTTCTAGCTTCAAGAAGTTTTGTTTTTCTTTATTTCTACTTTACAATCACTTTACTTTATTTTACAAATTGAAGTTACAATTTTATTTAAGGCACGTGCTCGTATTGAACAGTATGAAAAACGCTTATTGCAAGCACAACAGGAAAATGATCATTACAAACAGACACTGGATGAAGTGAAGGTGAACATGAATATTTACATACCTTTTACTATTATGCGCACGCTTAATCCAGTTATTTTTCAATTTTAACATAATTTTTCGTAATTTTACAATTTGAAATTTAGGGTGAAGTTGATAGGTTACGAGAATTAACCGTAGCGAAAGGACAGCAGACAGTTAATGAGGTTCGGCTACTCGAGACTGAGCAAAAAGCTCAAAGTAGTGAACTCAATTATCAAAAAATGAAGAGCGCTTATACTAATTTACGACAGGAACATATTGAGGTAGTTTTTATATTTTGATATAATTGGTATTTTTACCCATTTTTCAGAGCATTTCATCAAGACATAACGACTTCACAACTGTCCCGATTGATCTGTAACTTTTTTTTGTTGTTAATTGAATAGTTTTTAGGCACTTACAAAACTTTCTGAAGTTCAAAAGGAATTGACATCTTGTCAAACGGAAAAGCAAAGTAATGAAGGAACTATTTTAAATCTAGAAAAAAGAATGGCAGAACTGGAGCAAGAAAATATAATTAAAAATGAAAAAGTACAAAATGTTAGCAGTATTGTTGATAACCTCCAAAGAACGTTAACTGAACGAGAAAACGAAGTTCAGGAATTGGAGCAGGTAATATCACAGATCGAAAAATATTTATGGAATCATGATAAAATATATGATGATAGAATAAATCGCATGAGTTTGAGGTAAGAAAAGCTGTTTCAGAGAAATAGTCCTTCGCTCAAGTATGCTTTTTTTTTTAGTGATGTTACGTGCATTAAAGTTTGTACACACAATCTACAACAAGCTGAGGATATGAAATTTCGTAAAATGAGCAGAGTTGGAACGAATGAAATTCGCGAATGACTTATTAGTGTTGCGAAAATGATCTGTTAGAACTATGTCGGAAGATTTAAAAATTGTTTACGAGATATGTATACAACTATTATATGCATGTTGGCTCGCTTATATCTCACTCTTTTGCAAATATTTTGATTAAAAGATGAAAGAATCCATGCAAAGGAATTTGAGTAAAAAAGCTAAAATTTTTGCAGACAGTGGAGCAGATAAAAGCAGAAAATATCAAGAATGTGGAAGAAATGGAAAAGAAAAACACAACCAAACTGCAAACTATTCTGAAAAGCTTATTTAGTAATAACAGTTTCTTACACTTTTTATCCCAAGTTTGCTTAATAATCTTTTTAGGCTTTGGCTTCTTCTATGATAGTTATATTGTTGCATTTTTTAGAAATATTTGGCTTATTATTACTTATTTTATTAAATAAATAAAGCAAATAAAAAAATATTCATGCATTTCACTGTTACAGGTTCATTGTGTGATGTATACAGTCAGATTTTGAAGCAGTCATCTGAGGATCTCCAGAATGCTTTATCAATCACTTATCCTAATCGTATGCATATTTTTATTCTTTTTTTCACAGTATCATAAATGCATAACTTTGTAAAAGTAGTTGGTTAATTGGGTAATATTTTTGTAAGTCATATTTTGCAGAACTGTTATTAAATTGGTTATAATGTTAATAGTATTATTCATAGCTATGATTTTATCTTGAATTTATTACTTGTGAATATTTAGAAACATCTTAAATAATTAGATGAAAAGAAGATTTAAAGTATTTCTAACATTGATTTGATTGCGTCACTTACTCTGGTTCGCTCTTGATGACAGTTATGGCATGAATTTCAGAATTAGTTCTACCGGCTCTTCGTTTTGTCATTGAGACTACCGAAAAAGCGATTAACGAAGCTGATTCTGAACAATCTGATAATTTATTGCGTACTTTAACTTTTTTGGGACATTATCTTGCTGATGTTTTATTGAATAGTGCTGCCGCGGCTAATGTTGTTTCCATCCAACACTTTCAAAGTATGTTAGCGACTGTTTTTATTATTCTTGCTCTTGGTAATCAATAATAGTAGATTAATTCGCCTTGAATTTCGTAATGTCTTTGTCTGTCCGATTTACAATAAAGAAAAAGGAATGATTTGAGGGAATTGAATTCCGGAAAACTTTATAGATCTTTTTATTTCTATATATTATTCGCTTCTATATTATTTAACTCAAAACAGTTTTTGATCACTACTTGCAGTAGTGCAGGAGCAATGCTGTGTTGTAATAACTGATGCTATTGCTGCTTATTCAACGGCTGGAAATCTAAATTTGAAGTCTGTTAAGGAACATTTCGTGAAATTAAAGGTAGGTTAACAAACTTAAAACTGTTAGTGCTATCATTATTATGACTGTCAACTTATAATCAGCTCGTTGGAAATGATTATGTCGTTTTACAAATAGAGTGAGCTCTTTTAAAAGAGCATTTAACTCATTTTAATTTTATTGTAGTATTTATAGAGTTCATTGGAAAAGCTAGAACAAACGTGTCTCAGTTTGCCAGCTGGTTCGAGTGATGTAACGGCTGAGGTAATCGGCGCTGAGCTTGAGCAAGAGATGAAACGTATGGATGCAGCGATCCAAAAAGCTGTAGAATTGATTGAAGAAATGCAAAAGAAAAATCGAGCTAGTGATTCCGGGATACGGTTGGCGATTTGTTTTTTTATAAAATTCATGTATTATAATGAAGAAGCTGAGAATTTTTTCCATAATTTAATTATCTTGGAGCTTTTTGACTCATTTTACTCAGACACTGATTATTATCATCAAATTCAACATATTTTGTTACAAAAAAGAAGTCTGTGAAATCGATGATCAAATCATTCTGTTCATTTATTTTAATAAATGATAATCAGGAATTCGTGAATATAAATATTATGTTTCAGTTTAAAAGTCAATGAAGGAATTCTGGATTCTTGTAATCAACTGATGGCAGCAATAGTAACGCTGGTATCAAAAAGTCGCGCACTGCAAGAAGAGATTGTTGCTGCTGGTAATGATACTGCTAATCCAAATGAATTTTATAAACGAAATCATCAGTGGACTGAAGGCTTACTTTCTGCAGCAAGAGCGGTTGGAGTTGCAGCAACAGTGCTTGTGTAAGTCACCATTTATTACATAAGTTAGATTAAATTTACTATTGATTGTATTAGAAACTTCTATTTTCTTCCAATATACGATAGAAACCGTATTTTAACTGTAATTAGTGAATTGTTTTTGTCATATTTCACAGTATCAGATTTCTAGATGTAATGATTTTACATGAGCACCTTTCCTTAAGTCAAGATATTCTAGAATTAATTTTAGTAATATTTGTTATGTATAATTTAATGTATTATATTGGTACTTCTCTCATAGCTCATTTGCAGTCAGAAAGCGGATGATGTAGTTTCCTGTCAAGGCAAATTGGAATATTTAATTGTTGCATCACAAGAGATTGCAGCAAGCACTGCGCAGTTGTTTGTTTCATCTCGTGTAAAAGCAGACCGTGAATCACCGCGATTAAAGGAACTTTCTACAGCATCCAGTTCAGTGAATACTTGTACAGCAAATGTTGTTGCTACGGTGAAAAATGCTCAGATTACCTTGAATGAACAGAGTAAGTATCCGTTTCAGTGATGATTGCTTTAATGTGACAATTAGCTCCATCCGAAGTTTTAACGCATAAGCATATGCTATATCACTAATAACATTTCAAGTATCTCGTTTTGTTATCAGTACTTTTACACAATAGAATAGCAAAAAATTATAAAAATTATATTCATCTGGAATAGTAAGCAAATATTCAAATAGGAACATTCCAGAGAAATATCATTTTCAGAATCTTTTTGCGTCTTTTTTTTTTCTTTGATTTAATCTAAAATGAATAAAAAAGTGATATAATTTTATTCTTTTATTTTAGAAAATTAAAATGGATTTTTTAGGAGATCTTGACTTTAGTCATTATACTCTACACGACACAAAAAAAGAAGAAATGGAAAGCCAGGTACGTATTTTGGAGCTAGAAGACAAGTTAATACGCGAACGGGCACATCTTTCGCAGCTTAGAAAGCAGCATTATCAGCTTGCACAAATTGTTGAAAACAATGATAATTCTAAAAAAGAATGAAATTTTGTTAGGGACTGAGATGAAAGATTCAAAAATTTGCAATCGTTATCGCAAATTTAAATTTTATTTCTTTAAAATTCAAATGGACATTCATGCTTTTTGATTCTTTCTCATGTTCTTATATAAAACTATGGTATTTTTGAAATTTTTGTGATGGTAAGCTAAACATCGGTATCATTTTGTTATATTTTCTTCTTAATCAGACCAGATTTCATAATATCTCCGTTGTTAAACTATCTGATGATATTTTATCTGTTAGCTCTTCTGCAACAGAAGAGATCGCTTCTCCTACACTCAGAAAAGTTCTGTATTGCTAAGCATGCCAGTGAAGATGCTTTATTGTATATTATCTTTATAATTATTCTTTCAGTTTATGAATTGAAAACTTGAGCTTCATGTAAAATTCATTACCGATTACAATCAATGCGATTTGTCATGTTGAAATTGTTGAGTTTTATAGTCTTATCTTTAATAATTTGATTAAATTAGTATGGTTTTTTAATATTGTTTTGATTATTAACATTTCATCTGTCGATATTTTATTCATTTTGTGCATCCGCTTTCTCTGATTTACTCTTTAATGTGCATTGCATATACCTTGATCGATGATAATAATTCGTCATTGGATATAATTTCTTGAAATTAAAATTTTTTTCTCAACTTTGAACTAATAATTGATCTAACTCGATTTGATCACATATTTTAACAATCGAGATATATTTATAATTTGCAACTCTTTTTATTATTGAAAAATTCAACTTTATTTTTGTTGTGTTTTGTGAAAACCATATTGATATATTATTTTTCATCCATTTATGTATTTTTATTGTTTATATAAAAATTTTCCAGTAATATCAGTCAAATCTTAAATTTCTTTTATTTGTAATTCAAAATAAATTATTCAGTTGATATAGTTGTGCTATCTTGTTATTCTATACATATCAAATTGTTGCAAAAAATGAAGCACTATTTGCAAAACATTACTTTTATAAAAAATCTGGAATCGTCATTCTTTGATGTTTTCTTCTCTGCATAAACCATACGAAAGATATTTAGAATCGGCGGATTAATAAGAATATTTCGCTTATATCCTTCATTATGCGATATTCTTAAAAAAAAAAAAAAAAAAAAGGGAAATTTTCATTCTTACTTCCGGATTAACTTTCGAAACTATATTTATGAATATTTCGGACTAAGTTATCAAAGGAGAAATTAAATTGGATTTATTGTATGAGATTATGGAAGACAATAGGTGGTGGTATGAAGTTTTTTTTTTGCCACATAAGTTAAATACACAAAATCAAATTTTCCTAACTCTAATTAGTGCTATGAAATTTGTGAAATAAAAGTCTTGTTATTTTCTTTTTTCACTTAGATCATCAGCATCATTTATATGAAATGTAATGAAGGAAATTGTTAGCTAAGAGCTTAATTCATCATTTTCAGCTCGGAATTCAAGTTGGAGTGAGAAAATAATGGATAATGTAAATGAATATGAGAATAGTGAACAGCAACCATTATTAAGTAACGAAAGATCAACTATTACTCCAAATTATGAAGGTACTGAAACTCAAGTTGTATCTGTTACACCGGAAGAATATATTAGCCATGAAGAAGAACAACATACTGTACCACAAATACAACAAGCAATTTCCGGAGAATCAAGCGATACAGTAAGACATGCTGGTCCAATCGTTACATGTCGTGTATGCTCAGCTACTTTTGTTATCGAAAATAAGGTAAAGAAGTTCTTTTTTTTTCCTTTTTTTCAAAATTTCTCAGGAATTTTTTTTTAAATTGTTCATTAGATTATATATTAGCATTGCTTATTGTATGATTATTTTGATAAATGAAGCAATTTGATAATTCTCAATTGAATTTTAATCATATTTTGTGGTATGCTTAATTATTACATGATATGCTTATATTTATTCTTTATGAAGCAGTTTTTTTTCTTTTTTTTTTTCGAGTATTTTCTTTTTCATTTTTGACTTTTTAGTGTTTTAGGTGGTTTAGATAAGTGGTCTATTTGTTGGTTTTTAACTTTGCAGAAGTTGCCTTATTTTGTTGTTTTGGTTAATTTTTGTAGTGTTTTTTTTTTTGTTTCTGTTATTTGGTACGATTTTTTGTTATTTTCAGTTTTTTTTCTTTTTTTTTTTCAGACTTCGCAACATGTAGTAAAATGTAATCAGTGTAATGAAGCAACACCAATTCGTCCTGCTCCACCTGGTAAAAAATATGTACGTTGCCCGTGCAACTGTCTTTTACTCTGTAAAGCTTCTTCAAATCGTATCGCATGTCCTCGTGTCAATTGCAAACGTGTTATCACGTTAGGTGGTAGTGCACCTGTTGGTACCGCAGTTAGGTATGTATTTAATTAATTCCAACATTTTCGAAATAAGTTATGAACAGTTCATCTTTTATTTTTTCTTTTTTTTTTTTTTAAAGAAAATAATAAAATCAACTTCTCGATGCATTAATCAGTGATCAACTTTGTTGATGTACTTTTATGAATACCCGTGCTTAATAAAATTATGCATTTTACAGAGCTCCAACTGGAACATGCCGAGTTCTGTGTGCTCATTGTCAAGAAATGTTCATGTTCAATACACTCAATCTTACCGTTGCGAAATGTCCGCATTGTCAAAAAATGTTAGTTTACTTTTTAAGGAATAAAATCTTTCACTTTTAAAAGAGAACAGTTTAAAAGTTTCATCAACTAATTTTAGTTTTACTTTTCTTTTTTTTTTTTTTTCCAGTCGTAAGATCGCTAATAAAAGACATATGTTGAACATTATCGCGAGTAGAATAAAGAATTGAATTGAGAAGTACATATCATCTCTAGTAAAAGAGGAGCTAGAAATTTATGATTTTGTTATTTGAATGTTAACTTGAACTTGTTAATTATAGTAAGCATAAAAAGAATAATGTTGTAGTTCGTCGGTGGGTCGTGAATATGCTCGTAACAGAGCAATCTTTTTCATCATTTGCTCCATCCTGTTCTCAGCAGGTGCAATTGGTTTAATGGTGAGTATCTTTGTTGTTCCTCTGAATTCTTCTCTCCTAATAACTTGAGATAATATTCATATGATATCAAAAAAATTCAATAATGAATTTTGTCTTTCAAATGACTTATTTTCCCTATCTTTTCAGCCTCTTTTTCTTTGTATTAAACCCATAAAATTAATGCATTTCTCACTCATCAATAGTATAATGCATGAAATATGGACAAACATTGCCAAATTATTTTAAATAAACACTCTTACTTTAAACAACTATTGATTTAATTAAGATACATAAAATATAACAGCTTGTCCTTGAGATCAATTTTATCAATTTTTTTATTAATGGTTTCTTTTTAGATAGCTACATGGCATTCGGCGCAATCTGCACCTTTCATCTATGTTGCCTGGGTGTTTGTCATTGCTACTGCATTATTTTTATTCTTCCGTTTTGTATATTTTATAAATCTAAAAACAAGCACAGTTATTTCTCCTTTGTGATTCTTGCATTGCAAGAAAAATATGATTCCAATTGGGCTCCGAATGGTTTTCCTTGCCTTAACTGTTTTATTTTCAATTTCTGCTTCATCTGTTATTGCTTTTTTGGAAATTCATATCTTGCTTTCCAGTCTTTTTTTTCTTTTTCAATTTTCAAATTGTATAAAAAACAAAAATTATGCATATATATTTTCATCTTATATGAAGTCATTGTAAAAACTTATTTTTTCTTTTGAATAATCCAAATATTGTATAAAAATGTAATGAAATATTCTATTTTTCAATCTTGATGATAAGCTTATTTCTAAGGAGAAACTTATCATTATTGATGCAGTGAACTTTTGATTAAACTATTTAAAGAATGAATTTCATTACAATCGATTTTACGAAAAAATTACCGCATTTATATTGCTTGCAAATGAATCATATTACTTTTTCTCATTCTTTATTATTATGAATATATTAAAAATGAATTTTTATGTGATAAAAATGTCTAATATTTCAGGATTTCGATCACTTTTTATTCCAGATATGTTTCCAAGATTAAAAGATGTCTTGAATTTGTTTAGGATAATAATTTTTAAGCTTCTGTTGTTCTGAAACAACGATAATTTTCAAACAACGACAGTGTCATCATTTCTCGTATATTATTTCTTTTGTAATCTTTACAAAATATAGAATAACTTAGTAAATTATTGTCATCAAACATTCATTAATTGTTTCTATAAAGACTCAAGCTTTTCAGTAATTTTATTTTTCAAAAATAAATTTTTCAACTATCAAGTTTGTTTTACTAAAATATTGAAATATTTGTGCTCTATTGCAGGGAATTAGTATCTATCTTCGTTTCGTACTGGCAGAGATGCTTTTTTTTTCTTTTGCAGCATTTTTGTTGATAGTGGAAGTTTGTAACTTTGTTTTAAATCGTCATTTTAGATTAATTCTTCTGATATTTCTTCCTGATTGATTAATTCTCCCAATGTCCTTTTTTTTCTTTTTTTTTTTTCTTGTAATTTTTAGTTTATTAAATTAACTATAATAGATCATATTTCTAGCAATCTTTCATCGTACTTTATTTGTTTCTTTTTATCTCCTGCATAGCTTAGATTGTACAACAAATGTTACAGTTATTTTTCTATTACTCAAATAAATAGATATATTTAAAAGATGATATTAATTTCTACCAACAAATGGCGTAAAATCGTGAATTTTATATTTCAAACTAACAACCGCTTGGTTGAATTGAAAAAGAAATACATATATAATGAATGTTTCAAAGATCAAATTGCCAAGAATAATGTAATCATGTTTGAGAAATTAAATTTTTACACATTAACTGCTTAATTCAGCTGTCAATTTTCAAAATATTACGTAATATTTTGCAGTGAATTTTTGAAATTGAATGAATTTTGAAATGTTGTCTTTTGGATTAATAAGATTACAAAATAATAAAGAAGATTTAGGTTTGCTAAATTGAATTAGTTAAAAGGAAGGCTTATTCGAAGTATTTTTTTTTCTTTTTCAGTTTCGTTCATAATTCAATTTTATATTGATGAACAATCGTTTATCAATTTTATCATTGTATAAACGAATTCTACGAAAAGCAGATAGTTTCGTATATACGGATAAGGAATATTTTTGCGAACGGGTTTATCGAGAATTTTTTTACAATAAAAAAGCTACCGGTAAAAAGGCAGAACGACTTCTACAGGTTTCGAATTTCTTGCATTTTCAATAATTAGAAGATTTTTATTGTTAATTATTGTTCGTTAGCTATATTATTCTAAAAATTATCCAAATTGATTAAAATTCATATCCAGATTCAAAATACATGTATTTTTGTAACAAGAGCAAATCCTTTTATTTTTATAGAATTATTAAAAATGTTTAGAAAAAGGGACATTAATCTTCGTTTTAAATAATTTAAAAACGTTAACCTTTCTTAAAAATAATTTGGAAAATAAACGAAGAATTAAGGAGATTGTTGCTTTCTAGTAAACCTGACTTTTATCCTCTATTTTGAGAGCGTTATCTTTGTTTTAAATAATTTAAAAGCTTTAAATATTAATCAACTTTAAATGATTTCCAAATGCGAATCTATAGGAAATTTTGCATAAAATTATTGGTAAAAATCAACTTTTTTTTTTATCACAATTCTAATTTAATCTCGACATCAAATGCTTTACTAACGGAATATTTTGGTTTTAGATCATGAAGCTATGTTTAAATCCATAAGTATATTTAAATCCTTAAGTTATTAATGAAATATTTGCTAATAGCTTCTCCTTTAGACTAATAAAAAAATTTACCATTGTCACAGTTTTTGTTTATACTTTTCCTAAAAGGAAAAAAAAAAACTAAAATTTTCTTTTTCTGAAGGGCTTTGTTAATATGTATTTTAAAAATATTTCACATGAAAAACTCGACATGAAATGGCTATCGAAGTTTTTATTCATTTATTTCAGAAAGCTGAACAATTGCTGAAATCGGATCGATTTTGTTGATCACTGTAAATAATTATGGTTTGCATATTGGGAATTGAAAGCAGTGCTAATAAAGTTGGTGTTGGGATTGTTCGTGATGGTGAGGTATCTATCCTTATATATTATTATTAGCATATTAAAATATCTGTAGAAGATTTCAGTTGTGTTTAATTTTTATGATTTTATTGATTATGTAATATGTATTTATTCGTAGGTGTTGTCAAATCCTCGGGCTACTTATCATGCTCCACTTGGCCAAGGATTTCGACCTCCTGAAACAGCAGCACATCATAGGCAAAATGTTGTTCGCATTGTAATTGATGCTTTACAACAAGCTAATATCAAAGTAAGTATTATAATACAAGGATGTTTTATTGTATTAATATTTATTAAACATCACATGTCATTTTTGTATTTTATTTTATCATCACTATTTTATTTTGTTGATTATTATAACACAAAAACTTCGAAAGCTGTATTGTTATGTAATTAGTTTTTGTTGGTCTGATAAATTTGGTAATCGAAATTTTTAATTAATGTTAACGTCAATTATTAGTTAATGTTACTTTTAGTTAACAGTTAATGAAAGGCCTAATAGGTGATTCTATGCACCGATTGTATTGAATTTGGAAATAATGTGGCACATTTTTTTATATATTAAGTGTGATAATAATTAGTATTAATTAATTTATGACATTGAGATTTTTTTCAGAATCCACAAAATGAAATTGATGGAATTGCTTACACAAAAGGACCTGGAATGGGTGCTCCATTACAAGTTGGTGCAATAGTAGCACGTACATTATCACAGTTATGGTCGATTCCGCTTTATCCAGTGAATCATTGTATTGGCCATATTGAAATGGGACGTCTAATAACGAAAGCCGAAAATCCAGTGGTACTATATGTTAGTGGAGGCAATACTCAGGTATATTAAGTTACGGTATTTTTTTCCCCCTTCAGTTTTGAATTGATGAGAATGACAATATTATTTTTTTCGGTTGTTCTCTTTCAGGTCATCAGTTATTCTAATCAACGCTATAGGATATTTGGTGAAACGTTAGATATTGCTGTTGGTAATTGCCTGGATAGGTATGCTTTATTTACGTCTTTTTTTCATATCAATTAAATTTATTTTGAAAGATTCAATTCATGTTAATTTCTAAATATATTTTTTATTTGCGATAAATTTTGAGAAGCTACATAACATCAGGTTATGTTTCTTTAGATTTGCTCGATTGGTGGATCTTCCAAATGATCCATTCCCAGCATACAATTTAGAACAGCTTGCATTGAAAGGAAAAAAGCTTATTGCTTTACCATATACAGTAAAAGGCATGGATTTATCGCTTTCTGGGATACTTTCCTATGTTGAACATAAAGGTTTGCAAATGATTCGAACTGGTGAATGTACTGCAGCTGATCTTTGTTTCTCTTTGCAGGTTAGTGAGATTATATGTAGGTTCGATTATCGAAATTTCATTTATTTTTACTAAAACTTTTCTCGAACGGTAATAAAATCACTTCATTTTAAAACTCATTAATTTTTTAAGAAATTAATTTTTAAAGAAAAATTTGACATTCATTTTGTATTCTTTTTTTAAAAATACTTCTTTTATGGACTATCTGAAATTCTTTCTCAGGAAACAATATTCGCTATGCTAGTGGAAATCACAGAAAGAGCAATGGCACATTGTAATAGTAGCGAAGTATTAATCGTAGGTGGTGTTGGTTCCAATAAGCGTCTCCAAGCGATGATGTCAATTATGGCCGAACAACGGTAAATAATTGATTGATAATGATACGGTAAAATATACATTTTAGATGGAATGATTGCACGGGATTGTAGAAATGAAATGCAGGAAGTCAAAAAATGACTTTGGAATGAAATATGAGAGCAGGAAAGTTTGACTTTAATCTTTTTTAGAGGTGCGAAATTGTTTGCGACAGATGAAAGATTCTGTATTGATAATGGTGCGATGATTGCTCAAGTTGGCTGGCATATGGCAAATGCTAAAATGATAATTGATCTAGAGGAGTGTAGTACTACTCAACGTTTTCGTACTGATCAAGTCCATGTCGTCTGGCGCGAATAGTGGGATTGTAAATGGATTACCAATAATTTTTCCATCTTAGCAATTAAATATGTTTATTGATATGACGCTTGAATTCAATTTTTTTATTTAAATCATCTTTCAGAAAAAAATTTTCTTGCAACATGATTTACATAAATTCTCTGTTTACTAATTACATTATTGTTAAAATTTAAATGATCGGAATTGAACCTTAATTTGTTGAAATTTCCATCTAGTTTTTCTTCAGAATGGAATGATCAAATTTGTTAAGTGAGATTGCAGTTGAATTAATTGTTAATAATTCTCTTATAATCTGATTTTCCCATTTCTATTTTGGCTGATTAATTTCTGAAGACATTTGAAACGAATCATTCTAATGCATCTTCCATATCTTCATTTTTTTTTTTTTTTTTCATATTAAAATAATGCGATTCCGAAATATTACGTTATTTACATAGATTTTTCGCTTTTTCTAGAATTAATGCAAATTTGGCTTTAAATTCGATTTAATTATTGTGCTGTTAATATATATATATACAGTTGAATCGCGCTATTTTTGCTATTATTTAGTAGAAACAAATTCTGCATTGTGTTTCTCTTCATTTGATTATAACTGAATGGTTGATTCTGTGCTCTTTAATTCTGCGAATAATTCTATTTCTGATATTTCTTTACTTTCACTCCTTAATAGTGAGTATTATATATCTGTTTAACCTGAAAAAATAATCATTCTGATATTTGGAATAATTATTATCTTCGATTCGTAAATCATTAAAATACAATTACAATTTCGTAAAATATATTTATCATTTTTGTGAAAGCAGTTGAAATGAAAATATTAGTTTCTATTGGATAAGCTAAAAATTATTATTAGATATTTCGAAATAATCTTACTAATTAGTTTAATGATATCTTTTCTAGTTGTCGAATAGATTTCATTGATTTATTTCTTATTTTTTACGAAATATTCCAAAAATTATTGATTGTAAATCTATCATTTCTACACATTTTTTTTTTTCTAGATACTTATTAGTTTCTTCTTCTTGAAATAAAAGAATTAGAATAAATGCAAGTGATTCTTTTCTCCAATTATGTTAACATTGTTTTTTGTCATTCACAAATTTAATTAATTATGTCAATTCTTCTTATAGTCTCATTATTTTGCCTCAATATTGGCTCAGAAAATTATTCTTATCACATTTGCGAACATATTTTTAGTTCAGTCATGTGCAAAAGCAGCTGAACGATACTATTTTTGGATGTTTGTTCTTCTTATCGTTCCAGCTATTATCAATTGTTTTTCATTAGCTATATCATTTATCACCATTGTTCATGTTCGTCGATTAAAAAGTGTTACGGAAGCGATCACCAGCAGGTAATTTTGTTATTTAATCTTCAACTCATTTGAAATTTATGAAATTTTGCATTTTTTTACTAACTTTTTCAAATTTATTTTCATTTGCTTACTTGCTTTTTTTTTTTTTTTCATCTTGATATGTGACCAAGTTTACATAACGATTTCTATGATAGTTTCTCGATTGTTTATTTGGATTGTTTTGAATTGTTATTTTCGATTATTGTTTGAATTGTTTTGAATTAGCTTTAAAATATCTATTGAATTGTTTTTTTTTCAAAAATTAAATTTTATTACTTTTACTGGAAAATTCAACATTTTTTAAACCATGAGAAATTTGCGATAAAAAATTTGAAATTGAATTGAATTATTAAAATATGATAAGTATTGATTGTGATGAAAGATTAATTTTCAAAAATATTTTAAAAATTCACAATTCTTGCTTTATAGTATTCATTGGTTGGCAAGAACGGCGGATCGAGTTGGATTAGGTATTAGTGCGCATAATGCATTAATGGAATATGCAAAGAAGAAAAATTTAATCAAATTAATTCCAAACATCGAATATAGGAATAACAATTTGAATTTTCGTAAACTTCGTAATACCGATGAACAATTATTGATTTGAGCAGAGTGAACTGAATGATTTGATATGATAAATTTTGCTATATGTGAATTCATTTTTAAATTTTTTGCATTTTCATTTGTTCATTTATATTATTAAAATAATGCTTTTTAGATGTGATAATAGAAGAGGAAGGAAAATATGCGAAATTTATTTTTTTTATTCATCTAATTTTTTGTTCTTCCTTACCTTCCCCTTTTTTCATTTCTTATATTTGCACCTAAAAAGTTTTTTTTTCAATATTTAAATCTCCATCCATTTTTAATTTAATTTTTTTTTTTTTTTTTATACAACGAAGAATAAAATATGCTTCGTTATTTTTAGAATATGTTATTTAATAATAAAAAGTAACATCATTTTTTATTAATTATTTGTTTTTTTTTTTCGTTTTTATGCATACTTTTTTTCTTGGAAAATTTTGAAAAATTCTTCCAATAAATAATAAATCAGTTATCATTTCTTAATTAATTTCTAATTGATAACCAAAATATTCATTATTAATTAATTTGGTTTTAAAAGCGGGTTTGTTTTTTTTCGAGTAAAATCAAATATAAAATTGATATATTAATAATGTTCCAAAAAGGAAGCTTAATTTATTTCATTCAATTTTTCGATGAAAAAAGGAGCAAAATAAATAAACGCGTACAGTATTTCGAAAATATTGATTATGAACTAAATTCGGTCTTAAAAAGAATTTTTTTGAGTTTGCTTTTCTCGAATAAAATCAAATAGCAATTGTCACTGTTTTGTTAAGTGTATTTTCATATGCATATGTTCTAATTTTGTTAATATATACATATTTTTTCCCCAGCATTTTTTCCACATTTGAATTTCTAAATACAAAAAAAATAAAACTTGAAAATTATGCTTTTTTTTTCACTTCGTATATCTTACTTATTTACGTCAACATGTTGAAAATTAAACTTAGCATCAGTGTTGACGTTTCATTGTTGTTAGCAAATTGGTGCATTGTAATTAATAATTATTCATGCCATTTAAATAATTATATTAATTAGCTGTTAATTATATCAAAATTTTAGTTACAAAGAAGAAAAACAAGTGTAATTCAATTGACAATTATTTTCAAGAACATTATTATAGTGTACGGTATTGTTAATATTATATAATTATTAAATAAAGCGATTATTATTGAAAAAAAATTTTTTTTTTATATAATATTATAACTAGTTATAATAGTATGATATCGTAATATAATTCTTCAGATTTTAAAATGATTAACAAAGCGAATTTTTTCAGAATTTAAAAAATTTCATTCTGTTCTTTGTTTTTCTCATCTATTCATTTTCATGGCTATTTATTAAAATTGAACTTTTCTATAGAGAATTGAAAATTTCACATAATTTATAAAATAATTGAGATCTTCTAAGCCAAACCACATTATATACTAAATGACGGTATCAAAAAAAAAAAAAAAGAAAAGAAAAAGGGAGATTTTGCTTTAGCTTGATATTTTAAATTATTTAAGCCTTAGATTGCTTTTAATTTTATGCGAATAAGTATTTTGAGGAATGTGTATAAATAAAAATGTAAATATTCTTTGTTACTGATCTTAAATCTCCGAAAGTTCTTCATCGATTGAAGAGAAAAAAAATTTTTGAAACAAGACTGCATTCGAATAGGCGCATGTTTTTATGTAGACAATCTATTTTTAATATTTTCATATCGTAACTAAAATTGATATTTATATTAATAAGTTATAACAATAAAATTATCTTACTTTAGATGGTATTTAATCGGAAGAAAGTTGAAGGTTTTAATGAACTGAATACAATATTGAATGAGCACAAAGATCGTATCATTATTTTATTCACTGGCTCGAAAAATGATGGCAAAAATTGGTGCCCAGATTGTGTCCAAGGTTTCTTTTCTTTTCATTCGTTTTTTTTTTTATAATATCAGATATTTGTATTAGATCAACAACTTTTTTCTGTTTAAAAACTTGAATTTTAATTGAATGCTTATTTTAGCGGAACCAATAATTGAAAAAGTCATTGAGAAAATTGTATCTTCTGATGATACGGATCTTACATTTATCGAATGTGGTGTAGGACAGCGGACAGAGCAAGTTTATTTCTTTATTCAAAACAATTTTCATATTTGTGGAAAAATTCTAGATCTTTCAAATTTTTTCTATAACTATATGCTCATCCGAATGAAATATTTTAATTATCCGACATTTAATATGATTATCGTCTTCAATTATGGCAATTTTAGCTGGAAAGATCAAAAAAATGCATTTCGAACTGATGAAAGATTTAAATTGAAAGAAATTCCCACATTAATGGATTACAACAATAAGGTTTAACCTCTTTTTTCTTTTTTTTTTTTTTAAGGACATGTGAATAGATAAGATTGATTTTCAAACCTTACTAAATAAGATTAATTCTCATAAAACAATATCTTTGCTATTAATATCTTTTCTAAAATAAAATTTTAATTCAAATATTTAGAAAAAAATAAAACATTTTTATCACTCCTAAATGAAAGTTAAAATAAAATTCTAATATCAAATATTTTACCATATATGTATTCATATAACTATTATCTACTTTATATATTTTGTATATATTTTTTAATTTTTTCCATTCAGGCGAAGAAGTTATCTGGTGAACAATGTGCTAATGAGCTGTTGGTGGAAGAACTATTCCTTGAAGATTAATTAATTAATGTTATTATTTATGTATAAAATTGTTGCAGTCCTTAATATTTAACTTCATTAGACTTATGCATATGAATTTTAAATTTTATAGCACTGTGAAAACTTGTTATCATTATTTCTTTACCACTTATTGTTTATTATTTTTTTAATTAATAAATTTTCATCAATTCATCTTTCAGCTAAAAAGAACAATCCACTATATATTTTTCATTTAACATTGAAAATTGAATGCCTGTAAACGAAGCAAACTTCATTTTCTCAATTTTTATTACTTTTAGTTTTTTGGTCATTCATTAAAAATTGTTTCACATCAACCATCAGTTTTAAATCAGTAATTTCATCACCACACATTGGACAATTTTCGTTTTCATCCTTCAGCCTGAAATTTAAGCAAATATCAATATGATTTAATATTTTTCCTATTCTTATTGGGGAGAAGAAATGGCAACTTCTTATGAGTTTTTTTTTTTCCTTTTTTAAATCAGTGCAATTTAACCATAAATAAAGATATTATACCTGGCATTATTACAAAGCAAATAGATCGAAATAATTTAAAGTGGAAACTTTTAGTGGATATTCCGAAAGAAGATGAACAAATTAGATTTATTGTGACATTTATGGTAAATCGTGTTACTGCTGAATTTGTAGAGATGGACAATATCTATGGATAGGTCATGAAATTACTGTTGATTAAATGTTCATGAAATGACGAAACTGATTTATAATTGTGGCATGAAATAAAAAAAAAAAAAAAAAAAAAAAGAATCAAAGATGGCAATGGAAAAAGAAAGCTAAAATATAAAGATAAAAAAGAATTTTCTAAAGATCATTCTAGTATTTTAACGAATATGAAGATTTCGATTAGAATTCATCCAATAATCTAATGTTTCATTAGAAATAGTAAAAACCGTGAATGGTAAGAAACAAATGCATAACTGTGTCTCAAACTAGCATTGAAAGCACTTCATCAAAAATTGGTCTTATTATTTGATTCTTAGTCAGCTCCAAAATTCATGGTCTAAAAAATATTTTTGGACGATAAAAGAAGAAATAATGTTCCAAATATTTTACAATTTTTTTGCTTCTCACAGATCCTTTAATTCGAATAAGCACGATAAAGGGAGATTATACAGATAATTTCAAAAGCAAACCGTAAGCAAAATTTGTAACGTCAAAAAAATCTATTTCGTTCAAAGGTATTTAAATGGAAAGTAAATCCTCGAAACGATAAAGTCAAATGATTTTTAATTATCTCACTATTTCAAAATGTCTAGTAGAAATAAAAACTTTTATTTATTAATCTATATTTTTTGCAATGTGACTCACAGATAATTTATATTGCTCGTAATTTGAATTCATAAAAAATTTTGGCCTCACAAATAAATTTTGAGAGTTAATTGAGGCATTTTCTTGGAATCAAAATGTAATATCAGGCAATTGTTATTAATTTTTTTAGTTTTGATATAAAATAAGAAAAATCCACCCGGTAAAAAAATTCTATGATCACCTTTTTAATTCGGAATAAAAACCAGGAAAGCCACATGATGGACATATTGCAAAATCATTCGCAACCAAATGTAAACCCTGCAAAATACAAACACTGTGAGATTTTTATACAAAATAGGAAATTCAGACAAAATTTGTAATTTTTGGACATATTTTTTAGAAATTATCAAAGTAAGATTTCTACCGTAACAATGCAGTAAGGAATCAAATTTTTGCATGATGTGCAAACAAGTATCGATTCTTCCGTTGGATTATCACAGTAAGGGCAACATGTTTTAGGTTCTTCTGGATCTGGTAATTTATCTGATTTTCTGAAATTAAAAAACATAAGTGCTCATGTGGGTTAATATGATGTTCCTGTAATTTGAAATGTAGCGCTATCCATAGGTAAACATAGAAACGTTACTTTGGAAAAGAAAAATTACTGCATTAAAACTATTATGTAAAACTTTGTTTCCTTAAAGTACTCTTTCTAGTTATAATTTCAAGTATTCAATTTGTCTATAATCTGTCGATCGATTGATTACTTTACTTACTGTATCCAATTATTAGTCTATTTCATTTTATATTTTATTTATTCCTTTTCTCGCTTCATAACCTAAATTTTTGCTTTTTTTTTCAAGCTAAACAAAATTACCTTACAATAGCTTCAATTTTCTTACGGTATTTAGCGTCAATACTTTTCCGATTACAATCTTTTAAGAGCTCTACAGCAAATTTGAATGCCGATTGTTTAAGACCTGCTTTACTACATTCAATAACACTAGTTGTGAGAATTGGTACAATATCTGGAAAACATAAAACTTCGCGAGTAATAGTTATTTGCCATCTCTGTGTTAATTCTTCCTTTTTTTGGAATAAAATAATTTTAACCGAGAAAATATCTAGGAAAACAAAGTTATGAGGCAAGTAAGAAGATTAAAGAAAGTTTTTTTTAGCTGCCATTATATAATTACAGATAACTTGTTATGAATCAATTTCGTTATTATATAATTTCAAAAAAACTTTGTCAAAATGGTAATAGTTCCATATCTACTAGTTTTTTTTTTCAATAATATATCAACATTACTTTATTTTTTTCAAATTTAGAAATAATAATGAAGTACTAACGTGCTGGAAAATGACTGATATTATTGGCCACTCTTATTAACATACGTGCAGCTTTCATATGTTCACCACGTTTCACCAAACTCTATTTAAAAAACTATTTTAGTATAATGTTCCTTTATAAAAAATTTGAAATTCATAAAAATAACTTGAAAAAAGCAAAGTGTTGAAAAGAAAGCAAAGGAAAGAGATTAAGTTTCCATCTTTTGTTCTCTGCAAATTCAATTTTTTGTTTTCAAATCATGTATTAAGAATCCTAAAGATCGTTTTGAATTCTTGAATACTATAGCCTATTGAATAATAACAATAATATATAATCGAAACTTCAAAATGAAATAAATTATAGTTAAAAACAAAAAACCATCAAAGTTCACCTTGATTATGAGATAACTATGCAGTAACATAAGGTTATTTTGCACCTCGAATGGCACCTTAATTCCTTCATTCTGTAACTCTTGATACATTCCAAACAATAGCTTATGTGCAATTCGATATGAACCATTTGTTTGCTCTTCGATAGCTATCACAATTGCTATTTTCGCTGCTTCGCGGTACATTTTCATTGAAATGTAATATTTGAAGAGGAATTTTGGATTCTAAAAATTCATATATACAAATATACAATTTTTCTATATCTCAAGAAATTCTAAAGAGATCTCAAAATATTGATAAACAACATTAAATCTTCAGATTTTTCTCATAAATCAATATATAAATGTGATAAAGCTTCGACATGATTTTCGCAGTCGAGAATAAATATTTTGCATTTATTTTTCATTCATGCATTTATAATCATAACTGAAATATCAACATTATTGTAAGTTAACTTTCGAAAATAACTACGCCTAATAGTAAGATTTAATCAACTACATCGCCATCGAGAAAAATTAAAAGAGTGAGAAGTAAGATACAGGAATTTTAAACATACCTTAGGAATGCCATCAGTTTCACCGAGTAAATAGTCAATCATACGGGAACTTAGGTTAGGTTCTCGTGCTTCTACTACACACGCTATAGCAGTTTTCATTGCCTGTGAATCTTCACCATTTGTAAATAAATAATCTAATGCCTGAAATCATTCAAATATAAATGAAATACTTGCTAGAAATCAATGCTTATTTTTAACAATTGGTCATAATTCTTTTATCAAAAACGTCAATTTATGTTAGAAAATTTGATTACGACTATTTTAAAAGTCAAGGGTTAGAATGCTTTATAAATTAGACTTGGTCTACTTCATACACAAACAAAGTGCTTGACAATTATAACATAAATTTTTCTCTAATTCATATAAAATAAACTCTGATATATTTATCATTTTTATCATATCTGTCAAAATTATTGATCGTTCTGTTGCAGTATGTGAATATTATTCAAACAACAGAGTGAGAGACAGAATGAGTCGGGAAAACGATCGAAAGGAAAAAGAGGGAAGAATATTAATAGAAATTTAAGCTTTGAATATTTATAAAAATTAAAGAAACAAATTTTTCGCTTTTATCAATTGATCGTATAGAGATAGAAAATTGTAATTCTTTTTTCTAGTATTATGAAGGGAAAAATAGGTTTAAAACCTTGGAATACTGCCGAGCTTTGTAGTAAAAAAATCCAGCTTTCTGAGAATTCATATTGTTGGCATAATAATCAGCCAATTGCAAAAACATATCTACCGTCCCATCATCTTCAATAGCATCAGCAAAAACATCCATTTTTTCTTCTGTTTCTGCTAGATGAAATGCTTCCTAAAATAGAAATAACCAGAGCATAGATTAAACGGTTTAGTGACTGGTCTGTGAAGTCTCATTTTTGAAAATCTCAAATGGCAAATTTCACTTGGTTACAATTTCTACTATTTTCAATATATATATATATATATATATAAACAACACTAGATGCTATTTAGTTGTTACTTATACACTATTTAGAATAGTGATTCCTCTAGTGAATTAAATTTTTTGGAATTAATTTCGATGAATAATTTCAAGATTTCACATTTTCAAACATCATTTTCTGGATAAAAAAATTTTAAGCGTTCACCTGTTGACATTGAGAAAGCACCAGAAACTGGATAGCTGAATCGTGGTCTCCACGTTTAATAAAAAATCTGAAAAAGAATAAATCGGAAACTACTAGAGCAATATAGAAACTGTAATTGCGGAAATATTCAATGAACATGGTTATCATGAAATTTGCATTTGTATCAAACAATCTTAAAGCCTGAATGGAAAAAAAAAAAAAAAGAAAAATATAAAAGGAATTCACTTTGCTACAAGTTTTGCTCCTTCAACGCTTCTGCTTTCCCGTACAATAGAGACTGCTTCTTCAGGCTTATTTAAATGCTCTAACAGAAGTCTTACTAAGTTATCATAATCTCTTGCATTTTTATACGCCTGAAATTTATTTAACTGATATGACGTTAAATATCAATGTAACCAAATATAATTTTTATGCAGATCTTTTCATAATTTAAACGGAATTTTAAAAGAAATTTTTGCAAAATAGGAAAATGTTGAAACATTACTATCGCAGCCTGCTTGTATTTTTCCTCTCCTTCCATAACTCTGCCATATGCTGAATGAATTTTTGGCGAATGAACCTTGGGTAAAAGACTCCCCACTTTAGTCCTATAAGAAATTATGGAGATGATAGATTTTCAAAAAAATCTTTAATTTTAATATAAAAATAGATAAACGGAGAGAAATTTAAAATAAGTTTCGAACAAAACAAAATAGGAAAGAGATAAAAATTAAATTACAACAGAATTACCAATTTTTTGCTTTCAGCGAAACTACAGCAGCTCGATCATAAAAATGTCCAAGTTCATATAAATAAGCTGCATCAGTGTATTGCTGCAAAATTAAAATCACCATTTTTAAATTTTTTTGGCAATACAAAAATGAAATTCTTTTCTTCTTTCTGGCATTTTCATCCTGCAAAACGATCATTACAAACAAACTTTCAACTGTTCCAGCATTATCGCACAATCGCGCTTGACAGCTCGTCCTTCTAAACTTGCAGCAATTTCAATTCCTCTATAAAAACAAATTTAATTATTTTGAATAAATGAATTAATATATATTAATGTGTGTATCTTGAACCAAACTAAAATCAAATACATTTGCATTTCTTAGTTATGCAAATGGATGAAACAGAATATACAGAAGAATAAACATGGATAATAATCAGAAAAGACAAAAAATCGGTTTAAGTAGTACTTACTTTCGGATATCTCCTAAACGAACACACATTCGAGCAATACCGGAGTTACAAATTCCATTATGTTCCAAAAGCTTCAATTTATATTTAAAACCAAAGGCTCAAAATGCATCAAAAGAGAATAAAAGATGGAATAAAAACCAAGCAATTATTTAGATTTTCATAACAGAGAATGATAAAAGTAGCAGAAACATAGCATGCGCAAAAGAAACCTGTTCATCATTTCCGTCCGGATTTTCAATCAAACCGTTTTCGTATTGCGTCAGTGCTTGGCTATAATTTCCCCTGGAAAATGAGGAAAAATCTTTATATTCAAAAACATTTGTGACCTAAAAATTGAAACATCTATTTACAGCCCATGTACTTCAATTTTTTTTGTCATATCAAATGTAGAATAGACAATGATGCGACGTTCAAAGCATAAAACTTACATGAATTCTAATTGCTGTGCATATTCTTTTGAAATCATGGGTATTTCTTCGGGAGCCAAACGCGCTGCCAAATCTAGTGCTTTATCCCAATGTAGTAGATCGCGACGCATCTGAAAAAAGAAACATTGCCAATTAAATGCAAATGTTCTAGTTTTATAACTTCAACAGTAGAACTTGAATTCAGTAATCTTCATCCAAATAATAAAAATCATGTCTACAAGTTTCACAGCTCAAATGCTTTTTTTTAAACTAAATATTATAACTGGAAAACAAAAATTGCAAAATGCGCAAAAACCTGTATCTTACATTCAAAGCCTCTCTAGGCTTACTCGACTGCAGAAAAAGTTGTTCTGCTACATCCAAATTCCCTAATATCAGAGCCAAATATGCATTCAGCAAAATTGTTTCCTCAGTGTCTTGTATTTCTTCCAAACTCCAAACAATATCCACTGCATCGATCTGTTTGAAAACTCGCATTGCTGAAGAAATTTCTGCTTTTTACTTTTTTGAAATCATTCTATTAGAAATTGTAAAAACCTATCTCTAGATAAAAGAAGGAAAGGAATTTCTGAAAATAACAATAATAACGCAACCTAAATCTACGTCGCAATTTTTTGCGGCTGCAATTGCGAATTTATTCCAGTGCTCATGAATTTTTGTATGTTCACATATATGCCACGCATAAGTCCATCTAAAATTAAATGATGCAAGATTAGTTTTCAGTTTCTTTTACAATTTATTTATAAATAATAATCACTATTCATTAAACAGTATTGATATCAATAAATAAATTGTTGTTTCATTTTATAAATCTGGATACAACATTAAGGAATGGACAAACCTTCTAAGATTAAGCGCTTGATCCAATAGCTTTTCCAGCTAAAATTTACTATATTTTTTATCAAACCTAATAAATGCAAATTTTCTCTTTGGTTATTTTATTTAAAAAGAAAAAAAAAGAAAAAACTAATATTTTACCAATGATTACCACTAACAGTATTTAGGGATTTTCCATCGAGTACCGTATCAGTTCGATGACTCTCTAACATCATGTTATTAATATGACCATTTTGCGTTTGACAATGTACAATTCCCTTACAAAGCATTAAGGGAATATATCCATATGGTACCTTTGTGATCCCAACTTTTACCACTGAGACATCTGAAATTCATTAAATCAATCAAAATTGATAGTTCAGAAACCACTAAAATCACACAACAACCAGTTTATTAACTGCAGAGTCTAAATTATAAATTATTTTAACATCTAACTTGCATGGATATAAATATGGAAAACGGATAAACTTCCAATTTCCGGAAAACCTTGTGATATAAAAGGAAAAGCGAATAAGTAATTATCTCTATCATTGCACAGACATAATGCCAATTATAACTAGTTCCAGAATTTCAGCATCAAAATGATTTGCCTTTAATGTTGTTTATAGGTGCTTCAAAATCAAATAATTATGCAATCCAAGTTAAAATTTAATGCAAATTGCATATTATTTTCTTTTTTGCAAAGCATTACTAAGGGAATTGATTTACCAATCTGAGTACAGAAATATACTCTAAGAATCAATCAATGTTTGTGATTAATGACAACTGATACTAATTACCAATTAAGCAAACTTACTTTCTATTTGATGCTTGGATACAAGAAAAACATGAATAGTATCAGAGTCACACACAACAAATGTATCGCGATCCACGGAGAAATTCTCCCATAAACAATTCTTTAACTGTAATAATGATTATTTGTATCTTTTTTCCTCTTTTCCATATATTTTCTTTTGTCTTTATCCGGTTCATCTTACTGTTTCTTGTGATGCAAATCATGTCATTAAATTAAGTAATTAATTTAACTGAAGAATTCAAAATTGGGGATAATGAAGGAAAATTTAAGGGATAATTTACTTTTGAGAAATACTGATAATTGAACTAGAATGAAATTCAAAATTTCTGTATTTATTTGATTATTTCTATTATAGTTTGAAAATTTACATGAATTGTGGAATCGATTGATGGGATTTTGCTAAGCTCATCGTTATTGGGACTATAGATGTAAGCATTTAAACGTTCATCAAAAAAGCAAAGCATAATTCCTTTTGGTTCTGGGTATAATGATGTGATCGCTGCCATATGTTTATATTCGTTCACATATGCTTCAGCTTCTACTGAATAGTAATAGAGATGTCCATCCTGCAAAAAACAGTGAGAAGAAATCATTCATTTTGACAATGAAATTCCGAAATCAATTATAACTTCAAAAAATTGAATAAACTTCATTTTCTGATGGGACATAAACTTCAAATGAAATTTTTTTCAAAAAGAAGATGTCTCAGCACACAAATTCATTTTCAGCATAAAAAGCAAAATAAAATCCATACATTCGTGCAATAAATGAGAAAATCATCAGTGAGTGCAATATCCTGAAGCTCTGAATTAGCATGTTCCGGATCCGGGATGATAAAACCATTTCCTTTCATACTGTATTTACCGTTTTCACCATGCAGCTGTAAGAGTGTTTAATATATTTAGGTAATATTAATAAATAATTTCTTTACAAAGTTAAATTTTTGAAACTAGATTGAAAAATGAGTAAAATCTGTTGCCAACTGATTTTTTATTGATACTTCCTGCAGTTGTGCTCGACCATCCAATTTAGCAATTGCATATTTCTCATTCAAACACATGGCATTAATTGTTGACAAATATTCAATTTCATGGACCTGCCGAACTCCTGCATTGTTTCAATAAATTATGAAAGATGAGTAAATATGTTTCAACTTATATTATCTTAAATCAAATTATAAAAATCAGACTCAAATAAGAATGAAACAAAGTGAATTTCAATTTGAAACTGAATTGCAAATCTGGAATTAAGAGTAAAATTATTAAATCATAACAATTCTACTAATCGAGTAATTTTATAAAATGAAATCTTTAAGTAAAAAATATGAACAAAAACTCTGCAATAAGTAAGAATTTCGCATTATTTACCCTTCTTGTCTTCAATTTCATACAGCCATGCACGATTATTCAATGAAATCGCAATATGTTTTGGACCCAATGCCATCCCTGTTGGTTCCAATTCAATTTTCACAGTTGTTAATGGATTCTAAAATAAAAAAATGTTTTAAAATTCTTCTTGAAATTTTAATACTTAAATTTGAACCTGAAATTACTTATTGAATTACTTATCTAAAGAAATCTACCCACCATTTCTTCTTCTTTGAAGAGAGTTATCTCATTCAATGATGACAAAATAGCAACAGTATTTAAGTAAGCGGCTCCAAGCATAGGCATTTTTGTTAGAAACAAATACAGTGCACCAGAGTGAGTATTAACAGCAACTAATTGTCCATCATAATTTGTTGAAGCACTATGTAAGTCTGTAAAAAATAATTAAAAGTTTTGAAACTTGTTAAACTATTAATTAATGTCACACACTCAAGATGAATTCATCACTTCCAGAATTCAATGAAATTCCGCTCATTTCAGGATAACGATCTCCATTTCGAAAATAAATAACATGGAAAAGAAAATAAATGAATAATTTTGCTATGCTAAGTTAACTCAATGATGATCTTTTCAACTAGTTAAAACATTGGTTATTTATATGTTTCCTTTTTTTGTCATCATCAAAAATCCAATAACTCAGGTACGTGAAGATCCATTTCTTGCATTCGGACGAAGTTTTAGTTTCCTGGAATGGCCTTATCAGGCCATCAAAATTTATTTAATTTCTGCATAATAATGGTTATCAGTAAGAAGCATCACTTTACTTGGTCTTCATCATTCGGTATGTTTTTTTCGCTATATGAAGTTATTGGGCCCTACATTGAATAGAAAAAAGGCTAAATATCCATCATTCAATAATGTTATTTGATTCTCCTACTCAATGTAGGGCCTAATTTGGATTTGTTGAGAATGTTCATAGTACTGTGAAAAGTTCAGAGAGTTCGGTAACACTGAATTTATAACAATTAACAAACCATTATTCTTAATGTCCACTTCGAAAATTTCAACAATTTCATCAAATTGATTCAGTTCACGTACCCGTATCCTAGAAAGCACTGAATGGAATTTTTTTTTTTTCAAATTGTAAAATTTTGGTGAAAAATGTCTTTAAATTAGCATACTTTTAATTCAATATAATTCGTCGTTATCTGATACATTATTTATAAACAAGGAAAAATAACTCTATGATAATAAAAACACTTATTGGGAAATTTAAATAATTGAGATTCAAAAACAGGAAATATTTACTGATTATCACCAGTTAACAAAATTTTAGAGTTTGCTTCACTGATGCATAGAGAAGACAAATATGCTTTGAAATCTTGTACTGAATATATTTCCTAAAATAGGCTATTTCAAATACAAGTTTTGGGAAAATTATTTAAGGGATTTACATCAATTCATAAATAATTATTTATGAAAAAAGATATAAATAATGGATATGATAAGAAATACAAATAATTTGTAAATAATTATTTACAATCGATTGAAAAAGTTTAATTTTGAAAAAAAGAAAAAGAGAAAGATTGAAATGACAATAGCATCAGAATAAAGTTAACAAACCTGACCCATATCTGAGGGTATTGTTGAAATGCAAACAAAAAAACCTTTGTTGAAAGCTAATAATAAGAAATTAATGCGATACCTGAAAATTCTTTTTATATAGAGCACAAATACTTCGACAATAATGTTGTCGTTATGATCGCTATTAGTCTATTTATAACATTTCTTCAGATGAAACTTTTCACTGAATTAAAATGCGTACAAACTTTCCTGACAAATTAAGTTATGCAAAAATTTTCTCGGTAGACTTTCCTCCACAAAAATTTGTCAATAAGTAAGATAAGCAAAAATCATATTTGCAAAAATAACAACTAACCAGCAATATGCTACGATTTCACCGTAATGAAGTTGACATTGAAGATTCATGGGATCTGTAGCACCATTTAAATTTACTAACATTATAATATTTTGACCCAAAATAGCACTTAACTGAAATAAGTGTAATGGTAGCTGCTTTTCAATCATTTAAGACTAGAGAAAGTCAAAAATTTTTAATCCAAATGAAATGTTACAAATCCCTAAGCTTTTTCAGAAGATTTATTTTTCGAAAAAAAAAGAAAAAAAGGAAAAAGAGAACAATACGAAGTTTTCAATAAACTTCTCTTTCCTATAAATAAATAAATATATGAAATAATCTTAATAATTATTTTTCTTCAATTATTTAAGATAAATGATAGAATAAAACTGAAGTTAACAAAAGCCAACAGATATTTATTGTGTGATCAGGTTTTAGTAACATCGAAAGTACTAAATTGAAATATCTGGAGAAAACTAATGAGTAATAATTGGGAAGATATATTATAATGATCCTACTAAATTATTTCTTAAAAAATTAACTAACCATTATATCAGATTTGGCGTTTTTGTCATTTTGTTGCTTTTGATCATTGAATTTAATCATTGATGGTTCCATGCTACACAAGAACGAATGCAACATATCACCCTCAATGTTATTAACAGTGATTGTTGCATCGCTTGAACCTAATGCAAGCAATTCGTTATTTGAAAATGCTCCACATGTTATGAAATTTTGATGTTTCCCAATTGCTGAAGTCTTGCTGTAAAAAGTAATATGCCTTTTAATTCATCAGTAAGTTATTCCTCGTATTTTTTTTTCATGATTTTAGAATTCCTTCCTTCAAAGCAGTATGATTCCTAAATACGATATGATTGTATAATTCTATGTGTATAATTGAAAAAGATTCGAGATAGTATTTATCAAATTATTCCATTAAACTAAAATCGACAATAATTTTTTAGATAGGAGATTGTAACTGCTTAAAACAGTAACAAAATATAGAACTATAGTTCATCACAGCATGTTTTTCGGAGAAATTTTGATCAGATCTTCTCCAACAACGCTTGATAGTTTATCTTATGCATGCTTAACATGAATAAATTCGAAAGATAAAAAAAAAATTTATTAAAATAAGAAACGACAGAATTCTTAATAGTTAGATATAGAAAAAAAAGGAAATTAACTAACCGTGAGGTTCGCTGATTATAAAACAAAAAATTTCCTGTATTATATCCAACAGCCAAAACTGGCGAAATATGAGACCACAATATGAATGTCGGTATCTCCCTTAAAAATTTGGAACATGTTTAAATCAAAAAAATGTGAGCTAACTAAATTTAACTATTATATCATCTAAGCATTAATTCTAAAAAGCGTAAAAAATTTTCTTTATCACAAAGAAATTTTTACTTAAAATATTTACCTTCCACTTATGCCACATTCCAGTTTATTGACTGTTTTCGATGCAAATTCCCATAATGTTATTGCAGTATTCTTGTCATTTATTATAGCTAACACATCACCATCTCGATCCCATGATAATGCTTTTGCCCGTCTATACGAAAAAGAAGAAAAAATTATCTGTCAAAAAAAGAAAGAATAGATTCATTCATAATGTCAATTTTTTTCGCATGAAATAATTTTACACTTACGGATCTATTTTTATAAATATATTAAAAAAATAACATTTACAAAACTGAAAAAAGAACATTCAAAAGCTCAAGCATGTAAGTATTATAGTATAATGGAAAATGAAATAAAGTGTTAATTATTACGATAAATAAGAATAGTATTACGAATAATGAAATCAAGAAATAAAATCAATAGATGACTGCATCCAAAAAAAAAAAGAAATGTTACCCAGGTAGAATCAATTCATCAATTATGTTGCCGCTTCTATCATATAGTTTCACCAAATTATTCCAGCTGAAAAAAATTTATACACTTGGCATTTCGAATCATCATTATAATAACCCAATTATTTTCTTAGTGAATTACTTATTGCACATGTGAAATCGATTTAATTTAAATTGAAGAAAAAAAAAATGCAAAATAAATACAATGTAAACATGACATAAAACAAATCTTGCTATAATCATATCATTTATTCAGTTTTATCATTAATTTTTTAATATTCTATCTATAACAAACGATGAGATTTTACTTTAAAATAGGCTCTGACAAGATATTTTTCGTGAGAGAATAGGTATTTAAAAAACTCAAAAAGTAAATTAAAACAAACCCAGCCACGGCAAGATAGTTCCCTTTTGGACGCCATTCAAAAATTGGCTCACCTTCTCCGAGTTCTTTTTCTGTTAAACTCCATATTAACTGCAAGTATCTGATGAAGATTGCTATATTAGAAATTGATTTCCCAATTAAGAGATTATTTCTATCATCTTTCAATTTATTTTCTAATTAATGTGACTTTTTAGATGCGACTGACTTGACCTTTCCATACCTTTTTTTTTTTTTTTTACATCATATTTTGCGATCGAACTTGATCAAAAATAGAAAAAACTTACTTTCATCTCTGAATACAATTATGTTCAACAAAAGAACAAAATTAGCCAATGTAAAGCAAGAGCATTTTTCGTTGCTGGGCAACGCAGTAATCGGTAGCATTGTTAAGTTGTGAATACTTGTCGAAGAATTAATATGCAGATTTAAGTTACTGTCAAACTTTTTGATAAAATAGGAAAAATGAAATCGATGCATAACATTAGAATAACTGATATGTTTTGTATATTCCAATGTAGTAAGGTATTCCAAGACACGTTTAACGTTTCTCACACCAACAAATTTTAATTTATGCTTATTTTTCATAAAAATTTTCAGATTTTTCTATGAAATAAACAAAAGTTCCAAGAAATTAATTTCTTTCACAGCTATCAGCACGTAATATAGAAAGTATCACGAGATCTACTGTGTTACGTATATATGTAGATACAGTGACTTTAAACGGACGTTCATTGCAAACTCCCACATCAACAGTCAACAGTTATTGAGATTATCATCTCACATGTCAACTGTCGATTTTTTGTTTTGTACCAAAGCATCTACTATGCATAACCAATAAACAAATATCTATTTATTTCATAACAAAATTTCTTTTCACGGAAAAATGAAGCAACAGTAAAACGGAAAATATTCATTTTATGAAACAAGTGCTGATGCTGTTGACGATTCGTACTTCCATGTGGCTGGCAGTTGGCGTTTCGTTTTGTAATATCGAGCCAAACGATGGATACGTGATTCGACCAGGATTAGCCTATACTTTGAGTCTTTATCCTGCAAAATTGACGTTGGCTAAAATTCTATTGACCATTCAAAAAAAAAAAAAAGGGTCAAAACTTGTAATGCTCGTTTCTAATCGAAAATGAGTCCTTAGTTAAATGATGAGAAGATATTTTACTAAAAACATTTGTCCAGTTTTTTGAAAACCTTCTTGGAAATATCGATATCAGCGTGTGAATAAGCTTTGTAGATCGAAAGAATTCATTCTTTATTATAAATTGAAGAAAACCAATTTGACGAACCTTGCGATTTCGCTCTAAGTGCTTGCGAATGTTAACTGCTTTCTTAATCAGATGGTACAAATCTTCTGGGATTTCAGGCGCCATACCCTGAAAATAACAGATGATCAAAAGAAATGAGCGATTTTTGATGTTAACTGCTGAACTATCAAATTATTGATTAATTGTTGAATGATCTGATTTGATGATTACAAGAGAACGATCGTCCCCCATATCGCAACAAAGAGAGTCAAAAATTAAAACGCATAGCCGATTATTCTGGAACGTTAATAAAACAATCGAAAAACTACCAATATGACTGGAATGATTGAAAATGCTGAAACAAAAATTCCTTACTTTAGCTTTCAGGATGCGTACAATTTTGTTGCCGGTAACACGTCGGACCTGGGCAACGCCATGTGAATCACGAAGTATTACGCCAATTTGTGAGGGACGCAAACCCTGTAAGATAAAATAATATCATTGGATAACACTGTATTATTTAAGGAGAGTATGAACACTTGCGCTTGGATGCTTACATTCCTTGACCTCAACGAAACTGTACATCATTTATCATTTGAATTAAATTACTGCCAAAAAAATTAATGCATTTTTGTAAAACCACGCATAAAACTTTAAAATATATTAATCTGTAGAAAACCAATGACGGAAAGAGTAACTACATCTCCTCATTCAGTCTTCACATATCAAGTAAATAAATGAATGAGAAAGCAAGAAGATAAATGACTAAATGAACAAATAAAATAACCTTTTTAGCCAGACGAGTGATATGCTCCTGAACTTCTTCACTTGAAAGCTTAAGCCAAGTTGGTACAGATCGACGATAAGGCAATGCCGATTGCGAAATACCTTTGCCTGGATTGTGCATACGACCCATGATTGACGCTTATTGATTGTATCAATACTCTTTTAATGTGATTTTTGCAGTTTCTTATACCTGCAAAATGACGTCCAACATTTACTAAAATTATTTAATCGTACATATAATCGTATAATCGTAAGCTGTATAATCGTACGCTAAATAGTCGTACGCTAAATAATCGCACGTATAATCATAGTATAATCATGCAATCGTACGATTAATCGAAAAGTATAATTATACGCTATAATGGTAGCTAATCGTAAGTACGCTGTATAACCACACGCTTCAAATCTCATCCTGTCATTCAAATCGTTCAATAACAAGAAAGTGCAATATAATGAAGGAATGAATGATTGATCCATTTATTGGATGTATCATCAAGCGATGAATCCACTAAGAATCGCTATATTTGGAACTTAATAAAGGGTCGCTCATTATTTTTTGGGAATATTATGAAAGCAAAGATGAATCGGCGAAAATAAAGCGAAAACTAATCTAATCCGGGTCGACTAGGTAGTAAATTTAAAAGACAAAAAATTTAAAATTACCCTAACTGCATCCGCTTAAGACAATCACCCTCCTTGACAAATTTACGCGACAATCACCGCCGCTGAAACAACCGGAGCAATTCACAGCAAACCTAAGATAACTAGGTCGGTTCAATATTTAACAGACGGCCACCTAAGCCATGATATGAAAATTGCTATCTCAATTCCAAGGTTAGGCTCATTTCCGTCCTACTACTTTATTACCAAACTTATTCTAATTTTTGCTTTGCCTTTATTTTGATTTCAGTTTAGTTTTACAACTTCAATTTATTCAGTTTTCATCTACCTAGTCTTCCTACTCTAATTTTATCTTCATGTTTAATTCACTTTAGTTTTCTAAATTTATCTTTATCTCAGCTTCCATTTGTAATTTAATTTTATTATAATTATCCCTAATTAATAATTAATCAGAGGAAAACTAGAACTAATGCTTTATTCGTTGCAGTATTTTGTCAAATGTTAATTGGAGGTATTGAGATTGAACCGGAACCTAATGTCAATCTGTTACTGATTTTATATGGCAATGAGGAAATAACAACAGATAACGATACTTTCCACCTATTATGTAAAATTTGTGCTACAAATATTATCGGTGATCGTATAAAGGTTATATTTATCTTTACTTTTTCTATTTTTACTTCATTTATTTTTTTCACGATAGTTTTGCGTGTTTCGATGCTTGGAAGTGTGAACTAGGTGAGGAATGGGGAATGTCTAGAAAGTCACAATGTATAAATTTTCTTCATATGATATTGCAGAATTTCAAAATTCATATCACTTTATTTCTATTTACATAGTATGATAATTTCAGCTTTACTGGCTTCGACATCAATCACCTACATCACTTCCGAAAGAAGTGAAGTTCGAACCATGGCAACTTTCACGTATAATGCTGCGTTATTTCAATGAGAAACTCATTGATGGTGTTACGGCATTCTGTGCATCCGCTCATACATCTTTGTTTGGAGAAGTTGCTGTTATTGTAAGTTTCCCATAAGTTATCGATATTTTAATTTTATACAAATGCAGTTGGAGTTAAAATTAAATCTTTAATCTATAATTAAATTTCTACATCTTATTATTATGCGCTTCTATTGAAATTTATTTTGTAGGTGGAGTTTCATGAGAGCGACATAATACATGAAGAATCACTCTCAACAATATTAGCATTACTTTCCGATATGGGTAATTATATCTCAAAGATCTCAAAAGGTGTATTATTTAAGCAAAATATATTTCCGGTAACTGCTTTGATTCGAACTTCTCGAATATATGATTATGGATTAGTAGCAAGTTTATACACGAATTGCATATTACGCTTTGAAAATGGTGTTTGTAAAAATATGTTAGCTAAATAAACACCATTTGAAGATTTGTTAAAGCAATTTTAGTACTAGTGATGTTCTGCTGGATTATATTATAATCTAAACAAGTGATTATGTTATATGGAGGAAAGATAAACCATCTTTACGCTATACCAACTCTCACTTCATTAATAAGAATTGAGAAGTGTCAGAGATTCAGTTGAATTAGCTAATTTTTCCGAATTTGATTCGATCATTTCGAATGTATTATTTAGAGATAATTTACCATAACGTAATTAAATCTTCTCATCATGTATTTATTGTAAAGAATGATTGTATTAGGATCGTTATATGCAGAGATCATATCATGTTCTATTAAATTCTTTTTTTCAAAGTAATGTGCAACATTCTACGCAACATGCGCAACATTACTTTGAAAAAGAAAAAGATTTTATTGAACATGAAATGATCTCTGCATATATGCTAACTTCAACTATACTTGGTAGAAAAAAAAATTATTAACTCGAACTTGGAGATTAAAAACCTGCAGAATTTGTTTACTTTTGCATTTAAAATTTATAAATCAAATATATTGATGATGCTAATGCCTGTTTAAAAATGTGCAAACATTTAAATGTTTAAAAATTGTCTATATAAGTAAATATATTTTATTATCGTTATACGTTATTTCCTGTATAGTAGTAAAATAAACTAAGTAGTTTATTGCTTTAAAAGAAACATTCGTTATGCTTTTTAAAAATGTCAAGAGTCACTACCATTGAAAAATGGACTAGTAAAATTGAAAAATATAAACTATATTTCTAAAAATATGTAGACTAAATTTCGAAGACTGTCCATGATTTCCGATTTAAACCTATATAAATAAAAATGTAAATATTCATTGTTCATTTCCACACAATATTTCAAGTTCTTCACCAACTGATTTTGAAATTTTATTACAACATTGCATTCGAATAGATGCGTGTTTTTATATAGATAAGGCGTATGTTTAAGAATTTTCGGAGACTTAAGACTTTGAACAAATGAACATTTACATTTTTATTTATATAGACCAGTTAGTATAATTATATAAATAGAGATGATGACGATGGTACTAAACAGCATCAAAAATACTAGCATGGAATATGGACATATATTGACCAAAATTAAATATTTTGAATCATTATTGATTATCTTTGACTATAGTAATAATGCTGGTAACTTGACATTATTGTAAATCCCTTGATAGCAAAGAAAGATGTTGGAGAAATTATCGATACATTATAATGATGATAAACTACTTTATCGAAAAAAAAGGTTAATCAATTAGGAAATGTAAAATATTTGGGTTTTTCTTTTCTTTTTTTCTTTTTTTTTATTTCTATTGAAATATTTCATCCGAAAAACTGAATTGAATTTTGACAAAATTTTAATAAAAAAAAAATTGAGAATCGTGCCATATAAATACAATAATGGAGTAGTAAAATGAGGTGAAAGAAAGCACTTATAAATCACAAATAGATAGAACAAATTCAACTGATAGAATGGGGTCAATTATTAAGATGTTTCTTGCATACACAGTAGAAGAAATGATTTTGAAATTATTAGAATTCTTTTTAATTTCAATTTAAATTATCAATGAATCTTAGGAGTCATATAGCTTTAAATAAATAATGATGCCGGAAATAATAATATTGTCATGTTTTCCGTTAACCATAGTTTGACATTTCTAAACCGTAATGTTACTGATTCCTTGTCACAGAAGCCAATCTTACAGTTATTGATTATCTATCACAGAAGTTAATCCTATAATTATCAATTACTTGTTGCCATTCAGATATATCTCATGTTTCATGTTCTTATATCAGTTAACCATATACGTAATCATATGTGTCATGTGTATCGTTCTTTCGTGAAATTTTATCGACAGGTAATTTCAATAATTTGATTGTCATCAAGATATGACACTCGAAATCGGTGACAAATTTTCTACATAAATTTTTTTGCATTGTGGCGAACTGGCTTAATACACGAAAACCAAATATTTTAACGTGGAGAAAGATTTCGCAAAAATACATTACGGAATATAAAAAAAATAAATCATCAACTTATTTCAATTTTCTTGACCGTATATCTATAAATATTGCTATTTCTTGTGGGAATGAATTTTTAAATTCCTTTTTTCTCTTCAATTATTAAACTTACATATTTATAGAGAGCATTTGCCTTAATAGGTTCTATTTTAGAGAATTGTGCGTAAAAAACACAACATGACCTAATTTTTATCCGGAAAGGACTCGATATTTTTTGTTCATTAAATTTATATTTCAAATAAGGCTCTTCTTTTGATGTTATTAGAGAAATTTCCAAAAACATATACAATCGATTTTAAGCTAATAAATAACAAATAAGACAAAATAATTCAATAAGATAATGGATTTGTATTTACTAACTATTATCATTATGTTTTTGAAGTTCATTAAAAATATGGTTCATTGCTTTTAATGGATTTGAAAAGCTATGGCTAGGCTGTTTACAAAATTCAGAATAGTATTTAAACGAAGTACTATTTAAACATCATTTCAAATAACTGCATCCTAATCTAATACTAAATTGGGAAACCTGATCCAAATCACTATCATATTATGTGCTGTATAATAAACTGAATCATACCATAGTGCAAATAAAAGTATCGCAATGTAAATAATTATTTGCATTTACTACTAAAGTGTAAAATAGCATTGGTAATGTATAAATAATTATAGCAATAATATCTCGATATATATAGTCACAA
This sequence comes from Onchocerca volvulus, assembly GCA_000499405.2. NCBI lineage: Eukaryota > Metazoa > Nematoda > Chromadorea > Rhabditida > Onchocercidae > Onchocerca > Onchocerca volvulus. Next base: position 3,977,957 of record HG738139.1, on the reverse strand, counting down.
TAATGATACTTAATGATATGGTACTCATGATATACTAACAATGATATAGGTACCATGGTGTAAATAATCGACATAATGGAACAGTATGGTCCAGTGATGGAAATAACCATAGTAGCGGCATAAGTACCACAATGTAAATAATTATAATAGTGATATGGTCCTATAATATAAATAATCATAACAGTAAATATGGTACCATTTACAAATAATTATAATAATGTTATGGTATCAGGTAGAAATCGTAATAATGGTGTGATAATATTGTGTAAATAATCATGGTAGTAATGATTATGTAAAATGATTATAGTAGCAGTAAATAATTATTTTTGCATAATGTGGTACCATGGTGTAAATAATCACAACAATAACGTAATAGTACAGCATGAAGTAATCATACTAATACCAGGAAGTACCGTATCATTTCGACAAGAAATGGTCAAATAAAGAGGAAAAAAAAAGTAATGGGTTCCACCAGCCAACTAGCTATTCATCCGGAATGAAAACAAAGCATATCGTAGAATGACAACGATGACAACGACTACGATAATCGACAATGAACAACGATTGATCCCAAGGAAGAAAACCGGTTGTTAGTGATTTATTGTCATATGCGATGAGTCATCTAATGCATAACAAATTTCTTCTTAATATTTGGCAAAAAAAAATGATATAATCTAACAAATGATAAGCTTCAATTTTCGCATAATTTATGGTGAATATTGGCAATACAATAAGAGAGATTACTTCGATTTTGACGTCATACATATATTTCTATAGATACATACACACATACATACACAGACAGACACAGACATCGACATACACAGACATACACACCGATGAAATCAAACTACCAGATAGGATTAAATGGGGTGACAGGGACAAGGGACAGAAACGAGAACGGATACGAATAGATAGATGATGGGTTTGAGAAATGAGAAGAGATGAAATGAAAAAGAGAGATGAAGTGAAGAGAGAGAGAAAATCGATAATTAATCGATAGAGCTCTCGACCGATCTTATTGATCGGGAGAAATGAGATGCAGTGGATGGCAGCAGTATTACTAAAACTAAACTTGCTAGTTGCCATGTGCTCACCCCATCCGTGCCACATTTGCACACATACACACACATACACACACACACACACACACACACACACACACACACACACACACACACACACACACACATGCACACACGCAAACGAACACATGCAGTAGCTTCATCTTCATCGTGCATTTATTTCGAAATTATTCTACCGAGGTTTTTTTTTTTAATCATTTGGTACCTGGAAAATATCTCAGGTACCTTTGTGATACCTGAAAATGATACCTTTCTTAGATATCATTTTCATTTCAATTATTCTTTTCGATTATTTCTTTTGTCTATTATTTCAAAGACGTATGATTATTAATTATTATTATTATTATTTATTGATTTTGTATATTTCCTCTCCTTCTTTCGTTTTTATTTTCATTTTTCTTTCGTATAGCTCAAGTTATTTGTCGATATAATAGTTGTTTTAGGATTTACTTTAATTTTTTCTTTTTTTTTTCTTTTTTTGTTATTTACTATTCTTGTTAAAACTTTTTTTCCCTCATTCTCATTCTCTATCTTCTCGTTATCTTTATATAGTAATGAATGATTTATTAATAGGATTACTGTTTCGAATTAAATTGAACAAATGAAATAGATGATGTAAAGATGACTGGTCAATTTTGTCCCATAATTATTAAACTAAATATGGTAACATTTGTTTTAATTGATCATACAATTAATCAATATGTTTGATTAGGGAATGTTACATAGCAAATTACGTCAAATTCTTTCTTTTAATATTTGAGTGTAAAGTTTAGATATGGCAAAAAGTTGATTAAACTTGAAAAAAAAATTAATGCAAATACAATTTATATTTTGAAATTTAAATTTTATGTTTACAGAAAAAAGACTGGAAAGTTCAAGCTAATAATTAGTAAGATGAGTAAAAAGTAAAAAATTTACATACATTTATAATATGATATCATCAATAGTAAACTACTGATATATGAAGCAAAAACCGTTTTAAGGTAGAATTTGAAAGAAGTTTTAGAATTCGAGATATGAGAGCAATGAATTTTCCTTAATTATACATCATCGAATTAAAAAAAAAAAAAAGTTCTTTCTAAAAGCTTTTAAAATCTTATTAGGTTTTATCTTTATTTGTCATAAAGAAGGATGGAATGGATGTGATGAAATCATTATCATTATTATTATTTACATAGTAATAATAAAGATAAAAAAGACATGAATATGATATGAATATGACCTGATTAATTTTTTGATGAGTTACCGTAAGCAAAAGTATACATATATATAGGTTGTTAAAAATTTTCTGAACTTTGAAATGGTACCAAAACTTGTTGATGATAATGATGTTTGAGAATGTTACAACATCTCTCATAAAATGATAAATGAGGATAATTCTTCTTTTCTATCATCTTCAGTCCTTTCAACATTATTCTATTTGTAAAATTAAATACTATCATTGCATCAATTCTTTCCTATTCATTCTATATTTATTATAATTTATCCTACAATATCAGTAAAACTAATTAATTAACTGAGAATGGAATTGATAAAATGATAAAAAAAAATAAGAAAACAGAATTTGAAAGGAATAATAATGATAAGTATGATAATTATTTAGAATATGGAATTATTTTTAGATGAAAGAAATGAATGAAATGCTTCTATATTGTTGGATGATAGATGAAAGGATGGAAAAGATGAAATTTTAAAAATTTTCAATTGATTATATTGGATTGATTAAATTAGTCTTGAAACAATGTGAAACTTAATATTTGGATTTCTTTTTTTTTTTTTTTTTCTATTCGTTGAATTTTGATTGGTTGGTTGGGTTGGTTTGGTTTGGTTTGGTTTGGTTTGGTTTGGTTTATTTGGTTGATTGGTTGATTATTGGTTGATTGGTATAAATGTTGAGAAAGAGAAGAGAAACAGCACCAAATATATTATTGGATAGAGAGAAGCGAGGTGGTTGAAGGGAAGAAAAGGCGGTTGTTGGCCGGTTGAAGGATGGCTTCAACGACATCAATTCATCCATCATCAGACATTTCTTCTCTTTCCCAATTGCTTTGCTCCACTATTATTCAGACGGTTGAAAATCTTCGCCGAAAGAGTAAACTTTTTCTTCTCTCTCTTTGATTTTTCCAATTCGTCTTATTTCGTATATGTATATGCATTCTGTGTATATGTGTGTATGTCTGTGTATGTGTGTATGTCTATGTGTATGTATGTGTGTGTGTATGTGTGTGTGTGTGCAACTTAACGATTGTTATCTTTTTTCTCATCATTTCAACAATTCTTTAAGGCTTTGTAGGATGATTTCGATTTTCCCATTTCATTTTCTTTTGTTTTCGGGCGAAATTTTACTGGTAAAAGCCTTTTTCGTTTGCACATTCATCAGTATTAGTATTTGTGTGTCTGTGTGTGTGTGTGTGTGTGTGTGTGTGTGTGTGTGTGTGTGTGTGTGTGTGTGTGTGTGTGTGTGTGTGTGTGTGTGTGTGTGTGTGTGTGTGTGTGAGAGAGAGAGAGAGCGAGACATATTTCATACTGATATGATGAAATATGATAGCAATCGATTGCTGATGAATTGATTAAATTATTTGCTGTAGAAAAATAATCAAAATGATTGTTTTCGTTTGCTTAAACAGTTCTTTTAAATCAAATTTTGTATTCGCGCCCAGAAGTTTTATACGCTTAAGCGGTAATTTTAAAATAATATTGCGTATGTTTTGAAAGTTTTTTTTATTTTTTTAGAATGATTTAATGCGGCATTTGATTGTAATTATTGAAAGCTGAATCCCATAATAGGATATTATTTTGATTTGTATTTATTTATTGTTTTATTGTGTTATTTTATGACGGAATATATCGATTTAGATGAGATTAGAAGAAATGAATGGTTTATCATCATCATATTTACAAGTAAGTTCAATGATTAAGGATTGATTCATAAGATGGAAGAAAGGTAGTGATTGGGTTTTCATTTACTGGTTACATTTGAAGGTTATATCTATAATCATTGCTATGTATGTATGTATGTGTATGTGTACGTGTAGTATGTCTGCATGTGCATGTATGTGTGTGTGTGTGTTTGTGGTGTATCTGCGTGCACATGTGTATCTTATCGTATCGTAATTCATTTAATTGGTAAGTCGTGCAAAGAGAAGAAATGATTTTCGTTTATGTATGTATATATCATCTTGTGTATGTATGTATGTGTATGTGTATGTGTATGTTGTACATGTTTTTTGTATGTGAAGAAATTTTTTCAAGGTTCTTTTCACATTTCGGCCGTCCTTTTAAGGAACTTCTTTTTACGACTGTCTTCTTGAAGCAATGCCAGTTTGTCATTATTTCTCCATTTTACATCATTTGTTGTGTTTGATCAAAATCGATATCAATGGCTAGGCTAGTTATTTGAAGATTGAAAAATGATGTATACCTTTTTTAGGATATTTGCATTCGGATAAGCCTTCCATCTCTCTCTCTCCCTCTCCCTCTCTCTCTCCCTCTCTCTCTCTTTCTCTCTGTATTTTCCTTTAAAGTTTGCTTATTTGGGTTAGTTAAGCAAAATCTTATCTTTTTTTTATTCATGCAAAATTTGATTTTCATTCCTGAGAGGATGTGAAAGAATTGAAAATGTGATGATTTGCAAGATGAATATTACATGACATTTAGTGGATAAAACATCATTATCAGTAATTTCTCGTTTATCCTAAAGAATACAGATTTACATCTATCGTTATGATCGATCATCGGGATAATGATATTCGTTTGACGATTTTTTTTTTTTTTTTTTTTGATTGAAATTAGGAATGATTTGTTAATGTATTCGTTTATTGTTTGAAATTGCTAGCACTTTGAAATTTTGATATATTTGAATGGTTTTAATTGTGCTGAAAGATTTTCTCGTTTTATAATATGGTTTGATATATATTAGTTTATTTTCCTTTATGAAAATATTAGTTTATATCATTTTTATGTAAATGTTATTTTATATTTATTTAATTTATGTATATGTATATATAACTTTTTGAATTATGCGGAAAATATGCGAAATTTCGTTTTTCGTCATACTGAAAAGATTGAGGCATAAGATAAGAACCGAAAATCATTGTTTTTTTTTTTTCAACAGATTTAGCATTTACGTCAATAGGAAGCAATTGGTAAACGGACGGCAGTGGCAAATATTCCGGATGAGGCAGGCAGTTCTCGAGCCGAAAATGTTATAGTAAATAGGGTTGGTTTTAATTTTTTATTTTATTTCGCAGTTTTGTCGAATCGGTAAAGCAGATAGTTTTTTTCTTTTTTTTTTTATTCCCTAAGGCGAAAAGACACAAATGCAAATTAGTTTATAAGTTGATTTAGTCAGTATACAGTGTTTAAACTCACAGTTCATCATTCTTTAAGCTTCGAAATATCAATTTTTATGCCACTTTTTTTTTTTCTGCTTTTTCCATTTATATATGATTTTCCATTTAAATATTCCAGAATAATGATTAGAGAGAGGAAATAGGATGAGGAAATTATTTCTTAAGTATACACTAAGAACTGATTTTCATAATTTGAAGTTCAGACAAGAATATCGCTTTAAAAATATGATGTGTTTCGATCACTGTTAAATTAATGCCGATTTTTTTTTTTTTTTTTTTTAGTGGAAAGGAAATAAATCCAGATGCTCTTGATAAGAGAATGTATTGAACTGATATGATTACTTTCATGCCTACAGAGATTATCTTATTGTGAACTAATTTTTAATTTGGTGTTACAAATTTTTTAAAACACTGATGATAATTGTTATGATTTTGGGAAATGCTTGGCGGATGTTGCGTCTGTGCCGATGAGAATGGTTGGGAATCGAACCCACTTGTTTATTGCGATGGTCCCAATTGTGAGGTTGCTGTTCATCAAGGTATGTGTGACTTTTTAATGCTGGCATAATTTTTCTTTTTTTTTTTTTTTTCGGCTATGTGTCAAATTATATTTGTCTATAAAGATTTGACTTTCCAATTTTTGAGTTTCCAGTTTTTGAAAAGCTTTTTTTTTTTTTTTTTTTTTTTTGTGAAGTTACTATGTTGATTACTGGTTGATATATCTTACCTATATTACTGGCAAATTGTATCTTTCACAATTTATTTTATTGTCTGGAAGTTTCCGGGAGTTGAATAAGTATCTATGGTATGATAAGAGAAAGTTTTGTCCTTAGATATATCAGTTATATTTCCTTTTCAAAATATTGTTTTTGGCATTAATTTTAAACATTTATCTTCATTTCTGTTGATCAAATACGACCACTGATCATTATCCTTCTATAATTATTACAGATCCTTCTGATTATGAAAGTTGTATTTGTCTTTGCTCTCTAAATGTTATCATATAACATGTAATGAATTATAGGTTATTTTGATTCTTTAATGTGTGTCAGGAGAAAATGTAGGAACCACTGCATACAATATGCGTATTTCAATGATTTCGTAAATGTGAAAACATTGAAAAGATTCCATGCTCGCATTATGGATATTATTACTTGATAAAAATTTGTATCTTAACTTAAATTCCTTTAATTTTAATGACCGGTTGATTGATTATTAGATATGGTTATCAGTTTTTAGTAGAATATACAATGACCAGTTGACTGGTTATTAGTTGTTTGTAGAATGTACGGTTCTGATTTTGTCTTCTTTCCTTCTTTTTCTTTTTTTTTTTTCTACATAATGCTTTTATTTCATTGGTTAAAAACGGGGAAAGACTGACTAATCTATATATATATATATATATGTGGTATTTGTTATGTATGTCGTTGTGTGTCTATGATACCATTTAAAATATGTATTTTTTTTTTTATTTTTTCTTGGAAAAAAATTGCACTTTATTTAATAGGAAATTATGGATACAAGAGAGAGAGAAAGAAAAAGGAAAAAAGAGAGAAAAATAACATTAGCAGTTGTAGCAAAATGTTCTCCTCGACATTAAAATTTTCCATAGCTTTTTCCAATTTCAGTTTTGACCGGAGATTGTTTTCTTACTATTATAGACCCACACATATACACACACACATGCATGATGTCATTGTTTGTGTATTCGATGATAATTTTCAAATTACGAATCATTATTGCATTTTATCGTTGTTTTATGGTAGTAACTAGTGACATTGGTTGGAAAATTTTTGGACGAAACGACTCATATATTTTAATTGTCTGATTTAAAAAAAAAAAGGGACGACGTTATGTACTTAAGAGAAGATTTTTTTTCTCCAATAAAACATCAAATCGTTGTAATTTTCAGTAAAACATCAGATCATTGTTGAAGTTTTACCAGTTATTTTAAGAAAATTCGAAAGATCTGATATAATGACATGAAAAAATTTTTTCTCATTCTCTTTTTTTTTTGTAAAAATCTTTCTATTTCGTTGATTTAATTGAAATACGAATTGCAAAATAATTGCCTACTATTGTTCTAATTTGTAAATTTTGAACATCTACTAAATGAAGTAATTGTGTTTCTTTGTACAAAATTTAATACGATTGATTGATTCTCAACTTCGATTGCATTCCAAAATGTCGATTTGTTTACTCTTGCTCATGTGCGTAGCCAAAATTTTCGTTCCATTATTATCATACGACTTTGTTGTCGTGATCATTAAAATTGTCATCATCTATGGTTGTTATCATCGTTGTCGTCATCGTCGTTGTTATCATTCGAAGAAGTTATTGACCATTGAATTAATCAACATCAGCGATATTTGCTTCCGTTCTCAATCGTTGATTTAATATATTATTGGTCGTTAGAGTTTCTTTCTTCTTTTTCCCTTCTCTCTCTCTCTTGCAATACATAGATTATATTGTATGCATTTTCTCTCACAGAAACTACCCCATTTAAATACTATCACAACATCTTTTATTGAATACTTTGAAATTATTCGACTGCAGTAAGCAACACTGTTATAACAATTAATATGAATTTTTATTTGACATCTTGCGATGTATGCATTGCAAGATGTTTTTGCAATTGATGGCAATTGTATGTTTCTATAGGTAGTGGCAAAATTGATTAGAAAGATGATAGAGATTACGGTATTTCGATTTCAGTATTACACATAGAGAGGGGGGATGTATAAAAAGTGAATAATTCATCTGTACACAGAGTAATGAGTTGTGTTGTGATGTGTTGATGTTTACTATCGGCGACTCATTTCATCATTCATTGCATATTGTCTGAATTAAAATCAATTATTGCATTTATTACTTCATTCAATTATTATTTTTATTATTGTTGTTAATTATTAATTATTGAATATCAATTATTAATTACCGATTATTAATTACTAATTTTTAATTGTCAATTATTAATTATTATTATTGGTTTAACATTATGTAAAATAACAGTGAATGAATGTTTGAAATTCGGAACGATTCGAGTGGCAGTTGAATCTTTTGGAGAAATTCTGCTTTTTTTAAGATTCAGTTGAATATAATATATTATTCTAATTACTAGTAATAATATTGTATTGATTAACAATTGCATGATTAGCGACGATACTTGTATAAACTATTGGACGAAAAAGAATTTTCACATCTTTCTGATGATTAGGAAATTATCTGTGATATTTTGTTATTTATATATTAGAAGTTTGTCAATCAATATAATATTATTCGTTCAGATCATATTTCTTCTCATCTTTTTGATAATTGATAATCCCTGGAGTTTGTGTAGTGTAGCTATCAGTCTCTTGTCATATTTGTTGTTTTATTTCTATAAGCTCTAATTTGCAAGTGTTAGACTAATTTAACTTTAAGAAAGTTTTATTGATACTTAAAAATATTGGTTATGAATATAATTTTAAAACTGATTCAAAAGAGAATTATATTTGTTTATTATGAAATATATTTATTATTTTATGGTTGAATGAATATATTATGGCAAATTGCAATAATTAGCTTATTATGGAATCAATTATTAATGTGATTTTTTTCAGGCTGTTATGGTATTGTTGAAGTACCAGAAGGTGAATGGTATTGTGCAAAGTGTACCGATTTTATCGCACATTCGCAATACAACGGGAATAGCGGTGATGTTGGAGAGGTACGCGAAACACCGCGTTGTAAATTGTGCCCCTTTGGTCACGGTGCACTCAAACGAACCGATAACGATGGTCAGTGTTGTGGTAGTAGTCTAGATTGTATAATATTTGTTTATTTATCACCTTGAATAAACACTATAAGTGCATGGTAGTATTCATCATCATTTCTTATGACGATTCTATAGAACGGTTATATTGTAATTCATCGGCATTTCCTCTTTCCTCATTTTTCTCTTATTCTCTCTTCCCTCTGAGAAAGTTAGTTATGATAATAGTGATTAGCTAGCTAAACGTTTTCTTATAAAATCTAGCAGCTGAACTGGAAGATTAATTTACACAATTAAAAGTAAGACAGATAACTGACAATTTGTTTAAAGATACTAAATCTTTCTAGACTGTAATAATTGCTTTTGCAAACCGTTAGGAATGCTTCTTATTCTCATCTCTTAATCTGATTATGTAATTTATTAGAATCTGAAATTAATTAAGCTAGAAATTACAAATTGTCGGGATTTTTGTTTTTAGCCTGTTATTGATGATTATGATTGATTAGAAAATGTATAATTCATTTTCACTTTTTTCTTTTGTTTGATCATATTTTTGTCTCTTCTTGCTAAATTCAACTTCAGTTTCAGAATGGGCACATGTCATCTGCGCTTTGTACATACCGGAAGTACGTTTTGGAGATGTCCACAGTATGGATCCAGTAATTCTCAGTGATGTTCCTTTGGAACGGTCTGTTTTCTCTGTTCAATTATAATTTCATTTTGAAATCAATGTCATAACTAAATTAGGTTTTTTATCTAGATGCATTCAGCAAAAGTTTTAAAATATTAAATTATTTGAATTGAAGTTCATTTCATAATCGAATTTAATTCGGTCTGTCCGAAAAATTATGATCTTAATTACAATAATGGCTATTTATTATAAACGAAAATAAGTCATAAAATACCTTAAAAATTTTTTTTTTTTTTTGAGATGCTTTTTTTTTGGAAGTTGCAGATAAATATTGAATATTTTGACTTTTTGGAAGTTGCAAATAAATATCGAATATTTAATATCGCTCTCTTCTCTGACTTTAATTATGTTAATTATCAAAGCATAAATTTTTCATTTTTCTTAAAAGGCTTTACAATGTTGAAAGAAGAGAAGAAAAATTAGAATGCCGTGTGCTCATTAAGGAAGTTATACATTACAGGTTTCAACAGCAGTGTTACTTATGCATGGAACGTGGTGAGGAAAAACGAGCATATCTTGGTGCATGCATGCCATGTAATAAACCTGGTTGTAAAAAGGTAAGGTTAAAATATAAAAAGATGAAAGGGACGAACATAGGATGAGTAGAATGAAATATATGATAGCGTAAACACTTTCATTTGTTCGGTTAATTCGGCAAAAATAGGAACATGCAATTGGGTAGGAGTATTCTCGTATTTTTTTAATCTCATTCGTTAAAGAATGAAATGGTGATGGACTGGGACTAATATGAGAAACAAATTTGCTTATATGGCATGCTTAGAAAATTTTTGCGAGTCCGAAATATTTTTTTCAAGCATCAAGCTGAGTAAATTTTTTCTTCTGTATTCTGGTTTTTGCTATTGTCATTTGTTAAAAGTTTACTGTCATTTATACGCAAATGTTATTTTTTTATAGTGTTTCCATGTTACTTGCGCACAAGCTGAAGGTTTACTATGTGAAGAAGGTGGTGGTTCGAAGAACGTGAAATATTGTGGATACTGTACGGCACATGCAAAGAAAGCGGTTTGTTTTTTGTTTCGAGCTTCATTTTTTCAAATCAGTTATTGAAAAATTGTGATTTCAAGAGTTCAATTTGCCATACATTTATCATTTAATTGTGTAAGTAATTTCAATTATGGTATGAATTTGAATTTTAATTGAGAAACAAACAGTAAATAAAAACTGAATTGTAGGAGAAAAAAAAAAAGAAACAGAAGAGTAAAAATGATTGTATTTATCGATTTGATTCATATAGAAATAACCGATAATAGAATTTCGTGAGTAAAATGAAAGCATAGAAATATAGTGGTTATATCTAGAAGAGCATTGCTTTGAATGTCATCATATCGCATCATCATTAACATCGTCATCATCGTCATTATCATCATCATCATCGGCGTCTCCATATAGTTTGATGGGGTTGAAATAGCAAACGATAGCATAGAAATACAACATAGATAGATAGATAGATGGATGTAGGTAGATGTGTTTGTTGTATTGAAGGCTGTTTACAGAGTGGAAATGATTGGAGAGGGTTGAAGGGAAAAACCTATGTAGAGAGAGCAATTGTCATCTATCAATTTGGGCGATTTTGGTTCCATTTGATTCAGTTCATCCATCCATATGTTTGGTGAAGGAGCGGTTGAAGAGGAAGAGAGTTGTTGCACACTGATTAGAAGATAGGACGAAAATTTCGGAAAGGAGAGGAGGAGGAAGGAAGGAAGGAAGGAAGTTGGACAGATGTTGTCCATCAAGCCAAAGGAAAAGAAAGGCATAGACATATATATCAATATATATATATATATTTATATTTATATTTATATTTATATGTATTATGTAACATTTGAAATGTTCAATTTTCGACTTTGCTATACCAAAGACTATTGTTTTGCACATATACAGGGCACACATTTATTAAACATTTTGAATAAAAAGTTTGTCTACAAAAATCTCTCGTTTTTTTCTTTTTTTTTATTTCTCTCTTTCCCTTTTTTTTTCTGCTATCTACTGTTGTATAGTTTACACTTTTTTGTATGCTAGTCGTTTTTTTTTTTCTTTTTTTTAACCAATGATTTATCAGTGAATTGTTTAGATTTTACAAAATATCACGAAACGATTGGGTAGTGTTAAATTGATGATGATAGTTCATTCAAAATAGAATGATGTGATTTATGGGAATTGTACTTAAATAATTTTCTTCATATGATATTGTATCTGTGAAGGGTAGAAAGTTTTTTTAGAAGATGAATAGTATTGATTGAAATGATAAGATGAAGCTTCCTTCACTCCAACAAATATATGTGATCATTCTTTTATTAGGTTTAGTGAAAAACCGAAATCAATATATCATGAAATAGTACAAATGGTGATTTTAAATATTTGTGCGATACTGCACATAATAGCCATTTTTTGCAAATTTTTCAGCTAAACTTTCATCTGTAGAGCAAATTGTTTCTCTTTCTTTATTTTTATTAAACTAGACATATTATTTGTTTTGTTATTATTGAGACATCTGCAGTTATCATCTTTCAGTAGAAAAAAAATTTGCATTCAGCATTAACGCATTGAATTCTTCACTTTTCCAATGTTTCCATCTGTTAGTAAATAATTTTTCTTTTTAATAACATTTTTTTGAAGTTGTTGCTGCGCCAAGGAATTCTTTTCCTTCCAAAAAAAGAAGAAGATTAAATGAATAATGAAATAATTATTCATTTAATCTTTTTCTTTTTTCTTTTTTTTTTTTTTCAGCAGAAATGTTAATCGATTATTTAATTTATGAAGGAAAATGTACTTTCTTCGTTACATTTAGCCGATGTTGAAGGAATATTTTGTAAAAATTGAAATGATTGAGGGAAGGTATACATGAACTTTAATAAATTCAGAATTTGTATTTCATTGATAATTTTCCGCAATTAGTTATTATAAAAAAAAAAAAAGATTAATATCAAAAAAATGAATAATTTTATGATTGAATAAATAATTCTACATTTTGCATTTACAATTATAACTGTTAACATTTGAATAACTTTGATCTTCTTTTGATGCTCCACCTCACATAGTACTAAGTTTTTTTTTCCTGCTATCATTTATCTTTAAATTTTTGTATATGTCGAATAGTTAATTCATAAAACGTAAATTATTCAAATGTGGCATTCCCACTCGTTTTCGCTTTTTTCGTTTTTTGAATTCAGTATCTCATTATCGTTTGAATTTTATTTATTTGCATATAAATAATATTCATTTGACCGTACTGAGTTTCTATGCACTATTGGTTGAATCAGCAGTTATGCTTTGTATTATATTTCCTATCTGAAAAAAACTCATTTATTAATTATTGAATCTGCAATTTTATGCCTGAATTATGACAAATATCTTCAATTTTTGACATCATATCCAGTCTATCTCATCAAATTTTGGATATTTCAGTGAAATATGGAGTAGTTAGATGAAATAGTGCTCTGCATGTTTTATAATGATGAATAGCAGTTTATGTCGATAATGGCACTATTTTCATATAGCAAAGGAATAGTATTTGTTAAATTGCTATGTGAAAATAGATCGAATAATTTGTGAAAATTAGTCAATATTCGTTTTTATTCTCTTTCTCCTATTTGTCTTGTCAGTAACAGCTGCATCTATAAAACATAAAACTAATCGTAGAACAAATGGCATTCCAATAGTCTACTTAATCTGTTTAGTAAAAATAAGCTTTAGATTTTTTTTCTTTTAACTCTCTCTCTTTCTCTTTCTTTCATATTCTTTTAATTTTAATTTTATTTTATTTCGTATTTATATTTGTTATTGTTGATATTTTTCAATTTTATTCGCAGGATCTTTCGACTTCTATCATTTTGATATCATAAAAAAAAAAAAAAGGAAAAAGGAAAAAGATAACTTTTGAAATGATAGATATATGCTATTATGTGTGATTCGATTAATTTCAGTTCCTTCATCCAAGTTTAGAATTCTTCTAGAAAATCTTTTTCAGTCGACAATATCTTCGAGAGGACTTTCGCTTCTTGTTAAACAACAAATTAATATTGTATCAAAACATGGTTCTATCATTGCAACCAATCCAGTTTTAACTGGTTCATCATCTTTAGCTGGTGCATGCATAATTGAGGCAGAGCCAATACCTGCTTCACTAGCAAAAATTGCCCTTTGAATTCTTCCTAAAGAACTGAGTAATTACTAAATTTAAGTTCTAGTAAACATTTTAGAGAAAGATAAATTAAGAAAATTGATAAGCTAGATAACCATAAACTCGAAATGATAGCTCAAAATCTAACTGATCCTAGAAAAGTTAAAGTTATAATTAATTCCATAATTGATGAGAAACCCCAAATTTTGATTCAGAGCGTACATAATAAGAGGATATAAGATCCCCTGACTGTTTCATAATAGAAAGACGTCTAAACGAATTGATGGATATTTCATTATTGTTTGAGACATGGCTGAGCAAGCGTATAGTATCAGTCTTCAAAATCTTTTTCTTGATATTATCATAATTATTAATTTCAACCGCATTATTTTCATCGTTTCAAATATTTTGGATGAATATGTCACTTGAAGCATTTGAGAAGTTTTTTTTATAATATATAATAGGAAAAATGCATGAAAGCGTTCATTTTCATTGTTACATTAGAGATTCATGAGTTTGAACATCAGAACAGAAGTCAACCATCTATTGCTGGAGGCATTTAAGTCAATTATTGCATAAAAACGATTATCAACTCATGTGTAAATGTATTTCCAAATTTTCGATAAAAATGAAAAAAAAAAACCTAAAGAGACAAATAATGATCATAAAAATCAAAGGTAAACAAATAAAAAAAACTAAAAAAACTAAAAACTAACGATGGAATGTTTAATATCTTCTGAAACAGTTGCAGAATATTGCAGAATCCCTTTTAGAGAATCGGTTAAAATTAGTGATGGAATGTTATTATAGTTATGAATAGTGTGTAGGGTTTATGCATGGTTAGAATTCTAAACTAAAGTTTATATCTTTAATTTTACATTAGTTATGTTGCAGATCAGCGATCCATTAATAAAAATTATACCACCATATCGGCATCGGGCAGAATCATCGTGTTCATCGGGAAGTGGAGGTGGTGGTGGTGGTGGTGGTGGTGGTGGTGTTGTACAACGTTCAGTAACTCCCAAATTAGGTATTGGCAATATTTGTAGTGGTGATAACAGTGGTCAAACATCTTCTACCAGCTCACCTCATTTTAATACATCCGTAAGTAATTTTGCTTTGTTAAATACAATAGGATATTAATTTTCGTAGTAAAAATTCTGACAGAATTAAAAATTCGTCATAATCTCTTCATTTCTTTGATAAGTGATTCAAAGTAATATAATAAATAATATGATACTGAAATGGTTTTGTGAGGAAGAGTAGAAAAGATAGAATATTAAATTTTTGCTCGCCGGTCGACACTGCTATCAAATATCATTTGGTGGAGGTTGCAATATTGTCTCCGTTTCGCATTGTAATATCTTGTTTCATAGCACTGGAAATTTTATAATATTTATGGCATTAGTGAAGACAATTTGAGAAAGAAAATATCACTAGAGAAATGAAAATTTTTGTACAGAGTAAATTATTGTAGCTTTAAGCTGAGGCATCTTTATTTTCATTTATTTCGTTTTGCAGGAACTGCTGCAGAATACATCAATTGCAATCGGTAGTAATTACGGCAATATCAAATTAGCAACAACTACATCGTCTAGCGGAATTGCAACATCATTTACATCAAATTTACGAACTGAGGGACCTACAATGCTTGTAGACCCCTTATACCGGTTAGCTTATTGTTCTTTTTTGAGAAATATAGGACAGCAAAGCAAATGATGAAGTAGAATTAATTATATCTTAAGATAAATTTGTTTCTGATTCACCTGATTAATCGCCTTTCAATTGTGTCTTTTATTATTCACCAAATAGATCTTTCAGGACTTCATTGCCACCACCAACAGTTGACAGAGCTATGTTAAATGTGATGTCTCAATCACTAGCAATTCACTCAATGCATGATGATATTTGCAGTCCACCAATGTCAAGTGGCAGGTAATAATTTTCGCTTCTAACATTTTTACTAAAATATCACACTGCAGTAATTTTAAAATTATTGACAAACGCAGTATCATGATTTCATTCAATTATGGATAGATTTTTTTTTTTCTTAATTGTATACAATAAGTGAATGTGAACATTCCACATGTTCAGAATAAATTGAAATTTGCTGTTGTAGATCATCAACTGCTCACAGTACTCCTCCACCAGTTACTGCAGGAATTTCTCTGAAAAAAGACCAATTAATTTACGAATTACCAAGTTCTTCGAACGCAACTGTTCCTTTACCTACAAATGTTGCACTTCTCGGTATACAAAAAGTTAGTATCTTTTTTAAAAGAGAAGTTTATGTTTTGAAGGACTGACTTTAGAATTGTTGGAATTGTTTTCAAATTCTTCTGTTTTTGAATCATAATTCATTTAGAACGAGGTATTATCAACCGGTATAACGGAAGAAAAAGATCTGAGCAATGGCAGTTTAATATCGCAACTGGAAATCAAGCTACAATCTCGTACAAATTGTCTCCCTACAGATAATGGTTCAGTTGCAAGTATTGGAAGTAAAACTGGTATGTTTGTTTGAAAAGTCATCTGAATAATTTCATTAAAAGAGTTACATAATAGTAATTTTGCATGCATGATATTGAATAAGATTGAGAAGTTGACATCAAAAAATTCTTATGAACTAGAATTCTAAGTTTGTCGTTATTCTTCCTTTTTTTTTTTTTTTTTTTTGTTTATTTTATTTTTTATGGAATTGTGGAAGAAGTGATTTGTTCGTCTATTATATTAAGAAGCAAGTGGTATTGGTTCTATAATATTGAAAATATTGTAAATCAATGTTATCTTAATAAATCACTTTTGTACTATAGAACTAATGCTATGTGCTTACTAATCACTTTTGAAAATATGGCAAAATATGAATCTATATCTCACTCGATTTAAAGTTGGTCGAACTTATTCAGTGACTATGTCAGATGTGCGCACTATCGATGGCAAATAGTGTTATTGTACTTTGAAAAAAAGCTTACTGAATATGATTTTTTTAGTGAAAAGAAAAGCAGCTGATGGTGCGGAAAAGCCGAAACGCCCGCGTAATAATAAAGCATGTAAATCCATTAAGGCATTGCTTGAATCGGTTGGACCTTTGATCTCGGTAATTTATGAGTAATTCAAAACATTTTAGTTTTCATCTTCTATATTTCGAGTACTTATTCGTCTAATGGTAATTTCATTAGAATTTTTGTACTTCTTTGCATAGTATATGTATTTATTTCTTAGTAATTTATTACTGTGATTGTTGTTTTCTCTGTTTTTTTACTTGTATTGGTTCTTTTTTTCTTTTTTTTTTTTTTGCATTAATTTTCAATTTCAGCACTCTTTTTGATTTTTGTTATTTAGGAAACAGTTTCCGATTTTCAACGAGAGCGATTAAATGAGCGTGATAATAATATGGCAGTCACTACAACAACTCATTCAGCAGTTCCTTCAACTTCCGCAGAGCATGAAATAACAACTTGTACAGTTTCGGCAAGCACTTCAGCGGGTAATATTTATTAGTTGTTAATCTGTTTTTAAGACAAACTCTTAGAACTTTTATTGATTTTTGGTCTTTCTTTCAGTTCAATGTACTGTTGTGACATGTTCTTCGACATCAACGCAGCAACAACAATCGACAACACCAACTGTAACAACAGCATCAACATTTGTTGGCGTACCACTGATAAGGACACAACCAAAAGCTGTAGTAAGCCAGGATGCTGGGTAAGCGTAACATCCTTTCGGCCATTATTGAAATACAAAATTATGTTGAGGAATGCAACAATACATTACGCAAAATTCTGTGCATGAAATGTCGAATTGACATCGTCAGATCTATTTTTATTTGTTAACTTCACAAATAAAAATTTTTCGAAAATTTTTAGTTACTCACATAAACTGTACTGGGAAAGTGACACCTTGTAATAAAATAATTGCTTTAATTTCTGTTTCACATCTTGATGCTTTTTCTTTAGTGTTGGGGTTGTAGCGGTGGATCGGAACCATGTAACGTCATCGCTTCCATCAACGTCTGGTGCAGTTGCACCCACATCTCTTTGTCCTGTGTCGCAACAATCAGTCGCTTTTCCACAATCAATGGAAGAACTATTAGAACGGCAGTGGGAGCAGGGATCGCATTTCTTGATGAGTCATGCACCATTTGATAGTATGTCGCTGATTATTCTGGAAGTTTATATTGATTTTGAAAAATTTCCCTAATGAATGGGAGGTCTTTCCAAAGGGATATTTTCTTTTTTATTTTAAACACATGAAGTTCTAACTGATATTATTTACCCATAAACTTCAGTTATTTTTTTATAGAATAAGGTATTTCAATAATATTAGTGAATAAGGTATTTCAGTAGTGTTAATGAATAATGGAAACGATCAACTTGGTTGTTGTTTTTAAATAAATAATATATAGTTTGCACGTCAGATCAGTTTACATCAATTTTAGTATGTTGTGGTTTGTTTATCTTTTGTGCCTAGATGAGAAGTAAAATATATAGAAATTTTATTGCAAAAAAAACAAAAGACTAACGCAAAGTTAATTTTTCCGTTATAATAAGATTAAGATTTTTTGCAGTTGCACAACTTTTATCATGTTTGCACGAACTAAAAATGGAAAATGTTCGTTTGGAAGAAACATTGTCACAGCTTGCTAGGAGGCGAGATCATCTGCTTGCATTAAATACCAGGTTATCACTATCTCTCGCAAGCGGCTCTTCATTAGGACTTGGTACCAGGTGTGTTTCCTGTAATTCCACCTTCCATAAGTTTTATTTGCAATAAATGGATGTGCTTTAGGAATAGTTTATTGTTGATGATATCATAGTCAGCCTCATCCATGTTCAGTTATAACATAATTTATACGTATTATATCGTTTGCAAATATGATGTGAAATATTATATTTTAATGTTGAGCATAGATTACTATCATTATAATTGTTCATCTGACTTGTATAGCTTTTTAGGTCTAATTTTCGGATATTGAAATGATTCCTGCAAGAGTTATTACGAATGTATCTTTCAGCCCGCATCAATCGCCACAGATCAGTGCAGCAGGTAGCAGTGGCAATATTCCATTAGCATCAACAAGCAGCAGTATGCAGTCGAACAACGGCATCTCATCAACACAGTGTACAACGCAACCTACCTCCTCCGCGTCCATTTCAAGTCTCCCGTCGATTGTATCTCTGCCACCGACAACAATTTGCGGACAACAGCAACAGCAGTCTATTCAAGCAGCTGCTGGTTCTGCTGTTATCTCTTTTCTGAATCCATTTTGTTCCACTCTTCCACCTGTTATCGACGATTCACTGAATCAGCTACGTTCGCTTGCAAGTAACGGATCGGTGATTACAAATCGAAGTGGTCATACACCACAAGCTGCTGTAGCTGCTGCTGCCGCTGCTGCTGCGGTCGCTGCTGCCGGACAGTTGGCTGGTACTACTGGTAGTGCGGAAAATCGACAAACACCGGTAGCTAGTACTAATTCCAGTACTACATCAGTGCAACAAGCTTCGCTTCCTTCTAGTCGGTTAGTTTTTCCTGCAATTTAATCGAAAAATTTGTAGATTAATCGATCGTAATGTGTCCGGTCTTAAATGTGTCTCTTGTTGTTCAGTTTTGAATCCTACTGTAACAATTGTTCAGTTTAGAATCCTACTGTAACAAAGTGAAAGATTCGTTTATTTCAAATAATCATTATTTGAATAGATAATTCATAGTTGATGATTTAATGAAATTCAAATAATAGTTTTTTTTTTTGTAGATCAAATATATAGATGAGGAGTGATAAAACTTTAGTGAATACTGAGTAAACCAAAGAGTATTATATGTTCTCAATCTATATGAAGTATTAGTAGTTATTTTTATATATAACATGAAAGAAAATAAAAATAAATTGGATTTTTAGAATTCCATCGGCAGCATCAGCGAACGCGGGGATAGGTACACCTTTATTGGCGAACTTTAGTAATGCACAGCTTGCAACAAGTTTACCATCTGTAACAAGTACATTGGATTTGTTTGGTGGATCACAGAATAATGCCCATTTGACATTAACTCCCGAACGGCAACAAATGGCTGCAGCAGCAATTGCAGCTGCTGCTGCTGCGAATGCATTAGGTGGAAATTTTGTTGCTCCTCGAACACCAACTCATTCGAGCGCAGCTATTTCCGGAACATCTGCTATAGGACAATTCGCTTCAACGGTATGTTTTTTCATGAATTATTGATATCAAAGAAAGACGAAATTCTTGTTATATCTTAACTTTTTATTATTATGAAATATTACTGATGTTGATAAATACGCATGTTACAGGAATTATTGGCACAGTATGCATTGCTTGCTCAGCAACAGCTACTCCATCAACAAGCAGCAGTGGCAGCTTTAAGCGCCAGGTACGGAAGCCAGGTGATATCGAGCAGTTCGACTTCACCGCATTCCACATCATCAAATTCACAACTTTCATCAAATCCTCATTCGGGGAAATAGTAGTAGGTGTTCCGAAACTTGTTCGGGCAAGATTTTTCATTAATTAGGTTTCTTAAAATTGGATTTCGAAATTACGATTCGCACTTTTTTTTGCCATGAATTTTTAAATAACTTCTAAAAATATGAGGTAATGTGTTAGGAATGTCATTTGTTAATCTTTGTGAGGAAAAAGATTTATGTTATGAAGTATGAGAAGGAATGAAAAAAAGTCATCGAATTTTATCAGGTTTTTTTTTTTTCCTTCATGAATTGTATATAAATTCAAGTATTGAATGGCTAAAATTAGTTTTATATGTAATTTAAAGGTTGTTTCTGTGATTTATTTCAATTTGGCCCATTTCAAAATTGCTATTTGTTTGGATGTAATCTTTTTTTTATTTTCATTTTGTTGTTAAATGTTTCGGGATGTAATTTTAATTGATTGGTTGGGCATTTGATTCGATTTCACGCATAAGCCTAGATGTTAAAAAAAGAAGTCGAATTTATTGATTTCCACTTTTATAACTTTTTATTTTTCTTCAGTTCCAAATGAAAATTTCATGAACGGGCATGCACAAACACCATTCTTATTTATTCGTTTTTTACCTCTTTGTATTCATTTATGATTCCGTCATCGTTGCTTTTTTCTTCAATTTTTTATAAGTAAGAATGATGGTGATTATTTTTCCTTTTCCGACTCTTTAAGAAATATTATTTCCACTCTCTCTGTAACTTGGTTAAATCCTCTTTTCTTTTAATAATTTGTTTCGTAATAGATAAATAATTTAACTATTTTCGAAATTTTGATATTTCTTAGAATTTTGTTTTTATTCATTTTTTCTTTTTTTTTTTTTTTTTTTTTAAT
>HG738139.1:3935560-3956581 GCA_000499405.2 Onchocerca volvulus | reverse complement strand
AGATCAATTTCTTCACCATGGGGACTCATTTTACTTTGTTGTTTTGTTTTGATGATGGTATGCGAGGATTCTTCTTTTCTTTTCCTTTTCAGTTTTTTATTAATTGCCATGTTTTGAGGCAAATATACTGTCAATTAAAATTACTTAACAGCCCGCACTGTAATTTTTTTTTTTTTTTTTTTTTTACGCCTTGTCATTGATTGATGAAATTTTGTTCGTCTTCCCTTTTTTTATCCAGTATGAATGTTGAATAATTCAAGTAAGCATGTTCGAACTGTAAGGAAAATTATTCTTTGTAGATGGAATTTTATTGTTTTGTTTTTGAATTTCTACTATTATACTCCTAATAATAATGAAGCATTTTCAAGGATGGATTGTTAACCTTAATTCCATTTTATTTTTAGAAGGAAAATTTGATCCTGTCATTATTGTTCATTTTCGCATCTTGAATATGGGACATTTTCGAATGTTAGAAATTTTTATTTCAAGCTTGTGTTCTTTTTCGTTTAACTTTAGCTCAATTTTTTTCTTTTTTTTTTTTTTCAAAATTTGGATAAATCTAGCATAAATCTTTTGCGATGAATGTCCAGGTCTATCAAAATCAAAGGAATAATGTTTTTGTACGAGTTCTTTTTTTTTTTCTTTTCTTTTTTTGCTGTTGATTACGATTGTGACAAATTTAATGAGTAAAAGCTATGAACTGATTTGCTTGTGTTTTGTTATGGACTTTACAATTAGATGTCAATAATACAACAGTTAAGTTACTATATCTTAGTGTATAACGTCGATAAGTATCTCTTACACAAGAAATAATTTCCAAAAAGAACAAATCTAAAACTTGGTGAAAAATTCGGCAATTAACTTTTATGATTTCTTATGAGATTT
The DNA here is from genome assembly GCA_000499405.2 of Onchocerca volvulus. Taxonomy (NCBI): domain Eukaryota; kingdom Metazoa; phylum Nematoda; class Chromadorea; order Rhabditida; family Onchocercidae; genus Onchocerca; species Onchocerca volvulus. The sequence continues at coordinate 3,955,696 of HG738139.1, read as the reverse complement.
TATTAAAAGAATATGAGCATAGCAAGGCGGTTTAATTTGAACATATGAAGATATATGTCTATGGAATAGTTGAACGAAATGTTTTTGCTGTTACATTAATCATTAATATCTCAAATATTGAAGACTAAAAGTTTTGAAAAAATGAGGAAAATAAAGGATTATGTTAGAAGATATTGGCTATGTCGTGCCAGTTTTCTTGCATCGATTAACGATGATAATAGTAAAAGCTGGAAATATTTTGAAATATAAGAAATCATAAATTTTTTAGGAGTGATTTTTTAAAGAAGGAACAAACGTAAAAAAAGAAAAGAAGTGATAATCTTATTTTGGGAGGAAAATTTGAGGAGATTTTTTTCGTTTTTCCCCCGTAGATGAATTATATGATCAAGTTTTTTCATTCTTCCGAAAAATATAGAGAATATTGTTTTTGTGGAAAAGTATAATATGTATTTGATTGGTTTAACTGGTGGTATAGCAACCGGCAAAAGTACTGTTTCGCAAATTTTTATCGAAAATCATATTCCTATTATCGATGCAGATTTGATTGCACGTGAAGGTATGGATTTTTACATAATTATGATGAAAGGAAATAAAGAACTGATTCATATAATGACAATGATTTTGTTATTATTAACAATATGAAATATTTGGGATTGCGAAGTTGTACTTCTATTTTTCAAATCAAACAAGAATATAATGTTAAGTTTAAAAAAAAAAACATTATTTGAAATATATGAATTGAATAATCTATTTGTGTAAAAAATTAATTGATTTATATAAATCTGTTAGTAATGTTAGGAAATTGCAGAACTGAAGGGCTATAATAATAATCTATGGTATATATTATCTAAATATATATGTAATGTTTATCATCATTTGTTTCATAAGCATCAACTAATTGATTTGATTTGTTAAATTACCAATTAAAAACGCTAAATTTCCATTATCTGGTACGTTGTGATGTGAATATGATGTCAATAAAATCTATTTATTTCAAAAATCGGAAATTATTTCATCATTTCTTAATTATCACTTTTGAACTCTCAATCTTATTACTGCAACGTTTCATATGTGAAATCAAAATAAAAGTAGAATTGCAATTCATTGCTAGATTACAAGATCAGCTGCAATTAATATAGACATAATAAGATTAAAATTAGAGCATTGAAAAAGGAAAAATTACAAAATATTAAACAAGAAATTTATGATAATGAATTTTGAGCTTATAAGGTGAAAGAAGAAAAGCGATAGATAGAAATGGGAATTTTGGAGATGAGTTTAATGATTTTTATTTGTATCATTAGAAGATAATCTTATTCAATCATTAATTCATTTTACAGTTGTTGCTCCGGGTGAAAAGGCGCATAAGAAATTACGCCAGCATTTTGGTAATGATTACTTTGATAGTGTAAATGATGAATTGTTGAGGAAAAAGCTCGGTGATTTGGTCTTCTCTGATGAAGAAGTAAATTTTTCTCTCTTAATTTCTGATTCTTTTTTTTTTTTTTCATATTTTCTTCAATACGATCAACATACATATATATTTCAAAAAAGCTAATAAATTTTATCATACTTTTAATCAATAATTTCCAGGCTCGTCATTTGGTGAATTCAATTACACATCCTGAAATACGTAAAGCCATAGCATTTCGAATTTTACAGCATTTCTTTCGTGGTGAAAAATTCGTTATTTTAGATCTTCCATTACTCTTTGAAGCTGGTTATGCAAAAATTTTGCAAAAAATAATATTGGTAGATTGGTAAGTTTAAACATTTGTACATTATATTACGAGATATATTCAGTATATTTAATAATAATTTCGCAGTTTATTTTGTAAATTTTTAAATAATATGTCTGGATTGTAATTTATAACAAAAGTACTAATAATTTTGACCATATACTGGATTCAAATTTTTCTTTTTGCAACATGATAAGTTGTAGATTTTGATCATAATTTTTCAAAGGAATAGATTGTTTAAGATTCAAAGTCTAATTTCACATTTTCCTATATCGTAATATAGTAAATTACCAAAACAGATTTTTGTATATATTCTATATGTAACATGCTACCATAATGTTTTTTTTTCTTTTCTTTTTTTTTTGGTAATACTATGCATGTAAGTGGATAAATTAGTTTGAAAAAATCATGCATGATTACATTATCTTTTTTTTTTCACTTTTTTTTTTTCAGTCTCGAAGATATTCAATTGAAACGGTTGCAACAGCGTGATAATATTGATGAGGAAGCTGCTAAAAAACGGATCAAAGTACAATATCCGATGTCTGAGAAACGTCGTCGTGCAACTCATATTGTGAATAATAGTGGCGATATTGAAAAGACACGAGCTCACGTACTTAATTTAATTCAAGAATTTAATGCATCCAAATTACATTTAATTGTTCGAACTATTCTAGTATTTGCGCTACTTATTTTCTTTCTCTTAAATTATTTACTTTATCATTTTATACTTTTACCATTATTCGATAATTAATTTTATCATTGTGTATTTTAATGTTTGAGTTGAATTTTGAAAAGAAAAATGATTCATTTAAAATGAAAATGAAAAGGAAAGATAGTCATTGTTGTATGTTTTGTACTGATTCTTACATTTACAATAAAAGATGTGAAAAATGTGATTCATTTCATGCAACGAATTCGTTAAATTGATAGAAAATACAATTCTTTTTATTTTTCCATCCATAATAGATCAAAACTTCTTTAAAGTAAAATATTTGTGAAGAGATGAAGAAATGAAAAAAGAGAAATTTAAAGATGGCCAAAGTTTTGTTATTTTTTTTTTTTGGACATTAAAATTTAACAAAAGATACCTGTCAGAAGAAACTGATTGATTGTTCGAATATTCTTCTCACTGATATCAATTACTTCAGTAATATTGGATATGCTCCATAAAACATAAATTATCATAATATATTGATTTGTTTCAATTTCAGAATTTGTTAGAGAATTTATCTCAACTTTCTCTTCTCTCATAATCTCGATTATCTTCTAACAATCAAATATTAATGAAGTAATATGCCAAGAGAGAAATATTTGTTTGGGAATGAATTGGAAGTAGAGTATCATTCACTACAGCAACGAAATCATCATCCATTCTTCGTATCTACAACTATTTTAACAATGAAATCATTTATTCTTTTTATCCATCATCCACTACAACGATGAAATTATCATTTATCTTTCCTATCCGTCATACATTACAGCGATGAAATTATCATCTGTTCTTTTCTGTTCTTTTATCCATTATGCATTACAATAATAAAATCACTATTCATTCTTATTATTGTCAACATCATTTTAAAAAAATTTACAGATATTTGGAGGAATTCTTTTTATGTTGAATATATTATTCAGTGATATCAATGATGTTTTTGTTAATTTATCCTAAAAGAAAGGATAAAAGAATAAGCATAAAAAAATTTACAAGTATTTGGAGAAATTCTTTTTATATTTGAATATATTCCTTTTGTATTTGAATATATTATTTATTGATATTTTCTTTGTCTTGATAATATCTTCACGCAAAAACGTGAGATTTACAAAGCTCTTTTTCATCATTTTATTTTTATTATTCATTCCCTTGGTAATCCTTTAATTCTAGCGTTTTTTTTCCATTTTCCTCCTAAGAATTAATCGAAAAAGTTTCTAATTATTTCATGCCTGTTTGTTTTTTATTTTTTATCTGATCAATTCTTCGCTTTTATTTTGTATGGATAAAATCATTTATTCGAATAACCTTCTCCCATCTTCTCCTTTCATGCTTCTTTTTTTAATTTTAATCTTATGCAGAGACAAATGGAAGAGAAAAATTTTGATAATTTTATAAAAAATAATCTTGAAATTAGCATTAAGCAAAAAATAAGAAACAATTGCATCATTTGTTTTCAAAATGATTTCCTGAAGCAGAATAATGATAGGAAATAAAGAAAGATATTGGTAATTTTTTTCTCTTTATCATCATTACACTGTTATCAAAAAGGAGAGAAAAAATGAAAAGAAGGCAATGGCTCTATTAAAATTTTAACAAATTCTAAATCTATAATGTAAATATTCCTTGTTACTCCCACATAACTTTGCAAAGTTCCTCACCGATTGTTTTGAAATTTTCACATAACGTTGCATTCGAATAGACGCATGTTTTTATATAGATAAACCAGTTTTTTTTTATCCATCACACCTATACAGATGAAAATAGGTAAGCGGACTGAATTTATTGTCTACGCCTACTTTCTATTGTTCATTTTTACGCAACGCTTCAAGTTTTTCACCGACTGACTTAAAATTTTGATACAATGCTGCATCCCAATAGACTTGTTTTTACATAGTTTTTACATAGCTCATGTTTTTGGAGACTTAAGATTTTGAACAAACGAACATTTACATTTTTATTTATATAGATAAATTTATTAGGCGGGCCGCGCTTTATATGCCGGTCCAGCTAATAAAGGATAGAATTGTATTTTTCAGTAACCATTAAGTGCTGTGAAATGTTGCTGATATCTATAAAAAATCAGGGAAGAAAAAACAATTATTCAATATAAAAGATATTATACTGATTCTTGTTATTATCACGTCGTAGCAATATCATATCATTTCCTGTTTTATTTCTTTTTGTTTAGGATAACAATAGTTAATTGGAAAAAAGTAGGAAAAAGTTGAGGAAACATCAGAAAAAATGTAAATTTCAACGTAAAAAGAAATATAGTCTTGATGATCATTTTGTTAATCTCGTCCTGTTTTCCATATTTTTTGAAAATGAAAAAATAAAGAAAAGAGAATTGGTAAGTTTTCCAATTATTCGAATAAAAATTTTGATATGAATTGTCACATAATACCGCCATTACTTGTATATACATATCAAAATTTTTTGATTTATTTTATAATAATTTTAGATGAGATTATTTTCTCACTAGCAACAAATATGATACAAACGGAAGTTTTTTATCTAATACAAAGTAGAAGAGAGCTCGTTGAAGAACTCTGCAAGCGTGCAGAAGTTTTGAATAAATAAGAAGCATTGAATTATGTAAATGATACAATACAGAAATTTTTTGCCAAAAAAGAGGAATATCTCAGTAGTCAGCAGACTACAGATTTATGGAATAAGATAATGAAGCAAGTAATGGTCATGACACTTGGTCATTTATGGAAGGAACATCTTTCAATTTAAGAGAGCTTAAGACAAAGCCCTCAAGAAACTTGCTCGCCCTTACAAGAAGGTGTTAAGCACTAGCATGATATGTCTTTGGACTCTTAAATCGCTTTAACTATTAATAAATTTACTAAATAGAGAAAAGGACAAAAATTGTTAGGAGTGCCATTCAAGTAGCTGACACTAAGATAAAAAAAAAAAAACACCGATTCCATTGTCACATTCTGGAATAACATCACTTATTGTAAAAATAAATGTTTGTTCATGAATTGCTTTAATATTTAAAAAAATTTATCAAGTGAAAAAAGCAAAAAACCTAGGAGCATAATTTGTCAAATGCATTTGATGCATTTGATATCACTTTATGTAGAAAAATCCCTTTATCAGTATAAAATGAATGAATTACTGTATTTAATTTCCCTATTTTTTTTTCAGTATTAAATTTTAAATTTTCAATTTCTTGTACGTTATGCATTTTGAACTCCATTAGTAGTTTGCTATTTAATGATCTAAGTATTGCATCATGATCTTTCAGGGTTACACACAACAAAATTAATGTAGCAGCTACTGTAGTATAATACTACGGCTGTCAGATGAATGCTCATAACTCGATTTTAATGGAAAATATACGATTAAGCCCTTGGGATTCATAAAAGCATTATGCATCAAACAACATGTCACATTTCGCACTGCCCGCAAAAAACAAAATTAAAAAGAAACGATTTCAAAAAAGAAATATTTCTTTAAAGAAATCTTATTAATTCAAGCAGAATTTCGATTTCATGCCAAGCACAATCAGATAAATAAAATCAATATATCCATAATGTGGTAACAAATATATTTCTCAAGAAAACAACTTATCAGGTAGAAATTAATGAGCGAATAACTGTGATGATATATTTATATGTCACATTATATGTTACTATATCTACTGTTTTGTGCTATGTAAAGGATGCGACTGAATTTATTTTTGAATTGAACTAATGAATATAGCTTTTCAAGAATTCGTCAAAAATGAGTTGAAAAGAGAAACGAAAATGAATCGTGCAGAAGCGAATTTGTCTTTGTGTCCTTTGTGCTTTATGAATCAATCTAAGTGAAGAATAAATCTAATTAGTAAGACGATGTACTAATAATAAGTGAAATATCGGTACTAATAGGAGATGAATGTGTACATCAATGAGAATAGGTGATTCAATTTTCTTCATCTATATCCAACACTTTCAATTTTTTTGGTTTCATTTTTCTTTTCGAGAACACCAACTAAAAAAGTTGTCATAGATAATTCAAAATGTAAAAAAATTAATTCCAGTTGCATTTGAAATACAAAATTATCTAAATATATTAAAGACTTTTATTATTATTTCGGATTAGATATTTACAATGATAATGTCACATAATTTATATGCATCAAGAAATATTGCAGCATTCCTTGAAGATGGTAAAAAGTGATAAAATTTGAGTTGAAGAATGTTAGCTTCTTAAACTGTACAGAACTGAACACAGTTATTCAGTATGAACAAGAAATCGGATGAATTTCCCTCAAAATATTGAAATGGTTGAAATCACAACAAACATTCACTTCATGTTTGTAATTTTGAATAACAACTCTACAATTGTATGTTTCAATTCATCACGAAATCGTTTGATGAAAATTAGATTAACAGTAGGTAATACGGCGCCATTGAAAATTGCATAGCAATTGATGAAAATATTAATGGGAATTTCGGCTTCTTTATCTCCGAATTTGTTAGCAAGTTGCGGCAAAAAATAGTAACAAATGATTTCAATTTCCATTGCCCCACAAACTATTGCTGCTTGAATTAACATCGACCATTCATCTTTACCACTTCTTATTATATTCTTCACAGCATATTCTACAAACATTCTTGAAATGATTAAATTTAATTACAAAAAATTCCAAGAACGTGAAAAGTTCGTATTTTGAAAACATTTGGGAAGAATATTTCCCACAAATGAATATAATTTATATTATTTCTTTGACTGTGCGAAACAAAAAGCAGCGCAATGCTACCGTTTGTTTTGCGTAACACCAAAACATTCTTCCGTTTGCGACGCACATTGCAGAATATTGGAATATATATTGCAAACATTGCCATGGGTAACGTCAGCGTCCAAAAATAACGAATTCTGCAAAGAAATTAACGAATAACGATGGATAAAGATACTAGCTGATGGATAATAATTGCTTCAATGAAAGGGAAAATTGAAGAATATCTTTCGAATCAATGAAAATTAATTTTACTTCTTATAGCATATGCAGCAATGTTGATATTCTATAAAAGTTTAAATAAATAAAAAATAAACAGTATTAGTTTAAAATTAAAAATAATGAACTTGAAAAAAATTGCTCCACTTTCGACTGTTATTTTGGTGCAGTTGAAAGACCATTGCAAATTCGAAACATTGAAAGTTTTAATGCAATAATGAAACTCTATGAGCGATATTACTAAAAAGCATTTTAGAAATTTAAAGAGACTTATTATAAGCATTGAGATTGACATGATATATTTATAGTGGCAGATTTGCATGTTGGATAAGCCCGAACACGTATTTATATCTACTGATACAGAAAAAATTTGATGATTAAGTTTTGGTAATTTCAATCAAAGTAATTATGTGCTTATTGATTGTCTAGCGATTGAATAAACCAAAATTATATTACGACTCATATTGAAGAATTTTATTAAAATCTCTCAGAAATGAATAGTCTATATAACTATTGTTTTTGCAGCATTGAATGATCGGAAAGTCTGTTGCAGGTTCATTTGAAATTAATGACTATTTAAGAATTGCATAAATGGTATTGATAGATCATACCGAGAACGGACAACCACACGCAAGCGATGAAAATACAGAACTTTGCTGATTCAAAAAAAGCACTGAATTTCGGCAAATTTATGGCCACAAGGCGATTTACTGCCAAAAAAAATGTAAAATGCAACGTAGCGAAGAAAGAAAATGTATTTATAGTAGCGAATATGCTGTGAGTCCATGTTGACTTATGTGCTGAAGTATTAATAAATTATTTAATGCAAAATTGTCTTGACAGAATATAATCCTATCATGCCTATAGCAAACGCCTATTAAAAATGCCTATCACAAACCTATAAAGAAATCCAATTCAACTTTATTTAACAATGTGAAAATAGCAGCTAATCAAATTAACATTTGTGATTTTAATTATGCGCAATTTTTCACTGAATGATAATAAGCGGGCGACATATGAAAAATATAAAGAAACAACCTACCATCAGAACCTTTGGTTTTTAGCATTTCAAGCAACACAATGGTTACTTGTGGGATAAAGTTCAAGAAGCTGCAAATGATAAGTTGGAATGTGATAAGGATAAATGCACGACTGTAAAAAATATTCCGACTGCAAAATATGATCGCAATCAATGCATTGCTAACAATACTGTACAACAAGAGTAGAGAAAACAGTATAATTGCCGTATATTTTTTTACCGTATTGTATTCGTCTCTTATGTCGAATACATTTGTCGTATTTCCTTCATGGCAGTTTAAAGATAATATTAGAAATAATATGGTAAAATAGTAAGAAGAAGCTACCATATTACTCACAAATAGTTTTCGCTTTTATTATGACTTCAATTCGATAAGAGGAAATTTCAACTGGCATGAAGTTTCAATGCGTGAGATATATCCTTCGAAAATTATGAATTCGAATTTCGAACTTCGAAATTGAACGAAATTAAGGTGTATTAATATCCAAGAAACAACTATAATTTGACCGTGAAAATGAGATTTGGGATTTTAATTTATTATGCAACTGCCATGGAAACTGCTAGAATAGTGTTTTAGAAAAAAAAAAAAAAAAATATGCCATTGCTGTTGTCAATGCTTTCATCTGTAAGATTAAAAATTTGAACTTGGCTTCTTCCTCAGCTCACCGTGCCAACTATGAATTGCTTCAATTCTTAGCTGATCTAATCTGCAGGATAGTTTTGAACGTTTTAATTTATCATATAACCTCTGAGAAACAATCAACCAATTACGACGATTAAAAAGCAAAATAAATTAAAAATAATAAGTTAATTACGAAAAAAACTGGGTTGAAGTTTATCTCATCTGTTGATATCTTTTTGTATCTATTCACATGTGGAAATTGATTCTGAATGAACGGATTGCACAGTTTGCCCTCCGGTTATCATTGAGAACTGCCTTACCTAAATAATATCAATAATTAAATAATACATGAAATGTAAAAGTTCAGTTTCATTAGAATGATATTGTAAAAACATTATGCATCGAACATTATGCCACATTTCGCACTGCCCGCAAAGAACAGAAGTGAAGAAAAACTATTTCAATATAAATATTCTTTGTATTCAAAACACTTTAAAGTAATCTAATTATTTGGAGTTAAAGTTAAATTTCATGCTAAGTGCAATAAAATAAAATAAAACCAAATGATATATATCTAATTTGGGGGCAAATAGCATTCTCAAGAAAGTAACCTCTCAGACAGAAATTAGCAAGCAAATAACTGTGATAAAAATCACATTGCATTTGTTGTTTTCTGTAATACAGTAATTTACACAATAAAGCAATATATCCTCTTCGATCAGTAAAATCAATAATTATTTCACTGGAAGGCAATAAATCAAAGAAACAATTTACAATCATATTAATGCAACTGATGCAATTGAATTCACTTTTTGAAGTGAAATAGCGGACAGAATTTTTTAAAACTTGTCGAAAATGAGTTGGAAATAGAAATGAAAACGAATCGCATAGTAGTAAATATCTCTTCGTGTCTTTTTTTTTTTTTTTTATCGAATCAATGTCGATGATGAATGGAAATCTAATTAGTAAGACGAAATGATAACAATAATTGGAACATCAGTAAAAATCAGTAATGAAATTGCACATCGGTGAAATTTATCTTTAACTCAATTTCTTTTTATTCTTTTCAGAGAGCTTCATTTTATTTTTCCTTTTTTTCTTTTCAGAGTCCCAATTAAAAAAATTGTTATAGATTATTCTTGTAAGCATGTAAATGTAATAGCTAAACACAAAATAAAACAATAAACCATAAAATTGTCGTGAAAGTATTTATTTGATAGCTTTCAGACAGTAATTATTGGAAAAATTTATTTTTGGATGGAGAAGTTATTGATAGCATAAATTATAAGATAATTATTTTAACTATTTGAATATCACTGCAAAACTGAGTCTTGATTTGCTACTCTTGATTGTTGATAAAAGGAATATTTGTTGAAAGTTTGCTCGATGGGAGATGGAAGCAGAATTGAATCGAAGCGGAATTGAAAAAACGCTGCTCGTCGATTTGTCGATAAAAGTTATGGTCCTCTAGTAGATAATCTTGACTCTTTTTATAGTGGGAGTTGCTTTACAATATTCTAGACATTATATATAAGCTTAGTTATCAGATCAGAAACATTTACATGTGAATTAGCTTAAGGTATTTTATTATTAAAGACAAGCTTGATGATAAGAAATTAAAATGAGAATTAGATAAATGAATCATTACAAGAGACATCGCAGCACATTTAAATTCGTCTTAAGTAATGATCATTTGAGAAATATGCTACAGTATAAATATTTTGATTATTTAAAAATATGAATCAAAACAATTTTATATTACGAAATCATTTGTTTATACTGAGATATTTATATAATACGAAAGTACTTTGATTATTTCAATATATTTGTATTATAAAATATTTCAATTATTGCTATATTCCCGAGTGAAAGAGATTAAAAACTTTAGCAGGAAAAAACTAAAAATTATAGTGAGAAGAATTCCGTCTTTTAATTTTAATTTGTTTAATAATATTTTCTGTTCATCTTTTTTTATTGGAAATTGTGAGAATAGTTACAATTTGTTTAACTATAATTTCTTTTTTCTTTGAAGATTTAAGACTTGATGACAAAAAAACCAATTGAATTAAATCAACTTCCAATTTAATGGCAATTACTACAAATCATTTATACCAATAATAATCAATTTCCAATGTGTAGCAAATCTATTAATTCTTCTGTTATTTTCGTAGTTTTACCAAATTCATTTTCTGATTGTTCCACTAATTTTCATCCTTGTTGACTTATTTTTTCTCGGAAAAGTTTCATCTCAAGCACTTGAATTATTTCTTGTTTTTGAGCTTATATCTCCAATTTTATATTCATTCGATTTCAAATCTAAGACTTTTTTGAATTCAATATATATATATATATATATATATATATATTAATCAACTGAAAAACATAAATCGATATTCTTAGATTTACACGAAGCGATTAATAGTTTTCCCTTCAACTCTTTTTGCTATTATTTCATTTCTTTGAAAATAATTGAGCGATTACTGATTTATAACTATTTTTAGTTTTTCCTTCTTCTTCCTCTTCATTTTCGGACTTGCATCGAATTTAAATCCCACTGTGCCAATTAGTTTTATTTTCTTTCAACCATGATAGCCAGTTTCACCATAGAAATAGTTTTTAAAAATCCTTTTAAAATCTTTGAAAATCCTTTTGCTATTATAGCGACTGGTTAAGTTCACTTGAAACATAATCAAATTAAAATTTCGTCTTATTTCGTCAATTTAATTTTACAGAAATATTGGCTGAACCCAGCCACGCTCTGCGTGGCCGATCCAGCTAGTTTATGGGGCCGCCCACGCTTTGCATGTCCGGCTCCAAGTCAATTCTCCACCGATTGTTTTCAAATTTAACAAAATCTTTGTATTCGAATAGGCCATTATTTTTATATGGATATACTTTTTTTTTACGTTTCCCGTCCGTGACAACTAAAAGTAAGTGAGGGGGAAAATTTTTGACTCTGCCCTTGTGTTCATGAGCGGACTGAATTTTTGACTCAGTCCCGCAAAATGGAAAGCATTTAATTTTATAGCCAGTGGATTCAGGACTATTTGTTGCACATTTGCAGCTGTGAAATAAAGATGTTGTTAATTTTCTAGATGTACTGCTACGTGAAAAACAGCTGGATTTCGTTCATATTTGAGAAATGAAAGAATTCGCTATACAACTTCATTGCTGCTTATGCATCTTCCAGCCTGATACTGTGCGATTTCATCGATATGTAATACCGCATTCCTGCCACTTCTCTTCGACTGCATGCCAAAAACTGCCCTGTCGCTGCCTTTATTCACGTACTTACAAATGTATTTGATCGATTTGACGAAATTCCACGTTTACATACGATGAAATCGCACAGTATCAGGTGATTAATGATTAATGATTGATTGATTGATTATGATTATGATGAAAAAACGTGTTGTTGTTGTTGTTTCATATGTGTGTGAGACATAAAATATTCAGTTAGAACTTTTTTTTTGCTAGCTACAAGCTACATCTACAGCTAGCTACAATTTTGCTGTTAAATGAAAAAAATAAATTAATTAATTAAACTACTGTTCAATATATTATGTTTGAGGTCAATCTCTTTTTTTTTTCTTTTTTTATTGTATGCTTTTCATAGCAAAGGCGAATATGGAACAACCCACCAGTTATCTACTTCGATGTCTACATTCCATATGTGTATGGTTGCTAATTTACGCATTCTTCTGTTGATCTTCTTCTGTATAAAAGATATTCATTGTTTCCTGTAACTTTGTTGGATATTAATGCTCGAGGATATCGCTTACAGCATTTTCTGTCTATCATGCATGGTGAATTTGGATTCAGTGTACAGCAAGGTCCATGTATCATATTATTCGTCTCAACTTCACACAGATCCTTATCGACGTCGGCATTAGGTATTTCAGCACATATTACATTATCGATTTCATTTGAAGTGATTTTGCCATAAAGCCAGATCAATATATTTTCATGTGGCAGTCCTCTCTTTTGCCATTCCACTAGTACATCCAACAGTGCACAGACCCAAAAGCTTGATGTTTTACCATGAAATCCATCAGCGACTTTAGTTTCTTTCTAAAAACATGTGCTGTGATGCCATGCCTATTCATCGGCGATTGCCCAGGAAGTAAGAGATTTTGTTATCATTCCAAGTTGGATTGCATGTGAATGTAATGAATAGATCTGGACGCCCGTATTGGCGAATATATGCGATTACATTTTGAGCGTACTCATTGCATATGAAGATGGCTAAATAGTTAATCTCCCAATGTTAGTTGTATTACCGTTATTTCCAACTTCATCTCGCAAATGAATATATTCTTCAGAGCGAAGCTTGGTCTGATTCAAACGGATGAATATCAGATGTTCTGGTTCGATTTTTGCATACTTATCCACGATATTTTGGTGAAACAACTAACGGCATTTTAAAATGTGATTGTCTTCATTTTCTCGAATCATTAATCGGTATGAATAATAATTCATTGCGCTGCATTTCTTATTTGTTTTTTCGCCACTGATTGGATTTATCATCTTAATGTTGAAGTGATATCTAACGGCACACTCCAAAAAAATGATTGGATATTGTAGAGCATCGTAGCATCGATGAGCTCCTGCAATTTTTACCAATTTTCTCCTATGAAGAACAATATCTTTACGTTCGAATTGATCTCCGACTATAACAATTGCCACTTCGTCTATCGTTGGAGCATTGAATCTTCGCACATTTTCTCCAGCAGGTATTTTTCTCAGCATGAATTCGCAACACATCTCTATAAACTTCTCTTTGCCAACTTCTTTTGCGCTAGTCTTATAGGTTTGTTCTACCAATCTTTCAGTAAGAAGTCCATTATCGTCAAATCCAGTTAGATAAAATACATCTTTTCCAAGCATACGCTGAAACCTTGAAATAAAGTATGAATCAGTGGCATCCTACCAATTGCTATTTTGAACAAACGCGCTAGATTACTTTTTCGTGAAAAAGCTGCTGCACTTGGGAAAGGACGGATATTTCGGTACGAATTCCACAGTGTACATTCAATTAGAAATTTATGCTGACCATCTGCAACGGAAGCAGGAGCCGGCTTTATGATAAATTTGCTCTTTTACTTTGAAAGTTGGCATGAATTGTGTCGTTAAGATTTCTGCACCGAACGATGTCATTTGGAAACAGAAGTTGTATTTTCTGATTTTAGATAGGAAATGCTTTGATCCGGCAGTATATCCGACAAGCAAATGGCTCTGGCGGTTCTTCAAGTTGAGATAGTTTAATTTTTCCAGAGTGAAACACATTCCTTTTGCTTCTCCTTTGAATTTCAAAGTTTTGCAATGAGAACATACTTCATTCATAGTGTCAATGAGAACATACGGACTCAAACTATAATTATCAGCTGGTTGTACCGGAATGCAAGGCGATTACAATCACGTGATTGTTGGGCATGGAGTCCTGTATGACGTTGATCTTCTGTTTCTTGTTGAAGTCTTTCAGCCACTCTCAACCTATCACATTCATTCTATTCAAAAGGAAGCAAATCTGACGTTGCCGAAGAAGATTGATGTGCTCGCAATCGCTCATTCTCAAGTCTGGCTGCACGTCGTTCTGCTCGCATTTGAGCCATTCTTTGTCTTCTTCGCTCATTCGCTGACGCCCGTTCCTCCTCTGTTTGATTTGCAGTGAATTATCGTAATGTTTCCGCTGTACGAGTACAAAAACCTAAGCTCGATTTCTTCTGCCAGGCATTATTTAAGTGAACTAAAGCAGATAGATTGTATCCGAACTATTCTCGAAATTGATTTTTGACTGAACTTGAGATTGAATTCGAAACTGCTCAAATATATGGTATTAAAAGATACTAACAATCGCAAATGTTCGCTTCAAAATCTTAAAATCTCCGGAAGTATTTACCTATTGCTTGATAATCTCGATAGAAGTTGAACTGAAAATTTTTCAATTGAATTGTTGGACTGTTGCTACAGCAAAAAATTGTATATGATATTAAAAAATACTAGCAGTCGTAAATGTTCGTTTGTTCAAAATCCTAAATCTCCAAAACTTTTTATCTATTGCTTTGAAATTTTGACAGAACGTTGCATTGGAATACGGGCATACTTTACCGAGCCTACTGAGCGTTGCATACTGAAGACCATGCCCATTTTGCAGAAATAAGCACGGTTAATAGATTCTGTCCGCTCACTTTTATTTGTCACAGATGTGAAAGGTAAAAAAGTAGATGTATCTACACAAAAACAACATGCCTACCTGAATGTAACGTTATGTCATAATGTTAACACTTGGAATGTTGTATCAAAATGAACATTGAACATTTACGACAAAAAGACAATCCAAGACACGACCTAATATTAGAATATTAGCCTAATATTGAAAGAGATAATTTACAAATTGCTTTAAGAAAACATTTCATCATATACTATCATGACCTTGACAGTTGTATGATGCAACTACATTCCCCATAAATCAAAAAATAAATGAATTACACCTCCCATAAAGCAAGAAATAAACGAAAAGCTCAAATTACTGGTCTTATTTATTTAAAAACACGTGCCTATCCGAATGCAACGCGGCATGAAAATTTCAAATCAGTTGATGGAGAACTTGAAATGTTGCAGGAAGAGCCGCAGGCAATGCAGAAAGAAGACGTGTGAATAAATTATATCTGCTCATGAAGACGCAATACCGGGCGGAGTCAAAAAATTCATTGTTATTTATTATTAATTATTATTATTTATCATTATTTATTATTATTTATCATTATTTATTACTTATTATTTATTACGCAACAATAAAAAGTCAATAATATCAATAAAATAAATCTGATGATAAATTTATTAAATGAAAAAGGAGGAAACGACATAAAGAGGGAAAAAAACCCGAGCCGCAGCATTAAAACACTCCCGTTAACATTCCTATATAAAATGATAGAAAACGACACTTTTTTTAGCGCTTGATGACGATGCGCCTTTGTTGGCGCGCGAGGGTTATCAACATTGACCCTAGTTGAGGATTACAAAGGAATGACTAATTATTTATCATTATTTATTATTATTCAGTATTCTTAACTGTTATTCATTATTATTTATTATAATTTCTTACTAGTTATTATTCTTTATTATTATTATTATAATTGTTATTATTATTATTAATTAAATACCATTATTATTGCTTACCTATTATTATTATTGCTTAAATACTATTATTGCTAACCGTATTTATTATTATTTATTATTGTTTATTATTATTTATTATAATTTATTTATTAGTTGTCGCTGAAATCGCGAGATAAAAAAAAAAATCAGTGATTCCTTTGTTTAAAATTTTACATTGCATATCTAATGTAGTTGATTGTAGAATCATTTTGTCTATCCAGTTAATGAGCTTAAAAAAGCTCTTTCTTATCATCAGCTAACTACCAGTACAATCTTATGCGCACCAAAGGCGCATGCTTTCGAGACAACAAAGGATCCTTCTTGTCTCTACGGAATGTACCAGGATCCTCCATCCACGAAGAAAATGGAATGGGGTCCTGATTACAAAATCATTACAATCAACAAACTACCATCAGCTCGGTCGAGTGGACTAACCGGTGATAAACTAATTCTTCTTCATTCCCAAACCTATCTCCCCTCTCTTTTACATTATAATCTCTTCATAATATTATCGGAATTGTATTATTAATATAATTGTTGTAATAATTGTTGCGTATGTTGATTTATAAATTAATCATAATAAAGGTTCAATTACCCAAGTTTGAGGTTCGTTATCAAGTGAATAAACATCAAAATAGAAGAAAGTGTGAGAACGGAAGAACAGAATTCAACTTATTATTTTGTCACTATCAGAAAGAAAAGAAGCGACATTAGTTATTATAATTTATTATTTTTTACTATTCTTTACTATTATTATTGTTAATTATCATAATTAATTACTATTATTATTATTAACCGTATCTTTCACTCAAGAAAAGGAGGGGGAGAGAGAGATGGGAGGAAGAAGAATGAGAAAAAAAGGTGGGCGGAGTCAATAAACTTCATCTCCTCGCGTATTTTCAGTTGTCACGGACGTGACATGTGAAAAAAAGTAAACATATCTACACAGAAAAGCATGGCTATTGAATTACAAGGTTGTGTCAAAATTTGAAAACATTCGGTGGCGAACTTCCGGAGATACATCATTTGTAACATGTAGCATTTACATTTTTATTTCATATAGATTGATAATAGTTGGGAGTGATTTTATATCCGATATAGTGCACATTTGGAATTCAGTTTTAAGTTTATTAGTACATTTTCGTGATCCAATCGTTTTGTTCCGAACTGGGCTGTTCATGCTCATATGAATATTGCCAGAATTTTAATCTAGATATAGTTATACCTTTAATTGGTGCAATACCGGATGAAACAAAATTAAGAATATTTCTTTCAAGTGGATTCCATGATTTTGCACATATATTGATGTTGAATAAAGAACATCGGAAGCATCGGTGAAAACATGAATTTGCTTTATTTCGAAAAGATTGTTCTGAATCGCGCTAATTACATTTATTGATCATTCATTTTTGAGAGTATTTCATATTTTTTCGCCTTCTTCACTTATAATTTGATCCCAAAGGACATTCTTTTTCCATAAGTTTTGAAGAAATATTTCGAATTGCATCATTTTATAGACAAGGAATCCATAGGTCGTATTGAGAGGCTACAAGTCGTAACATTTTTCGCCTTGAATTAAATCCAAGAGTATGAACTGGGAAGGAATTTCCAGTTCATACTTTCATAGTTAACTGAATAATGTTCTTATCGTGATGTCAAGTGACATCGAGAATTTCTTTTTTTAATTTAGCTCAGCTCAATCTTGGTCAGGTAATTTCTCGTTAAAGTTTTCTTTATCAGACAGAAATTCTCTGATATTCATGACTGCTTCATTGACGATTGATTTCATTTCACCATCTGATTTTATTATTGCTGCTGTCATTTTTCTGCTTTGTTTTCTTCATTAGGAATATTTCAACACAAATCTTGCAATGATCGATCAAGAGCCTCGACCGGTTTTTTGTGCGTCACTGTAAATTCATTTTAAACGGTAAATTTGCATTTTGCAATACTTTTCCCATCCCGATGTTTTGGATTCAATACATTGCATAATTTCAAAGCGGAATGAGTAGTTCTTCCACATGGTAGCAATGTTGCAGCTATCCAAACGATGCAAGAGATTATTGTTGCATCATTTAAAATGTCATTTTGGGATCGAATTGTTGCCAGAATCAACTTAATTAGTAATGTTTTACCAGTTCCTCCTCGCGCATTCAAAAGGATTTCTCCAACTCCCTTATTGACAGTCTGCATTATTTGAACTTGAATGCCTTTTTGCTCAAACGTTAGTTTAGGAATATTTGATAGCACAAATGATAAGAGATCAGCCGTGCTGTAACTTTGTTCGCAACGCAATTCTACATCGAACGAAGCAGAATCAGATAGATTCGGTGATGGCATTCTCAATTGATTGAGAACTTTGTTCGCGATTTGCAAGCACAAATTTTCAATTATTATCAACGCTTCGTTATAAATTTCTGCCGTGAAATCCATATTCATATATGAATTTCCGCTGATTTCCTTCCAAAGATGTTTCCGATTTTTTTTTCATCAGAATGATTACTTCATTCTGGCTGCACGCCAAAAACTGCCATGTCGCTTCTTTTATTCACACACTTAGAAATGTATTTGATCGATTTGTCGGAGTTACATATTCCACACTTATGTGCGTTTTGTATGTTTTTAATTAAGAAAGCAGAATATGAAACAACCGGTTATCTACTTCGATGTCACCAATCCACATTTGTATGGTTGCTAATTTACCGCCATCTTCTGCTAATTTTCTTTTATTTTTCATAAAGGATATCTATCGTTTTCTGTAACTGTGTTGGATACTATTGCTCGAGGATATCGTTTAGACATTTTCTATCCATCATGCATGGTGAATTTGGATTCAGTATACCCTAAATTTCTCCAAAGATTATATCATTTTGAAATAATAAAATAAAATTCTTTAAAAAAAAATTTGAATATCAAATCTTTAAAAACAAACTTGCTTCTGTCGAGCGATTTTCTCGAACGGAAATGGATTAATCCCACGAAAGAAGAATTGTATGAGAGAAAGAAGCCAAATGATGAATTTTTTACCATATGCAAACATTTTTTTTCAGTCAGATATCAACTAATTAATTAATTAATTTCGTTAGTTTCAACCGAATTTATATAAAAATTATTAGTTGTGAAGTATTAATGATAGCAATTTGACATAAATAATTTAAGCATGATGTTTCTCTTTCACAGGATTTTGTCACTTGCAGGTTCTTATTTAGGGAAAAAAGTAAAAAAGACTTAAGTCTTTTTTACTAAAAAAAAAATTATTTTTTACATGAAATATTATTGGAATACTATTGCTATTGCTACATGAAATAGTATTTGTTATTATTTAAAATTACTTTCTATATATTTTTATTAATTTTAATATATCTCGTCATTCAATTACAATTTACCAATTTCATGAAGTAATTGAATTCACTTTTACAAAAATTTACATTTCTGTAAAAAAAATTCCAATAATTCGATGACGAAATAAAAAGTTTGAAACCTAAAATAAAGTCAGAAAAGAAAAAAAAAAAATTGACAAGTCATTCAGCAATGGCAATCAAACTAATGTTCGATCGATGCACACATACACTCTTTTTACAACGGCCGATAGCACGGACTGATGATGAAAATAGAGATGGATCGATGTGAATTATCATTGTTATTTGTTATTAAATTTTATTTCGCATCTGTTCATTTACGTGCAATTTAGTAATTTACGTGACTAACATAATTGTGATGAAATTTTTGCTCTATCTTTTGCATGGATCAAATGGATCAATATCACAGTTGATGAAAATGTAAATGAATGAATGTAAGCATTGGAAATGCGTTACATTGGAGGAATCAGTATGCTGTAATCAATCACCGAAAGGGATTGGTAAAATCTTCCGTAATTTGTGATCGGATTGGAATCGCAATTATTACTCTTGAAGG